>JAJJMB010011095.1:5326493-5426346 GCA_023531105.1 Papaver atlanticum
AACATGAACTCATTTAGTTTTATAAATCATTTGCACAAACAACACAAGCAACCATGGCTTAACAACATGAATTTCTTTCAAGCATTTAAGCAAATACATTAACTACAGAATCTTATATTATAGTTTTCATAGTGATAACTTTATCCGATCATCTTCAAATTTAATATGAACATTCCTGATAATTTATCTATGACATATCCAAATTTCTCATTAAACTAACGGCTCAATCAAAATATATTGATTTTACAAACACATCACAAAATCTAGGCAGATAACATCATTTTACCAAAGTATTCACCATAAATTCATATTAGTTTCAAATTAAGCAAATCCAAAGCACAATGAAAGATAAGACATTTATCTACAAATTTTGTTAAGACCTCAAATCATTTTAACATCATTAAGACTTCCTAAGAACATCAAAACCACAGCAAAAACGAACTGTCCAGAATTTCAGAAACTATTATCCAAATTACAAGAAACATTGAACGGTGAATTTACATTGGAAAATTCTCAAATTTTAACAAGAGATACCTAAGCATGTTTTCTATCAATAAGAGAGCCTGATCATCAAAAACAGGTACATATTTATTCAAATGAATTACTGAATCATAACAATACAAAATCATATAAACTAAACACCAAACAAAAAACACCTAAAGAGAAAGGGTTTCACATTCTACCTCTCAAATGCTACAAAATCCTTTTGGTTTTTCTTAATCCTTCATCTATAAAATTCTCTAGCTCAATCTCTTTCTTCTTCTCCCTAGCCTTTTGTTCTCTAACTTGTATAATTCCTTTTCTAAACTTTTTGTTATAAAAACCTTAATAATACTAATATTAATAAGGATATCTAATATTTATATTTTTCTTTTAATTGTCTTTTCATTTCTTATTCATTTTATTTACTTATTAAAATAAATTAGGTGACTCTATTTCCACCTTGGTTTGTATCCTTTCTAATTCAATCCACCCACCTAGGCTAAGGCTAAGGAACAACAACCTAAGACACAAGTTTAACTAATCCGGGTATAACCCGACCCGAAACAGTAGCTAAAAATACAGGGTATTACAATTTGTGTGAGACAATCATTTGATGTCGACTTGGGAAGTTTCGTATTGATCGATTAATCACTTGTAAATTACTTGAAGCTAGTGGTATGTGTGAGATTACCGTTTGAAAAGACGAGGGTACCCAAATATACCTCAATCTAAAAAAATTCCACCTATAAGTCCTTTCTCCAAAAGTGATTGTTTATGGACTGAGTCGAGACAATACAACTAATCGGTTCACAATTCGTGTGATCGTTTATGGATACGAGATCGAGACAATACGACAACAAGATAACTTGTGTGATTGACTATGGATACAAGATCGAGACAATACAACAACGAAGTATGATTACTTGATAAAAGGTTCATACTTAACCAAACCCAATAGGATTGCTATCAAGTAATTAGGAATTAACATTTGTGTATTTTACTTCTAATTATAATAAAACAATTATAATTGCGGAAATAGAAAAGTAAAAGACACAACAAGATTTTGTTAACGAGGAAACCGCAAATGCAGAAAACCCCCGGGACCTTGTCAAGAATTGAATACTCTCAGGATTAAGCCTCTACACAAAATCTAAACCAACTTCGTATAGTTGAGACCAAGCAACTAAACCTATAGTTCACCTAGTTCCGTCTGTATCCCTGCGCCTCCAACTTGCAATAAGTCACGCACTTGGAACAATTCCTTTGGTTCGTATTCCAAACAGTAAAGGAACAACAAATCTGTTTGGTAACAACTATTTTTATTCAAGTTATATGAGTTTGACAAAAGGCTCTTCCATTTATCCTAATAAACTCCTTTGTCAGGTTCTTAGATCTATCCAATAACAACTACAAAAGTAATTATCAAGATTTTGCAATCAATACTTCGAATCACAAGGAAACGTATTGATGCTGATCTACTCAACTAATCAATCTAGATTATCACAAAGATAAACCGCTTATAGTTGGATCCCCAACCGATCAAGTTTTGTACACACCAAAGATTATGAACCTAAATCAGAAATCTTCTTCATTTTCAAATCTTCTTAGATCTTCAATAAACACCTGCAGACAATCAACTTGAATCTCTTGTGATCAATCACACACAAAACGGAGTATGTTAACAATGGATTATCACAAGACGTCTTTAGATCTACAAACAGTCTAAAGATCCCCGTCGAAACTTCGATCTAGTTTTAGTGAATCTTATATCAGAATAGAAGATTCTCAAGCATAAACAAACTAGGTGCAATCAAAGTTCAACAACCGTTAGTCAATCAAATCAATTGAAAAATAATAATAAACTGCAATTATCTAGTTTCCCACCAACGGTACTCGTAGAACTTCCCAATCCCAAAGAAGTCTATAAAATGAGCGGTCGTAAGAGATTTTGCCTAATTAGGGTACTTTCCTCTCCGAATAGACGGCTCTACCAGTAACAACATAACTAGGTAGTTTGGCTGGATCTGAGGATTAGTTTGCTCGAAATGCAAACTTCAATATTTATAGACGAATCCCTGTCCCAGTCCCTTTTGGCCTGGTGGATAAGTCCGATGACTCAGCAGCAGTGCGGAATTGAGTTTCTCGTTCGGTGGATCTGATCTAAAGCCAAGGAAGTTTGAACACCAAAGAATTTCCAAAACCGAATATTCTCAAAAACGGTTTTCATAATTCCTGGAAATGCAGTGTCCAAATATTGACCGAAATCTCAGTAGAAAATCTCCAACTAGTAAATGCACATTACTAATTTTTATTTTCTAAAGATATGCATTTTAATTGCTGGAAATTAAAAGCATATAAAACTAAAAACCTTAATTAAAAGATTCTCAATTTATTTCGATCCGGGATTCTCCTTTAGCTATTAAGGAATATCTTTGAACAATAAAAGATAAGAGTTACTGCACATGTTCAAAGTATGTCGACATCTTTACTTTGTAAATCCTTTTTCATATTTACAATCTTGGAACCAATTTGCCACACTTCCAAACAAGTTTAGAATTGGTTCATCTGATTTCCAAGAACTATGTGATTGATTATCTTATCAAATCACTAATCATGGGTTTAAACGGTTCTACAAAAACAAGTTTCGGTTCTACCTCCATGTGGGTACTAGGATCGGTCACACTAGCTTTCCAAAAATTGGTTGACTAGGTACTAGGATCGGTTACCACATATATATGGTATCTAACTTGTATTCGGCTGCACAAGTCATAGGATCGGTTACCAATCTCTAAGATTTTGTTGCACCTCTTACAAGGATCGATTCCCCTACTTGTGATCGGTTGCACCTCTTACTAGGATCGGTTCCCCAATGTCTAGAGTTTGTCATACCAATTACAGTAAATCGATCATAACATCTCAGGTGATTACTTAAGATCGGTTTCACTAATATAAGTCATACCAATACAAAAGTCAGGCCTTGTGAATAGTTTTACCAAGATACATAAACAATTTATGAGCGGTTATACTAAACACACATATTGGTAATCCAAAGATTTGCAATGAATAACAATACCAATAAGCCTAGCGATTTCCCTTTTGATTCATAACACAAGTTTATGAATTGTACTTCCTTTATACGAATGTAAAAACATTGTTTACTAGGACCAAATCTTCACCCATACCCATACATAATCACAATAGCATTCATACGATTATGTCGATGTCTTATATACGAAGTTCAAAAGATAGACGTTATACTTCGTATTGTAATTCCTTAATACTATGTCTAACTAGAGTATAATCATTCACAGCTTCGCAGTTATGTTTTCAATATGCACGACTTGAAAGATACATTAGGAATGAAACAGTTCAAGTCAAATATTATTAACCTCAAGTGGAAGGATGATGTCATCGTTGTAGTTCTTAACTCCTTCACATTCTTTAAGTCTTCACGTAATACTTGTAAGTCTCATATCCTAGTAACTTTCTAGCTAACCTATACGAAGTTGACTCTAGTAAATAATCAAACGACTCTTTAAATGAGTTTTGATTCACTAAAATGTGACAACCAAACTTGACATACCAACGCTTGGTGGGTTCAACCGAGCTATGATCTAACAATCTCCCCCTTTGTCAATTTTAGTGACAAAACTCTTACATCATATGGATAAACAAATTACAAGAATTCATTGCACATACGCTTGATTCCAAGTTTCAACAACACAATAACCTGTATACATTCAATCCATAAAATGCCGCTGTTGACATTATAATAACAAAGCTAATACTCCCCCTAAAGGTAAGATAGGTAGATTTTCTATCCGCATGTCTTTGTTATTCCCTTTGTAGTTAAGATAACCACAAGTATCAATATGATATGTTACTCCCCCTTAGTCTATGCTTGACTCTTTTGTTAGATATAACGTTTAAGCACCATTGTCCTTTCCTTAGTGATACCAAATCACTTGTTTACTCCATATATTTCTCCCCCTTTTTGTCACAAAATGACAAAGTTACGAGCAAATAAAAGACAAACCGAAAGGATCTTACAAATCTTAAAAGATTTGCAACCTATAAGAGTCAAGCACGAGGGTTCCACACACCATTTTAGATAACCAATATCAAAACCGAAACTACAAAGTAATTTTGTTTTGATATGTTACCAAGGAAACAATTTCCCGAAGAAATTTTCCCTAATAGTTTAGCAAATCAAAAATAGACTAAGCACCTTAGTTCCTTTGCTAAACCGATTGTACAAATACAATCGCTTGTTCGATAAGACCAAAATAAAGATCAGAATTAACTCTATTTTTCTCATCAGGTTCTAATTATTCAAATAATAACTTAGACCTTTCACTTTTAAACAAGACAAATACTAGGTTAGTTAACTAGCATTTCTTGTTAAGGCATCGATTAGACTTGAATAACCGAAACCTTCACTTTGATAAGTCTAACTAAGATCAGAATTAACTTAGTTTCTCTTATCCGGAATCGAATTGGACTAAACAATTGATCCCGAAGACCCTTTTGTTAAGCCATAAACAATTCATACAAACCAACATAAATTAACTTGCATAGTTATTTACCTCAACCGGAAGCAATTGAAACAAACACACATCCATACAAATAATGAAATAAACATCAATTGTACCGAAATTTTGTTAAGCAAAAGCAATAAATATATGCAATAAAATTAGGCTTTTCTTAAACAGGAAAACGATTAACTAACAAATTTGTTACCTCAAATTCCGCATCCTCTTCTCCTTTTCTTTGCATCTTTCCGGGGAGGAATATCACTGTGTTGTCATCCTCTTGCAAGACAAAACAACAACAACAAAAACCAACCTTTACCAAAGAAAGGTTGAAAACCGGTTTTAACTAATGCAATGCAAAAGTTGAAACCCCGAAACACATATGCTTTTATGCTAAACCAAACGATTCAACATATTGTGACTTTTTCACATATTTGTTTCAATCAGAACCCCTTATGATCCTTTGATAAAGCCTACCAACACGGGCTAGAACTTAATCCTGCTAAACAAAAAAGTCACCCAAACCATAAGGGTTCACACCATACGAGATCGAATATTAAGGTCATGAAAACCGAAATCAAACATCCCATAAACATACATAGCAATAATATAAAGCATTCAAGCACAGGCTATGTAATCGAAAACTATCACAAGAAAAATTATAAACTAATAATTTTATTCATAAATAATAGTTTTATTCACAATAGACCATATACAATTATTGAAAAAGATCAAAACTGACGTCTATTTTCTTTCCCAATTTTTGTGAAGATTGCTTTCAAAAACTGGATTCAAATTCTTCTGAGCACTTCCTTTTTCAGTAGAAAAAATGTCCATCTCAAGCAGTTGAGAATGAAGATTAGCTAGTACTTCTTTTGAATCCTTTATCATCAGCTCATGATATTTAATGTAACCTTTTACAGTAAGAATCTGTTTTCTTAGAGAATCTTGAGAATTATCATGAAGAGAGATATCATGAGTTTCAGTCATAACTTATGCATAGAGTGCTAAATTATCAAGAGACGATCCTTCTTTTGCTAGATTCTCCATTGAAGCAATATAGTCTTCTTTCGGACAAGAAAAACAAGGGATAATTTGGTTAATGGAAACCGAATATATTTTTCACAAAAGTAAGAGATAACAATTAAGAATATTTTTACTTAAAGAAAAGATATGTACATCCTGCCCAGATTTATGATTCCTCACAATCACAATTTTGGGCAACAAGTGAGGATGCATTTTTCAACACAATCAGTGTGTGTTGGGATGAGAAATATTCTCACCACAGGTAACAAAGACATCCTTAGGATGACTTATAGTATTCAAGAATAAAACAAAGTAAGATCAGAACACGCAACTACAGAGAAAATAGTTGGGTCTGTCTTCAGAATCCCAATGAAGTCTTTAAGTCGTTAACCTATAATGGTTTTAGGAAAAACCTAGGTTAAAGAGAATCGACTCTAGTCGCAACTAGTATCAAACAGGAGGTGTGGGGATTAGGTTTCCCAGTTGCTAGAGTTCTCCCTTATATAGTCTTCAAATCAGGGTTTGATAACTTTGTAACAAAGCAATCAATATTCACCGTTGGATGAAACCTGATTTAAGATTCAAGCTAATATCTTTCCACCGTTAGATGGTCTTAGCTTGTTACACACAAATGAAATATACTTTCATTTAGATATGGGTAACCGTACCTAAACGTGTATATTGAGTTGGCTCAATAACAGTTAACCGAAGTCAGCCATATGAACACTTTTGTGTTAACCATGTTCATCTTAACACTTCTAGATCAAATGATACTCAAATGAATCTAAATATGTTACTCATAAAGTTGTTCAATTGTTTATATTCTCATAGAAGTATACAAGACACAATTGAAGCAAAATCGGATTGATTCAAAAGAATCAGTTCATGAACATTTTATCCACGGTTTGCAAAGATTGCATTCCTTAGTATATAAATGTATTTGTTCATGAGTATGAAAACATACTTAGCTGATTTTTGAACTTAACCATATAAGTTTGTAAACGGGTACGCAAACTTAAGTTCCAGACTTGATCCTTTCCGACAGTTCGCAAACGGGTATGCATACTATCGTTCCGGACCGAACTCAGGTGAATAAGTTTGCAAACAGGGACGCAAAATTAGTTCCCGGACTTTGACAGTTAAAACCGTTCGCATACGGGTATGCATACTTGGTTCCCGGACCTGAATCACTTTTACAATAGTTTGCATACGGGTATGCTTACTGTGATATATCCAGACAATGATTAATTGTTCTAAACTCCAATTTAAATCATTGAAACATTCTTAGAAGACGACAATAGCTGTCTAACACAAACTATTAGCTTATAAGCAATTTTCAGGTGATCGAATGATCAATACGAAACATTCCGAGTCTACATCAAATGACTGTCTCACACAAATAATGTAAGATGTTACCAGGTGATTTTCACATGATCTTCTTTTGACTTTCATCAAGAATGATGATGAACGTAGTTAAAGCAAAAGCTTTCCAACACATATTTCGGTAAAGATATAAGAGAGTTAAATTCAGAATATAGATATAAAACTTAGTCTCAATAGGAGATAGAATATAATAGACTTATGAGTGATAGATGTGTTCAAGTCTCCACATACATTTTGTTGATGAACTTCCGCAAGCTCCCCATAGTAGTTCTTCGTCTTCAATCGATGAACGCCGTGAAGTCTAAAGCTCAACTCACATTCTATCCTAATCCGAGACATATTTATAAGTAGACTAGAAAGCAAGACTTATAGTTTTGACAACTAAACTTGACAAACAAGATTAAGATAGCAATGCTTGCGAGTTTGACCGAGCAGTGCTCTAACAATCTCCCACTTTGTCAATTTTAGTGACAAAACTATCAATACATGTGGATTACAAAATAAATAAACTTTGTAGCTTCTCATCTAAATGCTTGATTTCCTTGGTTCTCCAACATTCCTTGAATTCTTCGTCACTCCAAGTACTCTAGTGATTCTGAACGTGTTCAACTTAGCATCATAGTTGTTGAAGATCCGTAGCCATAACAATAAGAAAACAGATGTTCTCTATTATTGTTATACAGTGTCATAATATTATTACACAACATCAAAGTCCAATTGTATCACAACTTTGACCATAATACTACGATGATATGTATTACTCCCCCTTAGTCAATACTTCATCTCACAATGAAAACCACTCCACCTTACATAATGATCCGTAAACCATATGTATGTAGTGTGAACTACCAAATAATTCTCCCCCTTTTTGTCAATATAAATTGGCAAAGGTACGAAAACTAGCGGGATCATGATGAAATTCTTAAAGAGATTATTCATGACTAAAAGAGAATATATCAACTTTGTTTCGATGATTTCATATAGTCGAAACTTAGTGTATTCATCAAGGAGTTTATAAAGATACAAGATAACTCCTACAATATTCCACAACCGCACTCCCCACAAAGATTTGGCAATTAAGCACAAGTTCAATTAAGAACTCTCCCCCATAAAAGGTCATTCCCGAAAGAACAACAAGAGTGACCTTACTTTCACAAGAAAAAAAGGATTTCATTGGACATTAACAAATTGTATGAAACATGAATTTGTATCCATAAAATCAATTAAATTAACCACAAGAGAACCTTAATGATTAATTTAATCGGAAATGCTCAACATAAGAAAACTTACGGATCCATACAGTACTTTCACATAGAAGTGGATCAGGGAAAGATTAATACTACTGAATATTCAAAAGTTCATTCTATTTTTTATTAATATTTACATAATGACATAATAGACCTAACTTTGGACATATATGGGACAATCATAGTTCACGGACGTAAACACACACATCCCATAACATTATTTACAATATACGAAACCAATTAAGATTAATACTGCAAAATCATCTTCCAAATAACTTAGAATTTAAATAAATTAATCTAAAACATTGCAAGATGAAAATCGTTGGCAATAGCTATGTGTAATCACAATAATTGCAATTCCAAACCCTAGTTATCTTTCTTAAAACACAAGAATAAATTCTCATAAGAAGTTTCCTAGACATTAAGAACCTTGAAAAATTCTTTACCATCGCCGAACTCCTTGTCGTCAACAGACATTGGAACATAAGGTTCATGAAGAAAGGAGTAAATTCTAACGAACCTTCTAGACTGATGCCAAACCAGGGCCTTCTGAATTTCAAGAGTTCTTAGAATAATAGCCTTTATGTGTTGAATCTCCTTCCTTATTTCCTTCAACTCTTCAAGAACACCAGAAAACTTCTGAAGATTAGAGGGGATAACCCTTGGTTTTTTCATATTCTTTCTTTTTCTCTTCAAAGTTGTAGAGGAATGAGATTTTTCTTTTTCCTTCATGATTGATGGCTTAACAATCATATTAACATCTTTTCCATCAGAAGACATGATGCTTGGAGTCTCCATTCAAATATGGGATTGTGAGAGAATTACACAAATCAAGCTCTACAAGCAGTCTTATGATAAAAAGAGTTTTCAGGGAAGGAAAAAGGAATGTAGGGTTACGGAACCTTTATACATGTAAAAGGATTCACGTACGACCAATTCACATCCCTAAAAAGGTAGAATTGTCGATTATAACCCTCTTTCAATGAACAAAAAAGAAATCCTTTTCAATACCAATTTATGATATGAAGAGATCAACAGAATTCCAGAAAAACAAAAAGAAAAAAAATAAAACAAAGATTTTCTTTTCCTAAAGCCTGATCTGTGCTCAACTCTTGTCTCTTTAAAACCAGGCACATGAGATAAGATGCACTTCCAACATAATTAGGTTGTGCTGGGGTGAACAATAATTTGTCCACTATACACTTCTTGTATGGAATTCTTAACATCCTTTTTCACAGAATGTTTAGACATTGTTCTTTTCTGCAGAGGTCTATCTTTTCCTTTAGAAATTAACTTCTTCGGAGAAGTATTGAGTTTACATACCTCAAATGAAGAGCTTGTTTTCTAGTCGATTTGCTCTCCGTTGAAGTTTGTTGACATATCTTATTTTATGTTTGTACTTGAAACATTTAGAGAGTTCATGACCCTTAAGAGTACAATAAGAACATGTCAATGTGGAGGATGGTTCAGACACCATAGCTGAGCATGTTGCTAAACAAATTGAGGTACCTGAAACATGTGAGATAGAATTTTCAGTAGACAAGGAAAAATCCATTTTATCTTCCTAAGTAGTTGAAGAAAGATATCAATATTGATGAACGTATTGCTACAGTTATCAAAATCAATATTTTCACCAGGAAGTGCAATACTTGATTTTTCGTCTTCATTTGAATCATGGTGATCAGACATTTCATCAAGAGTTGCAGCAAGACTTTTGTTCCTAGTGTATTTTCTACGATTTTGACACTCATTAGCAAAATGACCAAAGCCTTTACACTTGAAGCACTGTGGCATATCCTCATCATTAGTATCGACAGTGTCCCTGTTTTTAGGAGGGGCACGATCATGAGGTTTGACTGATGACCTGGGTTTATCTCTGATGAACCATTTACTTCTCTTCAAAAGAATATCTCTAAACTATCTTGTGATCAGTGAGACTGAGTTGTCAAGATCTTCATCTGATGAATCAGTCTCATTAGGATCAACTACAGAGTTGCCAACACTTTTACTTTTGTCAAGTAATATAGTGTTCTTTTGTGCTTTGAAAGCAATATCCTTTCAAGATTTAGATGTATGCTCATGATCAAAGATCTTTAACTTTCCAACAAGAGTATTTTTGGAAAGTGCGTCAAGGTTATTTCCCTCAACGATGGCATGCTTCTTAGAATCGTATCTGGCTGGCAACGATCTGAGAATTTTCATCACAATGTCCTTTTCAGGAATAGTCTTACCCAATGCAAAAGATGCATTAACAATTTCAGACACTTTGTGATTATACTCATCAAATGAATCTATACCAGCCATAAGAAGGTTTTCCCAATCAGAATTTAGTTTTTGAAGCCTAGCTTCCTTTTAAGAGGTATTTCCTTCAAATACAGTTTCTAAGATACCCTAAGCATCTTTAGACCGAATGCACGTAGTCACATGGTGATGAAGATCTGGGGTAATAGCATGTATGATAGCATTTAAGCCGTCATAATTTTTCTTTACAACGAGAATCTCGCCGGGCTCATACCTACCAATATCCTTTGCAACAGTTACACCGTCTACAGTAACCAATAGAGGATTATAGCCATTAACAACATAAACCCATGATTGCAAATCACGTGCTTGGAGAAAAGTACGCATAACAATTTTCCACCATAAGTAATTCGAGCCATCGAAGACTGGCGGTACTTTTATAGAGATATTACTTCTGTCCATATAGTCATATTGCTACAAACACAGACTTATGAGGTCTAAAAAGTGTTTGCCTGCTCTGATACCAATTGAAAAAGCGGGGGTCTAACAACCACACCCAATATTTCGTTAGGCAATCTGTATGGACTATCTCTAATATAATTCCAAGAGAATCAACTAGACAGTCAGAATCAATCAAGGAAAATATATCCAAGAGTTATATCTCTGTTTCTCAATGTAAACAGATAGAAATCCGCGAGGATGATTATTATGAGAAACAACATGAACGGTACCAAAGACCAATGTTCAAGTGTCAATCAATTTCAATCAACAACCAAAGGTTGGATTTACCAATTGATTGAACTACACACAACCTGTGATATTTCAATTATATAAACAAATATAATGCGGAAAAGAAATAGCACAGACACCAGAAGTTTTGTTAACGAGGAAACCGTAAATGCAGAAAAACACCGGGACTTAAACCAGAATTGAACATCACACTGTATTAAGCCGCTACAGACTCTAGCCTACTACAAGTTAACTTTGGACTGGAATGTAGTTGATCCTTAACCAATCTCACACTGATTAAGGTACAGTTGCGTTCTTTACGTTTCTGAATCCCAGCAGGACTCTACGCACTTGATTCCTTAGCTGATCTCACCCACAACTAAGAGTTGCTACGACCCAAAGTCGAAGACTTTATAAACAAATCTGTCTCCCACAGAAAAGTCTATTCTGATAGATAAATCTGTCTCCCACAGAAATACCTATGAAGTTTTTGTTCCGTCTTTTGATAAATCAATGTGAACAGGAACCAATTGATAATACGGTCTTGTATTCCCGAAGAACAGCCTAGAAATATCAATCACCTCACAATAACTTAACTATATGGTAGTAGAACAAGTTATTGTGGAATCATAAAGAATGAGACGAAGAGCTTTGTGATTACTTTTTATATCTTACCTATGGGAGATAAATCTCGAGCAAATCTTAGAGAAGATAGTACTCAATACGATAGAAGATCAGAACACGCAACTACATAGAAAATAGTTGGGTCTGTCTTCAGAATCCCAATGAAGTCTTTAAGTCGTTAACCTATAATGGTTTTAGGAAAAACCTAGGTTAAAGGAGAATCGAATGTAGTCGCAACTAGTATCACACAAGAGGTGTGGGGATTAGGTTTCCCAGTTGTTAGAGTTCTCCCTTATATAGTCTTCAAATCAGGGTTTGATAACTTTGTAACAATGCAATCAATATTCACCATTGGATGAAACCTGATTTAAGATTCAAGCTAATATATTTCCACCGTTAGATGGTCTTAGCTTGTTACACAAAAATGAAATATACTTTCATTTAGATATGGGTAACCGTACCTAAAGGTATATATTGAGTTGGCTCAATAACAGTTAACCAAAGTTAGCCATATGAACACTTTTGTGTTAACCATGTTCATCTTAACACTTCTAGATCAAATGATACTCAAATGAATCTAATTGTGCTACTCATAGAGTTGTTCAATTTTTTTATTCTCATAGAAGTATACAAGACACAATTGAAGCATAATCGGATTGATTCAAAAGAATCAGTTCATGAACATTTTAGCCACGGTTTACAAAGATTGCATTCCTTAATATATAAATGTATTTGTTCATGAGTATGAAAACATACTTAGCCGATTTTTTGAACTTAACCACATAAGTTTGCAAACGGGTACGCAAACTTAAGTTCCGGGCTTGATCCTTTCCGACAGTTCGCAAACAGGTATGCATACTATCGTTCCGGACCGAACTCAGGTGAATAAGTTTGCAAATGGGTACGCAAACTTTGTTCTTGGAATTTGACAGTTAAAACCGTTCGCATACGGGTATGCATACTTGGTTCCCGAACCTGAATCACTTTTTCAATAGTTTGCATACGGGTATGCATACTGTGATATATCCGGACAATGATTAATTGTTCTAAACTCCCATTTCAATCATTGAAACATTCTTAGAATACGACAATAGCTGTCCCACACAAACTATTAACTAATAAGCAATTTTCAATTGATCGAATGATCAATACGAAACATTCTGAGTCTACATCAAATGACCGTCTCACACAAATCATGTAAGATGTTACCATACAATTTTCACATGATCATCTTTTGACATTCGTCAAGAATGATGATGAACGTAGTTAAAGCAAAAGCTTTCCAACACATATTTCGAGAAAGATATAAGCGAGTTAAACTCAGTTCGAAATATCAAATGTGTATAATATAAAGTCTATATAGCTATACGACTTAGTCTCAATAGGAGATAAAATAGAAAAGACTTCTGAGTGATAGATGAGTTGAAGTCTCCACATACCTTTTGTTGATGAAGTACCACAAGCTCCCCTTAGTAGTTCTTCATTTTCAATCGATGAACGCCGTGAAGTCTAAAGCTCAACTACACATTATATCCTAATCCGAAACATAGCTATAAGTAGACTAGAAATCAAGACTTATAGTTTTGACAACTAAACTTGACAAACAAGCTTGAGATAACAACACTTGCGAGTTTGACCGAGCAGTGCTCTAAAAATATGTTTTAATTACCAGCAATTAAAGCATACCCTCTGGAAAATATTATTATTTAATGTGCTAGACTAATAATTGAAGTTTTCTAAGAGAGTTTTCGGAAATATGGTTTGGTAATTAATCGGAAATATGAAAACCGAAATTAGGTACTTTAATGTGAATATCTTGAGAATATTTTCAGTTTTAGAATTTCCTTGTTGTCCAAACAACCTTGGTCTATAAATACTTGAGTTTGCATTTCTTGCAAACTATCCTAAGAGCCATGAAAACTTCATTCGTGTAGTTTCTTGTGGAGCCGTCTATTTGGAGAGGATAGTACCCTAATTAGGCGAAATCTCTTACGACCGCTCGTTTAAAGACTTTTGTGGGATCAAGAAGCTCTACGAGTACCGTTGGTGGGAAACTAGATAATTGCATTATTATTTTAGTTTTCGATTATTGATTTGATTGACTAACGGTTGTTGAAACTTTGATTGTACCTAGTTTGTTTATTATTGAGAACCTTCTCTTGCCCACTCAAATTAGATCAAAGTATCGACGGGATCTTTAGAACCATTTTCGGATATAAAGACATCTTATCATAATCTATTGTTAACAGACTCCGTTCTGTGTGTGGTTGATCACAAGAGGAATCAAATTGTGTTGTGCAGGTTATTATTGAAGACAAACGAAGATCTGAATACGACTAAGTTTTTTTTTACTAACTTGCACAACACAAACTTAAATCCTTTTGTGATCAATCATGCACAAAATGGAGTCTGTTAACAATGGATTATCACAAGATGTCTTTAGATCCTTAAATGGTTCAAAAGATCCCGTCGATACTTTGATCTAGTTTGACTGACCCTTATGTCAGAAGAGAATGCTCTCAAGAATAATCAAACTAGGTGCAATCAAAGTTTCAATAACCATTACTCAATCAAATAAATAATCGAAAACTAAAATAACAATGGAATTATCTGGTTTCCCACCAACGGTACTCGTAGGGCTTCTTAATCCCACAAAAGTCTTTAAATGAGCGGTCGTAAGAGATTTCGCCTAATTAGGGTACTTTCCTCTCCGGATAGATGATTCCACTAGAAACAACATGAATAAAGTTTGCCTGGTTCTTAGGATAGTTTGCAAGAAATGCACACTCAAGTATTTATAGACCAAGGTTGTTTGGACAACAAGGAAATTCCAAAACAGAACATATTCTCAAGATATGCAATAAAGTACCTAATTTCGATTTCCTATTCCCAATTAAATGTCAAAAAATATTTCCGAAATCTCTCTTAGAAAACTTTTATTAGTTTTGCACATTGACTAATAAACATTATCCAGAGGATATGCTTTAATTGCTGGTAATTAAAATATATATTATGAAAATCATTGAAAATGCGGGGGTACCAAAATACACTACCAATTTTTTCTTAGGCAATCTGTATGGACAAACTCAATACAATTATGAGAGTTCAACTTAATAAAACTCAATCAAGGAACTATATAGCGAGCTTATATCTATTTAACTCTTGCAATTAGAACGTTTTCAGAACTAAGTATGTGAACCTAATTACAAAGAGATTACTTGGACGGTACCAAAGACCAATGTCCAAGAATCAATCAAGTCATATCCAACAAACAAGGTCGGATGTATCTACTATGATTTATTGACGCACAAACTGTGGTATTTCAATTATAAAGATAAACAATATAATGCAGAAAAAGAAATAACACAAACACCAGAAGTTTTGTTAACGAGGAAACTGCAAATGCAGAAAAAACCCCGGGACCTTGTCCATATTGAACACCAAACTGTATTAAGCGCTACAGATACTAGCCTACTAACAATTAACTTCGGACTGGTGAGACCGAATTAAACCCTCCCAGCAATTCAGTTACAGTCGTGTTCCTTACGCCTCTTGAATCCCAGCAGGACTCCGTGCAATTGATTCCCTTTGCTGACGTCACACTAACTAAGAGTTGCTTCAACTCAAATAGAGACTTTAAACCAATCTTCCTCCCAGAGATTAAGCCTATATGTGATTTCCTTTGCCATCAAAAGTTAGATCAAGGTGATGGAAATCGATAGCAATATACAAAGTTTAGCAAACCTCATAATCCATACTTATGCAACCCGAAGTGCAACCTAGATTATTATTCACCTCACAAGTATAGAACTTGTGGAATCAACAAAGTCTGAGATGGAGAGAACTTTGATGATTTCTATCTATCTTGATCAAGTGAGCATCTCAACAATCGATCAAGATCAGGATACTCGAGTTATCAACATAAAAGATAACTGGACCTGGCTTCACGAATCCCAATGAAGTTTTTGTAGTCGCTAAACCCTAAATGGGTTTTAGGAAGAGGACGACTCTAGTTTTGCAACTAGTACACACCAAGGAAATTAGTTTCGGGAGATCCCAATTTCTTGAAGTTCCCATTTATAGACATTCAAAGCATAGGTTGCTTTGGGTTTAAGCTAAGATGGCTTTGGAACCAAGCAAACAATATCCACCATTAGATGAATCTTTGAATCTGATTTACATAAACAAGATATACACTTTGGTTAGGTGAAACTGTAATCGAACCGTGTATAAAGACTATGTTCAAGGTGGTTAGCCGAAACTAGCCGATTTGAACTTATAAGCTTAATATTCATTTTCATAAACACTTAAGGCTTTAACCTTGAGTCACAATCATGTGATCAAATAAGTCTATAGTGTTTTTAGAGATTTGATCAAATGCTAATTATCTCGTAGAAATAATTTTATTGCATTTGAAAATAATCGACATGGTTAGTAGATGTACAAAATACAAATACTATAGTCGTTCGTGAGTCAGGTCAGTCAAGGTACGTGTACCGGTTTATATACCTTTAAGCACAACCAAGTTCCAGAGTTCATAGAACTATTTAGGTATGCGTATCGGTATGTGTACCTTAAGACTATAACCGGCTCTAGAGTCCACAGAACTATTTTGGTATGCATACCGGTGTGGATACCAAACCGGTTCCGTGACCACATTTCCTTTTAGGTTTTCATACGTGTACGCGTACCGAACCGGTTCACGAGTTAATAGATTTTTACAGGATGTGCATAAGGATATGCGTACTAAAAATATGCTTGTCGACATATAGCTACTCCGCTACATGTACGAATACATGTAATACGGCTTCGGACTTATAACAGTTTTCCCAGTTTGTAAGACTAATAACACTGTCTTATATCCGAATCTATATTAGTTCTATATTTCTCTCTAGATTGATTTGAAACATTCCCGAATAACATCAATGGCACATATCACTGTTCCAGGCTATTTTCGAATGATAAAAATTGAATCATGATTTTGATTGCGAACAATAAATTGTCCTTAATCGAAATTCATCAAGTATGAACAATGTTCATTAAGCTTAGTCATTATATTTCGAGAACTAATTACCAAGATAAACTTGACTCGAGATTCTTGTATATGCATGATAGTCTAATTAGTTATGCGACATCGTCTTATAGATAGAAAAATTAATATAACTTGAAAAATAGGTGGTTCAGTCTTCACTTACCTTTTGTTGAAGAAGTTCTCTAAAAGCTTCGGTTGGTCTTCGCCTTCAAACGGTAGAATGCAATGATGATTGCCATGATATCCATTTCTCAACTACACTTCTATCCTAATCCGAGACCTAACTAATTGTAGACTAGAAATCAAGATATAGTTTTGACAACTAAATTTGACAATAAGCTTGAGATAGCAACACTTTTGAGTTCAACCGAGCAATGCTCTAACAATCATAATTAAATGCTTTTCAATATTTAGGTATGGGATCACCTTGAGCATCAAGGAATATCTCTGAACAATAAATGATAAGAGTTATGTACATGTCCAAATAATGTCGACATCTAGAAGTTTCTCTTATCAAACCCTAATTCCTAATTCACACACAACATGAAGATATGTGTGAACTTTTGAAACTCGATTTTGCTCTTGGGACCGGTTATACCATGACCCACGTTATTAGTTATGACCGGTTATACCATGCTCCCCAAGATAGTTTGTGACCGGTTACACCATGCTTCCCAATGTAGCTTGTGATCAGTTACACCTTACTTCCCAAAGTAGCTTGTGATCGGTTACACCTTGCTTCCCAATTCAGCTTGTGACCGGTTGCACCTTGCTACACATTATAGGCTATGACCGGTGATACCTTGATTCTTAACATAAGTCAAGATAGCTAGGTTTTACCTTGTAATCTAGTATTGGTCATCCAAAAGATATTCAATAAAGAACCGGACCAACACATTCCCTTTCGATCATGAAACTTGTTCATAAATCTACTTCCTTAAACTAATGTAATAATACTTAGTTTTCTAGGATGAAATCACACCTATATCCTTACACATAATGAAGTAACTAAATACATAGATTATGTTGATGTTGTATTTACGAAGTTCAAATGATAAGCGTTATACTTTGTAATATAATTCCTTGATACTTTGATCATAATGCAATGACCATGTATAATCACTAGAGTATTATAATACATCTTCGCATGTTATGTTTTCAATACAAAGTGACTTGAAAGATATGTTAGGAATGGAAAGAAGATCAAGTCAATATTACTAACCTCAAGAGGAAGGATGATGTCTTCATTGCAGTGGTTAGTTCTTCACTTTTCTTCAGGTCTTCAGAGTAATACTTGTACGTCTCAACATTCCTAGACTTTCTAGTCTAACCTAAACGAAGTTGATCTAGTAAATAATCAAGCGACTTTAGATGCGTTTTGATACTAAAATATGACAACCAAGCTTGACATACCAACGCTTGGTGGGTTCAACCGAGCTATGATCTAACAAAAGGCTTCACGCATCATGGCATAACCATTATTACTTGTTCTCTTAAATTTTGCCGAAATTCTCAAATGTAATCTTGAAACTGCTAAGGTTCTGTAAAACGGTAGAGTATGAGTATATCAGTATCGCTAGCTAGGGGTGTAAATTATAAGTGTAAGTGCTATTACATTTTATTGCAGATTACTATTGTTCCCATCTCCTCTATAACTGCTTGCATGTTATAATCTAGTCTTTCTTTACTTTTTGATACAATTTTTATACTATTCCTTTCCTCGTATGTTTATTCTCTGCCTTTTCCACTAGGTTCTGGTTCGCCGTGCTGGATGATTGCCTAGATATTTGAGTGGTTTTGCCCATATCCCATTCATCCTTCCAGAAATAAAATCTAATTCTGTTATTCTTTACTTTTGATATCTTCAGCGCACGAGAAGATCTAAAGTTTCACTTTATCTCAAATCCACTTTTCAGAATCTAAAAATCTAACCCTTTCTAACTTCCTCTAGTAAAGCAAAGATGACGTGTTAACCCTATGACTATCCCTACTCCTTTCCCTATTCATGGACAAGTTTACAAGTCTTTCACCAGATGTATAACATTCATTAAGCAGAAAGGAAGCAATCTCTCTCACATAGCTATTTTTACTCTTCTTCTATGTATTCTGGAATCAAGAATAACATATTTCTATAAGAAGAACCCTCTAATGGATCATCAAGTCAGAGAGGTTCAAGAAAAAATAGAAACTACTTCCCAATCTGATAGACTCAAATAACTCAAACAACCAGTTCTTTCTCCATATGACCTAATTCAGGATGCAAATCAATGGAAGTTTTGCTTTCTTTCCAAACTCTATGCAAATAAGGAATACACAGTTGTAGGGCTTGATAATGAGCTTAAAAAACTATAGTCGAAGAGCAAGGAAATATTTATGAAGAAGGAAGATCCAGACTGTTATATAATTAAATTATACTCTCAAGAAGAATATGATCTGGTTCTCAAACTCATACCTTGGTTTTTGGAGGGAGATTTGTTTGTGATGGAGCCACGGAATCCCATGATCCAATAAAGCAAGGTTGATCTTACAAAACAGTTACTCTGGTTAAGGCTGTATAACATGCAACCCGAGTTTGCCAACCCTCCAGTTGTTAAGAGTATTGGAACGACTATGGGTGAAGTAAAATAGCTGGATCCTCCGGATTGTGTTGTGCCAAAAGGAAAGGTTCAGAAAGTTCAGTTTTTGATAGATGTAAGAGATCCACTTCGTACGGTTTTTGGATGAAGAATGCAGTGGGTGAGGAGGTTTGGATCAGACTTTTTTTTTTTTTTTTTTTTAATGAAAAATAACCTTTCGATCTTTATGGATATTTTTACACTATTGATCACAAGGAACTTGAATGTGGAGCTGAAAACGTAGGGGATACCAAATACACCCAACTTTTTCGTTCAACAACTTGTATAGACAAAACTTAACAATAGCAAGTAGACCAACTGAATGATCCTTCATAATATGTATATAGAGTTTATATCTCTAACATCCACTCAATCAATATGTATATAAACACAGGGTCCTTGAACCTGATTGTTAAGCAGAGTACTTAGACGATCTCAAAAATCAATATCAAAGATAAATCTAGTCGTATCCAAATAATTCAATCAGAATTTTGCCAAGTGATTAAACTTGTCATCTATCTTTCAGGATACGAATTCTACAAGCAACAAGTCTCGTAATCAATTATAATTAAGCGGACGTATCTACTTAGATTGAATGCGTACAAACCTGTGAAAATCCAATTATAATAATAATATAATGCGGAAAAAAAACACAAGACACCAGAAATTTTGTTAACGAGGAAACCGCAATAGCAAAAAAAAAATCCGGGACCTCGTCCAAATTTGAACACCATACTGTATTAAGCCGCCACAGACACTAGCTTACTTTCAAACTTTGGACTGGAATGTAGTTGAGACCGAACCCACCCTCCAAGCGATTCTGTTACAGTCGCGCTCCTTACGTCTCTTGAACCTCGCAAGGCTCCACTACGTACTTGATTCACTTAGCTAACGTCCTTTACAGCCTAAGAGTTGCTTCAGCCGAAATGAAGACTTTTGATACCAATCTGCCTCTAACAGATAATAAGCCTATTTGATTTCCGTTTACGTCAAAGATCAAGGTGCAGAAATATGTTCGCAATAGGCAAAGCCAGCAAACCTCTTAATTCCGGAACTTACGACTCCCGAAGAGCAGCCTAGATTCTTAACCATCTCTCAAGAACAATCTTCAAAAGATCAACTAAGATCGGTTTTCAGATATCTATCTTGAGGAACCACAAAGTCTAAGACGAAGTGAACTTTGCGATTTCTATTTATCTTACACGAAAGAGATTACAAAAACCTCGACAACAGAAAAGCAAGATCATGATACACGAACTATCAAGGTAAACATAGCCGTACCTAGCTTCACGAACCCCCAAAGCGAAGTATTTTAGTCGTAGACCTTATAATGTTCCATCGAGGAAACCTAGGTCAATAGAGGACGACTCTAGAATCAACTAAGGCACAAAATGTCAGGGATTGATTTTCCCAGTTGAAAGAACATCTCTATTTATAATTTTTCCAAGACCAGGGGTTACTTAGAATTCAAACTAAGATAAAATGAGAATTCTTGAAAAATACAAAAGAATAATATACACTTAGGTCAAGTTAAAGAACCATGTATAACGACCATTCAGTTTGGCAAGTTAGCCAAAGAACTAAAAGCAATTTGATATTCATTCAAACACTTACGAGTTTAATCATGATGCACATACATAAGTGTTTAAGTGATTAATGAAGTCTTAGAAGTGTTTAACAGAGGTCTAGTAATGCTAAATATATTATGAAAATAAGCCTTTGAGCATATACTAAATATAAATTGGGACAGTTGGTAGGACGGTTCGTGAACCACGAGTCAGGGTGCTACGGTTCGTGAATCGGGTTCACCAACCCTACAAGACTGCCGAACTCAGTTGACAACGGTTCGTGAACCGGGTTCGCCAATTACTAGCCTATTATCCCAACTTTGAAATTTAGTTCACCACGGTTCGCCAACCGGGTTCGTGAACTGTACCCAACTGAACTTGCGGTTTGCGAACTGGTTCGCCAACCTTTCTGTATTTCTGAAACTCAGATATTTATGGTTAGCGAACTGGTTCGCCAACCTACCCTAAGTAAAAATATCATTAACTTCAATATTTCCCTCTTATGATGTTTGAAACATTCCCAAGTGATAAAATCATTTGCATGGGAAATTTTCGATTTATTCACAAATTAATTTATAGAACTAATATTTTAAGGACCGTTGAACATCTTTGCTTAGAATCGTATTTCGAGATTTTTCACAAGACAAGCTTGACTTGAAACTTCTTCTTTGAAAGCATTTCAAGACATCCACAATCAAATTTCCATTAATCTCAACTCATTCTCATCTTTCCTCCTGCAGATCGACCCCTTTCCTTCCTTTGTGACCGAATTAAATCTGGAATGACTGTTTCTTGGTTTAGGTTAGAGTCTTACAGATTTCTCTCTCGAACTCAAAGCACTCTCGTGCAATGCATCTTTTTAAGGGTGTAGACGACTTGCTTCATCTAACACCTTCCTACTACACTATTTTACTATTTTCTCAGCAAAACGTTTTAACCCACAAACAGACTGAAGACTACAGTGAGAGATTACTATCTCGGTTGCAAACTTAATTCTTCAAAAAATGGTTGATCTTAGGCCAGGATCAATTACCAATCCCAATCCTAATCTCAATCCTAACACTAGTGGTGCTTCAAAGACCACTCATCTTATTTCCAACATTGGTGCTTTACATACCACCTTCCTATCAACAACGCGGGTGCTAATATCAGTAGCGCTACTAATGCTCCCATCTACGGAAGGGCCACTGAAGAAGTCAGGAATGATTCGCCTATGATAATCAGTCTGATACAGGCGAAAGAAATTCTTGCAAAGACTCAAGAAAATATGTCTACAATGCAGAAATAACTACTTGTTTATCTCAAGACTCTAACTGAAAATTGTCATCTGAACAACGTCAGCGCCATACACAACATGTTAAAAATGCTCTCATATCTACTGATGATCTTTGAACTTCCAAGACTCACGCTTAAGGAGACGATGAAGATCGTGTCAATGTCATTGTCACCGTAAAAATATCAACAACCCAACTTCATTACACGTGAAGTTTTGGAACTTATGGTCCAGAATCATGGAAGAGAAATCTTGCTTCCACTGCATCATCACTAGCCTCATTATCCTCTTGATATACAGAGGGTTTCCCTTCCCAAGAGATACACCTCTACAACGTTTTCACTATATGACGGAACTAGGAATGCCCATGAGAACATTACACATTTTCGGGATTCATTCAGAGAGCATGAATACAATTACATCCTCAATATATAGGAATTTCCTAAGTCTCTGAAAGGCTGAGCATACACATGGTATAATAATATTGCACCAGATAGCATTGCCAGTTGGTGTGAAATGGGAAATACTTATTCATGTCAGAACAAATGATATTATCTGATATGGGAAAGATGTCCAGAGGAACAACGAGCACCCCAACGACTATGTGAAGAGGTCCAGAGTCCAAGACTTGGATTGCCAGATCCAAACGTCACCAAGCAAAAACTTGTAGAATTATGCATCAACAGAATAAACGGAGCATTATTGGAAAACCTGTGTTTCCAAACATTTTCATAGCTTCATGAAGCAACCAAACATTCTGCTACTACAACAACTTCCTTGCTGGAAATATCTAACATACTAAAGTCGAAAAACCACGTGACACTCGTAGCAACATGCGCCTCATCAACAAGCAATATAATCTCTAACCTTCTGTAAGCGATGTCATTGAAGGAAATAAAAGGAAGGCCACCTCTCCCAAGTTGCAACAACCTAAATGTATGGCACCATCACCAGTCCCAACTCCAGCATCGCAATCACGGATACCGCGAAGAGAAAATCAAGTTCAAGATGAACATGCTCCGGCTCAATGCCAACAACAAGTGAGAGATACTCAGAAGGTCCCAAACTTTCCTCTTCACATGGAGAAAGTATTTAGAGTTGTTGGAAGTATAGATTCAATACGGTACAATCAAGTTACCTCTGGTCGGACGACCACCAACTGAAAAGGAGATGGAATATCCTAAGTACTGCCGCTTTCACAGATTCGGTAATTACGCCTCCGGTGAATGCAATAGTCTGAAGCGCATCTTCAAAGAAAAGGTGGAATCAGGATAATTACACTTGGGGACTAAAGGAGTCCACAGAAATCCTTAGAAATTTCACTTTCTCGGAAGAACCTGTCAACAAGATCATAAAATCTCTGGTGAGAGACATGTGCGAACTTCTCTACCTCTCAAAAGCGCAACGAAAAGATATTTATTGCACTCAACCATGTTGTGTTAGGAAAGCACTTGTGTTTCCCAGAGAAAACCGAATCATCTCCTGAATCATCCAAAGGCGAAGGAAAACAAAACTGAGAACTGCTTGCCACTATCAGTCTCAAAGACACTAAATTTGGAAGAACGTTTATTTTCTTTTTTCTTTTTGTTTTTTTCTTTATTTCGTATGAGAGTTTATGTACATGAGAAAAAAAATATATTTTAACCTTAGAACCCTAGTTGTTACTAGATACAAAGTTCATAAAATTATTATGTAATATTTGTTATTAAAATGGAAGAAGATTCATCAAGTTCTCTGTCTACACCATCTGAAACCCTAGAAAAATCAATTGGAAACTTACTGGAAGACCATGTTGGTTACCAACAATTCTACTAATACCCTGATTTCTTATAATGAGGTAATACTACAAATATTTTATCTTATTACTATTTAATTACATGTTGTATTTGTAATTATTGATTGTACTATTTTATTATGATTATATCTTGATTTACATAATTGAAGTCATGCATATACTATACAAAATGAAAATGATGTACCAAATCATGAACAACAACTAATAAGATTGGAGCCAGCATCAATCCAACCTATTGACACTGGTTTTATCGATGTAACAAATGCTTTTACAACCGATCAGGTATGAAATTTTGCATATACATTTATGTTAAAAATGTAGTTATTTGATAGTTAGTATATTTAACTTTAAATATTTATTGGGCATTTATTGTAGATATTTGAAAGTCGTCAAGACATGAATTAATTGGTGTCAATTAGTCGGAAAGAAGAAACACACGGTTGTAATTATTAGCAAATCACAGCAAAAATCGAACGACAAAGGGTCTTTCACCATTTTCGCATGCGAAAGGTTCGGGGAGCATGTGGCGAAATAACAACAAAATTCCAAAGGGATCGATCAACACGGGAAAAGAAAAAGAGGAGCCGCGGGATCAAAAAAATGTCGATGTCCTTTTGAATTGAGAGGTACTTGTGTGGATGGAGTTAAATGGATTGTGCATGTGAAAAATGGAACACATAATCATCCGGCATATGAATTGAGAGCTCTCATTCCACCAGTATATCCCGGATGGGAAAACGTATGCAAAGAAGCGACACTTTTGGACTCCTCATTATGAAAGATTGCATCAAGGGTGGAATGATCTTGTCCCAACACAAGTCCAAGATGGTCCTATTAAAGCCATAGACTTTAGTTAAATGCTTAAATTTCTTATTCAAGTTCTATTATGACTGAAGTATTAAACTTTTTTTTAGTTAGTTTGAAAGTTTTAGTTTTGTTTTGGATATTAAGTTTGATCTTTTTGTATAACATGTTCTTTTTCCTTGACATTGAGGGTGGTCGAGAATTCATTGAAATCTCTACTACCAAACCCACCGTCATTTTTTTTCTTCTAACATGTTAAATTACAATAGTTCTGGTGATTGAAAATTCAATACATTCACAGCCACCAGAGCCTCACGAAAAAAGTTTTCCCCTGACAATGTTAATTCACAATGGTTCTGGTGGTTGCGAATTCAATGTTTTCATGGACATCAGAAACTCCGTGAATTATTTTTTTCCCCTGAATTCTATAAAAATTCACAATGGCTCTGGTGGTTGCGAATTCAATGGTTTCACGGCCACCAGAACCTCCGTGAAATATTTTTTTCGCCTGACTTCTATAAAAATCCTCAATTGCTCCGGTGGTTGCGAATTCAGTGTTTTCACGGATACCAGAGCATCTGTGAGTGTTTTTTTTCCCTGACTATAAAAATTCACAATGTCTCTAGTGATAGCGAATACTCTGTTTTCACATACGCAGAGCCTCCATGCAATATAAATTATCTTCTCCCATATTGATAGATCACTGATCTCTTTAAAGACAACTAGAAGAGGGAGATTAGTGTTGTGTGGTTTTAACATTTTCACAATCGTTGTCAGTAATCTCTATCTATTTATTACCATTAACACTAGCTTCGTAACCTCTGTAGGTGGCATGTAGTCCACTAGGATAGAGTTAATAGTTTTAAATTGTTTTCTATAGGTGATAAATTAACTAAGTCGTTGGGGTTTATTACATTTTCTTCACCAATGTCAGTAGAACATTCAAGATTAATATTAAAAGTGAAAATTTGCTTAACGTTAAATATATTTTCAAAATAAATCTGTACTAGTTTGAATTCAATCCATAAGAGACTAAAAAAAAAAAAAAAAACTAGTTACTTTTTGCGTTTTGTTTTTTGTTTTTTCTTCATTCTTCAACAAATTAATGACAGGGATATCATCTTCCGAAGCAGAAAAAAGATGTGAGCTTTGAGGGTTATCATAATTTTTGATCATCGAGATTAAACGAGCTTTTTCTTATAAGGGCTTATCGGCTCTTCTTCAGCTCCAGAGCACTCTACAAAATTCAAAATAATTCCCATGTTCCGTTTCTGCATAGAAATAAAGCCAAAATAAGTAGGGGAAGCTTACATAATAATCAAGGAAATAAATACAAAATATAAGTAAAACATATCGGGAGTACGACTTACTATAAGTGCAGCTTGGGTTTGTTCTCCTGCCTAAACCATACCGAATGAACATTGTGAAAGGGTGATCAGGTGTTTAGAATTTGGAAGTATAAATAACACCAGTATATAAATGATATACATTGTATGTTCTCAGTGTATATCAATTACATACTCACAAGCCAAAGAAAAAATAGGCGACAACATGAAATGTATCTGATTATACATATGCCTTACATATATGTATCTGATTCAGACAATTTATCAAACACATGAAACGCAGAATCCTAACATTAACACTTCCAAACTAAAAAACTTTGATAAAACCTTTAAATTATAAAATCGTTGTATACCAATTGATCTACAACTAATGAACATAATCTCAACAACAAAAATTCTTACCTAAATTTCAAAATCCCATGAACACAAATTCTTCTCATTTGGGTGTTAATTGAAAATCTTAAAAATTTAGTATAACTAACCTTGAAATATCTTGTGACGTTGATTTGATTCTTTCTCCCTTAGTTCATGCCATGATTTTTCAACAAATTTATAAAATAAAATTTTAGGGTTTATGGTTAGAGGTTATGGTTGTCCGGTTTAGAAGAAGAAGGTTTTGTAAATATCGTATTTAGATTTATAATTTAATTTTAATAACTGAAACAAGTCAGTTGGATTGGTAATATGACGACTCACCTATAACTAGAAACAGTTTTGTGCTAACTCGGTTTGGGCTACGATATGGGCTATGGTTAATAAATTGAAATATACGATGGGCTATGGTTAAAAGGGGCTATGGTTAATAAAAGTGTGGGATATATTTAAGATAAGCCCTTTTATATTGATCGCTAGCCAAATCTGAGAAGGGGAAGGACTTCCCTATCCCGTATGCCCATAAAGGGCTTGGAGCTGCTTACTCGGGCGGAAGGCCCGGCTGACCTTGCTCCCTCAGGTGCTACTGGCTTGTCGTGATGCTGGTCGTCCATATATGATGCGTCATTAACACTTCTTAGTCCGAATTTCAAGCCAACTACGACTTTCTTGGTAACATCATGTTGGAATATATAGGTCGGTGTTTTTTGAGTTATTTTAGGTAACTCAAAATCTAGTCGGTGAAAGAAGTTTTGGCATAAACCAAAACTTGGTCGGTGATTTGTATAATTAGGGTTTGGAATAAGCTATAATTGTTTTACTTGATCCTAAATTCTAGGACCTTAATAGCTAAGTTAAGGAATCCCTATTCTTGTAGGATAAGTAATGTGACTCCTATAAAATGAGGTCTAGGCTAGAGTTTTAGTCAATGGAATCCTAAAGGGAATTCTCAATGGAGATGTGAAGGATTCATCCCACCTATTGAGGTGGTTATGTGAGAGACCTAATGGTGGAAGGAGTACATCATTGTGGTGCTTATGGAATACTTATCGATGTTGAAGATATATCGTTATGGAGTATTCATATGGAGATGTTGGTAAGACAACTTGTTGAGGAGAAGATCATCTTGGTGATGCTGTATTAGATTATTGGTGTTTAGCTGAAGGCGTCCATGATAATCTATGTCAGGGTGTGCAGAGAAGATTGCCTCGTTGTGATTGATAATGTGGTAAACATTATCTTGTATGGGTGAAGACACTATTTTGGATTTATAGGGCGTTTGTGAGAGTTCTTGTGTTCGGTCACATTGTGGTGAGTCGATGGATTGATTTAGTCAGTCAGATGTGTAATTCTCAGTTGATTCTATAATGAATAAATAGGTCGTAGCCGTTTGGTGGATGTAGACAATATTACACACATTGTGTATATTGTTGAACCACGTTAAATCCGTGAGTACTTTACTTCTTATTTGTTTTTGTTTATGGCTTGCATATGTGTGGTTCTATTTCTCTTATTCTTATCCTAGATCGTAGAGGTTCATGGACAAATCCGAGAAATCAAGTGTTTCTTGTTAGCTAGTTTATTTCCACAAGATTAATTAGCATGTGTAGATGGCTCTGAACCCCAACAATTGGTATCAGAGCTTTAGGTTGGATAGAAGAATTGAAGAGAAAAGTTTTAGGTTTTCTGGTTGGAAGAAAATTTTGAAGATGAAGGATTTTGTTTCATCAAGTATGTTAGGATTTGATGTTACAGCTTCCGAAGATGCAACGTTTGATGTTTTCCAGTATATGTGCAATTTGATTTCATCAGTTTTGGGAACAAAGCAAAGTAAAGCGTACTTTTAAAGGAATGAGATTATATCATCTGATCTGCATTCAATATGGTCAAGATGTATGGTCTTGATGTTTATGGTTCTCTACACTGGAGATTTGGCATTGATTCTTATTGGAGCATAAACCCTATGCATGGCTTCAAGTAAGTTTATTTATTCTCTATACTTCGTACCATATTCTTGTGAACTGTTTGAAAGACCTGCGTAGATTGGTTTTCAATTAATCGGTGTTTGCTTTGCAAGACACAGCTGTGCCATCAAGACCAGGTAGTCACCGTGCTACTTGCAGGAATAAAAAAATTAACGATTTTGTTTTAACACATAAAATTTGCTTATTTAATCAATTTTCTGTAAATACACAAAATTTGCTTGTTTGACTTAATTTTGTGTCAACACACAAAATTTAACTTTTTTGCCCTAAAATTGGCACAAACATGATATCTCGATTCCTATTGGTCAAGACTAAGCCTAGCCAAGCAAGGAATCAAGCCATCCCTTGTCAGGTTAGTACAAAACATTAATTAGGTTTGAAATTGACGAAATTATGAATTAGGGTTAAATCGTGACTGACTAGGTTAGTAACAAAAGGGGTCCGGATGTGCTATTTGGACGACCAATTTGACAAGCTTTATGCCTCATGTGATCGACCAATCATGTCTCACAATAGCTACCTATCATCCATCTTCCTAATTGACCAATCAGATCGCTTATAGCCTACCTGTTCCGCTCCTAGTGACCGGCCAAAGTAGGCCTGTCGAGCTGCCTAAAATTCTATTTAGGTGAAATCATGACAACCCAGGTCGGTCGCGGAATGATCTCAACTACTCAACTTGGATGGCCAATCTAGCTAGTTTAGATCCTACCAAGATCGACCAATTAGGTTCCATGGAGACTACCTTCCGCCCCTCTACCATTCTAGACAATCAGAATGCTTGGAGTCGACTTGAAAACCTCCCAGTGTCCGTCCAAAGTAGACCGGTCGAACTTCCCAAGTTCGTGTGAACCGCACATGCGACAGTTCATGTAAGTCGCATGTGCCAAAACCCTTAAATTTAATTTTGTAACGTTTATAAACGTTGCAAATAATGTTGCAACACTCAAGGATCCATTAATGAACTTCTCTACATTACAACACGACTGAGAAACTTCATCCCCTCACCGATCATGTCTAGGATGGGGATTGTACTATTGCCGCTATCTGTCTCAACAACATCAATTTCCCTACCAAGCCACTTCACATGAAAGTCATAATATTCAGACGCTCCATCATACAGTCCAACATACCCAACATGAACACTAAACTCACCAACTAGTTCGTGATATGGAAAGTAATCACTAAATAAAAGATTAAAGACTACGTTAATGCCTCGATTACCATATTTTTGTCTCTGGAGTAACACCAGCCGTGGTCTAGCATCAACAGTGGTCTTAAGATTAACATCCTCGTTACCAGCTTCATCAATCATTCATTACATACAACCTAAATCTTGGAATCGATGTGCTTAAAGCTACATAAAAAACATTGGAATCCTCCTCATCTGCAGTTCCAGTATAGCGTCAGCTTTATCTATTGACTTCCATTGTCTTCGACCTTGTTGTCACCAGCTACGACTCAAGTATTCATCGTTGGATGCACTTTATACCATATATTTGTTGTCATCCTGACGTCATCACTAATACTTGATGTTGCATACTCAAACTCCAAGCACCAAAGTATGCCGCCTACTCACTGGAGAGTCCAATATATCTAAAGCCCAAGTATGCATGACGGACATGCCTGTAGGAGATAGAGATAAGTAACTATTATTGAACTAAACTTTATATATTTATTAGACATACCATGCCACGCCTATACTAGGGGACTTGGTCTTGCTGAAAAGACCAATTCCACTAATAGCCGTGGACGATCCACACTAATCTGGTAGCCACTTTATATATATATATATATTTATATATTCAAGATATTAGAGCTTCACCCAGAACTTTCTATACCTGGGGACTTGGTCTTGCTGAAAATACCAATTCCACTAATGGCTATACTGATCTGGTAGACACTTTATAAATATATATATATATATATATTCAAGGTATTAGAGCTTCACCCAGCCGAACTTTCAATATTCTATATAATATATTTGTACCATATAATTCAGTATCCACCAATGCATTGAATCTACATTGATTGGACAGCTCCTAGATATGGATTGACCACTAGTATAAGGCAATATTCTCCTCAGAATATCGCTGGTGATGGTTGCAATTCCTTTCCATATGTTGTCTGGCTATACAGAATATACGTCCAGAACGTATTCTTGGTCTTGAACGGATACCAGAGATTCTGGATGGATGTCCACCAGTATAAAGAGACACTGAACTTGTTCTAAGTTGCAATAATTCCAAAGTTGAGTTCCTTAAACTAGTTCCATATATCAATATTTAGACTCTTACTGAGCGATATTGAACTGGTCTCAAGCCGCAAAACTTCCATGGATGAATTCCTTGAACTTATATGTATTTGTTATATCAATGCTCAGATTCTAATTATCTTGGTTGATGGCAGCAGCATCATTGCCTCAATACTCATCATTTTAGTGTTAACGACACCATTGCCTCAACACTCATCGTCTTATTATTAACCGCACCAGTGCCTCAACACTAACCATTTAATGTTAACGGCATCACTTCCTCGATACTCATTATCTTAGTGTTAACAGTATCATTGCATCAACACTCACCATATTAGTGTTAGTGACATTGTTTCCTCAATACTCATCATTTAATATGAATGTCATCACTGCCTCAATGCTCATCATCTTAGTGTTAACAACACCATTGCTTAAACACTCATCATTTAGTGTTAACGACATCATTACCTCAACACTCATCATCTTAGTGTTAACGACATCACTTCCTAAACACTCATCGATTAGTGTTAATGGCACCACTGCTTCAACACTCATCATCTTAGTGTTAACAGCACCACTTCCTCAACACTCATCATCTTAGTGTTAACGTCATCATTGCCTCATCACTCATTATCTAGTGTTATTGACATTATTGTCTCAGCACTCATCATTTAGTGTTAATGTTTTTACTTCCTTAATACTCATTATTGTTATGATAACAACATTGCCTTAATACTCGGTCATGAAAGCAGCGAGGTGCAACCCCCACTCTATAACAAACCCTGATTGGTAAGGACCACCAACCCATGATCTTCAAGCGATGCTTTTTTCATCCCGCTCTATCGGTCATTGCTCATTGGTTGACTACTTGACATCACTATGCCAAAAGTATCAAGTCAAGTCAACTACGGAGCCTCCGGTAAAAATCTCACAACTAAGTTAAATTATTTATTTTACCTATGCTATAAAAATCACCATCTAGTGCATGAAGCATCATTGCTCTTCTCAGCAGATATTTTGTACTTCATTCATCAAAATGATGAGTCTATGTAAAGCATGCCAGACTCATCATCGAGAATCATGCTAGACTCATCGATATGCTAAGACTATCATCTAGGTCAAAAATTGACCAAATAAATGCACGTCTATAAAAATAAAATTAACCATGCTCAAGACATCAATAATGTCACATGAGGGATATTCACTAGGGTTTTGTCTGGCGGCCTACAACATTTGCGGTGTAGCAATACATCCATGATAATAAAGTGAGTAAGTCATGTTGGAAGTTAAAGGAGTGAATGGAGTACCGGTATTAAAACCACCAAGTCTCCCTAATGAAGAGGAACTGGTTTTAGTATGATTTCCACTTCTCTACTCTTTTACTTATTTGGAACTGCCACCACTTACATGAGCTCAATATGTTAACTACCTTTTCTAAAAATAGGTTCATCAACCTATCGACATGATATGAAATCCATATCCCAGAAACATTACACGGAAGCCTTCTCTCGATCTAACATAGAATAATCACCTTCAAAGCAGTTCAACAGATCCGCAATCCAATTTCCATTGATCTCAACACATTCTCAGCTTCCCTACTAATTTACCCTTTTCCTTCCATTGTAACCGAATTGAATCTGGAATGACCATTTCTTGGTTTAGGTCAGAGTCTTACAAATTGGTCTCTCGAACTCAAAGCACTCCCGTGCAGTGCTTTTGTGTTTAAGGGTTTAGGCGATCTGCTTCGTATAACATCTTCCTACTCCACCATTTTACTTTTTTCTTAGTAAAATGTCTTTACTTACAAACAATATGTAGGACACAAATTTTTGTATATGCCCCAAAACACGATTCTTAATTTTTTAAGATTACCCATATGCATATTATATCCATTGGGTAGCATCAGTTATTTATTAACATTATTAACGATACAAATAAAGACATTCAAATTCTAGTTTCCAAACTAAAGGCGAATTAAGCTAGCTAAAGATGATAAAAGTCAGTATTTGATTCAATTGATGAGTCGGAAAACTAGAAGAGACTTCATGGAATATATGAACGTTAAAAGTGTTAAAGATGCCCATTGGAGCATTTATTTAAAAATTATTTCAACCATTTTACTACAAATTCAACTGAGTTACTTATTCTTAGTTCATATCTAGATCCTTGCAAAACACGTAGATTTCAAAATCGAAAACCTTTGATTCTGGTGGAATAATTTTACCCCCAAAACTTTTAAATGATAAACTGAATTTGAGATCATAAGTGCAAAATTATGAGCATAAACATTTGAAGGTTGAAGATTTTGTTAAATATTTCAGTTGTATGTCGTTTACTGGTAGAGACTAGACTGTAAAAAACGGATCCACATATATATAGAGTGCTCCTGCTTGTGCGTACACTTCCAGTTTCTACTGCAACAACATAAAAATTATTTTGAGTTGTGCGCATCGTCAAAATCCAGCTTCGTTGAAAAATTGATTAAAACTTTAGATGATGTTTTATCTTAAATTCAGTGATAGATTATTCTCAAGATATAAAAAAAAATCGGGAATTTCGGTTTAATATATTTTTTAGTTAAATTATTTGAGGAGGTGTACATTGAGCCTATTTTTTTGGTAAATTTGTAAGAAATTTATTTTGCGTTTCCAATACATATTTTCATACTAAAAAAATACAAATATCAATCTTTAAGTATTTTGAAAAAAATATTTAGGAAAAAAAGTAAAGTTAGGATATATTAAGTTAGGAAGTAATTACACGAGGTTATGTCATATCCAAGGAGTCATTTATTACAATTTGATTAAAAAAAAGGGATTCTATGGTCCCAAAAGATTGTTGGGAGGTTTCTTAGCTGACTGCCCTCCACCGCAAAATCTGCCAGACTATCCGCTGCCTGGTTTCCTTCCCTGTAATTGTAATGAAAGGTACACTGAGGAATTTGATGCATTCTTTGTTTGATTTCACGGATCATACTTGCTATTTTCCAAGGTGGTTCCAAGTTAGATGTTAGGAATCTCAACATACTTTTAGAATCTGTTTCGAATTGCACTTTTAGCAAGTTCCATTTTGTTGTTGTTCTTTATGCTATCATCATGACCCACGTTTCAGCTGTTAAAGCGTTGGTGACACCTAAAGGTTGTGCCACTGCAACCACAGTTCTTGCATCCATGTACATGCATATGAATCCTCCACCGACAGTTCCCGGGTGTCCTCTATCCGCTCTATCCATATTGATCTTGATCCAATCTATATTATGGTAGATATAACCCACCGATATGGTAGTTGATCTTGTGGTGTTTGATAGATTTACTGTAGATGGAAAACCAAGTTACACGGGAGGAATGATCCCATTTACCCAACTGAATTCATGTTGTAGGCTTAGGGTCATCTGTATAATGTTATATGGGTGTGAATATCAATATTCTGCGGAGCACGTGTCACGGTCTCAGTAGTCGCGTAAAAGATAACTGTGTAGCCCTCGCTACACAGAGCAATCTGAGTAGCAGAAGACACCTTCGCAGATCTACTTTATCTTATCCCAAGAAGGGATACCTCGACGGCTAAGATGGAAAAGTAGAACCTAGTCTAGAGAGAGGCAGCTGGCGAAGGGAGAGATGTAGATGACATATCCAATCAGCATTAAATCCGCAAATCTCTTATCTACACGCTTAACCAAAGCACGTGGAGAGAGATGAGGTGGCAGAGTCTGACTGGCAAAGGATAGCGGTGAACGAAGGTACAATCTGTACTGAGGCTGGGAAGTTCTCGAAGGAATGTGGGTCAGCTGAGGTGGCAGAGTCCGACTGGAGAAAGCATGCGGTGAACGAAGGTACCATTTGTAGGAAAGGTGTATCAGGGAATGATGGATCCAAAGACAGCAAAGATATACCTGGAGCAGAAGGGGCTATAAATACCAAGCTTCACCAACAAACCAAGGGAATTCAATATCTAGGAGATGGAGATCTAGTCTTAATCTTATACCTCTTTAATGTTTAGAACTTAAGTGTTAACTTCAACTTGAGTTCTCTCTATTACTTTGGGAAGCATTTAAGATCTTTGTAACCACCACAACTTAATACAAACAGTCACTCATTATCCCGTGGGCGTAGACAAATGTCGAACCACGTAATCTCTTGTGTCTCATGATAACTTAGTAGCATTTACATTGTATTTGTGTTCTTCGTTATTATTGTGATCTCAAACACCTTTTATTACTTAGCATTATCAGTTCAACTTAGGAATCAATACTACTTAGTATTAGATTCTCCGAGCTGTATACATTACGTAGACTATGGGGAAAATAGTAGTCACAATGGGTTTGGATGCTTTTGTCGATAAATCGGCTTATTTCTGGATAACCATAAGGATCAGAATATAAAGCAAAAAGAGGTAATGACAGAGGAATAATCTTTTGTTTGAAGAAGTTGTGGGATTGTTGTTTGGGGTGTCAGAATATTTGGAGAAATCTGAGTAGAATTTGATTGGGTTGATGGGTGTGTTCTATGGGGTACTCCTAGAAATTGCAGCCACTTAACATTATAAAAGAATGCGTGCAACAGTTTCTGGATCATTATTACATTGTGTGCAGAGGTTGAAATTGGCGAGATGGATATGATTTATAATAGTGAAGGTTGGAAGACCTTCTTTAATAGATTTCCACAAGAAAAGCTAAATTTTTTAGGGACAAGGTAGAGTCCACAAGAAGTTTGTGGTTGGTAAAGGGTTATGATGCAACTGATCCGCTGTTTGGGTAAGGCATCTATATCCTGAGGTTTGGTGTATCTTCCGGTTTTTTAGTATAGCCAGATTAGTTTATCTGGAGATTTATCACTGAGTAAATGCATGTTTACAATTTGCTGGGATGCAAGGGGAGGTATGAGCCTTAACTTATCATGTATCAAGTTATGGGTTAGAGGATCTATGATATCTGTCGCAGTCTAGATCAAGTGACATATTATGGGGTCAAGGTTGTCTAAATAAGGGATCCAGTTTGCCTAGATAAGTGTTGTTAAACCTTTGCCAATATGATGGAATAAATGTTGTTTAACTGTAGGTATGAGCAAAGCCAACTGTCTTCATTGTGAACTAGGTGAATAAGGGTTAGGTGGGATGTCTGTGAAAATGGGTTATTATATAAGATATTTCTCTTTACAAAGACAAACATAGATGGAATAAGGTTGCTCGTGGATACTCCAGACCTTTTTCATTAGTAAAGCTTTTTTATGCTGACTATTATTTCAGATTCCCAGCCCTCCTTTGGTTTCAGGTTTGGTTAGTTTATCCCAACCCAAGTGATGGAGACTTCTAACGGTAGAATCATGTCGCTAGGAAAAATATATCTGGTGATACGATCTATCTATTTAAGTACAGGGGTGAGGAAAAGCTATAACTACATAAGGTGGTTGGCAGAAGGGGTGACAGAGGTTTTTATAAGAACTAACCTTCCTGCAAGTGTTAAAAATTTCGTCGTCCATGATTTTGCCTTTCTTACTAGTCGTCAGAGAAGATAACCAAAAAATGGCGAGAAGTTCTGCGATGTTCAAATTCGACTCCCAGGTAGATATGCGGGATTGTAGTGGCTGTTATAATTGATGAAGCTAATCTACCTTACCCGGGTCAAGCTTAGGATGGTAAATGATGGTAGATTTTGGGGTGTTGATTAGCTGACCTGCCAAAGTATCATAAAATTGGAGAAATTATTTGAGATGATTACTATTCTCCCTCGAGGCTTTGTATATAATCAGGATGTTATCTGCATACATAAGGTGATGTAGAATCGATGGAGTTTTATGAGAAATGCGGAGCTCTTCTAAGCGCTTTCGGGCTTCTAGATTTCTGAGATTTGTTGATAGAATCTCTGCACAAATAATAAATACATAGGAAGAAAGTGAATCTCCATGTCTTATTCCTCTTGTCGGAGTTATATATCCATGCGGTGTGCTATTAATGTTGATCGAATAAGTAACTGTTTGAGATGCATAGCATGACGTAGCCTACAAAAATGGTCGGAAATCTCATTTTGGTGAAAGATTTTCTAATGAAACTCCAGTCTAAGCTATCATATGCTTTTTGTATATGTAATTTAAGAGTTATTTTTAGATCCTTGGTGTATGCTGATGATTTATTACGGTGGTAAAATTTTCCAGCAATAGCTATGTTGTCATGAATAGAACGTCAAGGTACAAATGCACTTTGATATGGGCTTATTAGAAATGAGAGAAGAGGTCATATGGGACTGACTAGGATATTTGTTATGATTTTATATATAACATTGCAGAGCCTTATAGATCGGAACTGTGAAAGTTCTGACGGATGATCCACTTTTAGTATTAAAGTAAGGTTTGTGTGGTTCATGAGGGGATGAATGTTGAGGTATTGAAAACCCGCGAACTATAGCAATCATTTCCAAATGAGTCGTTTGCCGGTAGAGACTAGATCGTAAGAAACGGATCCACTTATATGTAGAGTGCTCGTGCTTACACTTATAGTTTCTACTGCAACATAATAAAAATTATTTTGTGTTATGCACATTGTCAAAATCCATCTTCGTAGAAAAATTGTTAAAATTTTAGCTAACTTTCTACCATAAATTCAGGAATAGATGATTTTCCAGATCTTAAAAAGTTCATAACTTCAGTCTAACATATATCCGAATTAAAATACCGGAAGAGTTGTGCCTTGGGCCTATTTTTTTGGTATGTTTTTTAAGAATTTCATTTTGCGTTATCAATACAAATTTTCCAAACTAAAAAAAATAAAAACACCCATTTCTAAGTATTTTTCAAAAAAGAATTTTGAAAAAACAGAAGGAAAAAAAAAAGTCATCACAGGTAGGAGCGCCCATGAGATAAACGTTCCCCCATATAGAGTTTTAGTGAAAGATGGGTCCCATTCCAACAGTCAATCACTAATTTGTCCGTTCCAGTGCGTTTGTGATAAACGTGCTCAGTATCTTCAAAGAGTCCACAAAGGGATACAGCATTCATGTATGGTTATCTTATCTGACCGTCTCTCGTGAAAGTTGTTGCTAACCATTCACATATGGTCCTATGGATGGTATAACCAAAGCAAATTCATAGTAATAAGTGAAAGAATTAGTTCATTTTGAACTCTGTAGTTCTATCATCGGTTAATTGGGACATTTTACTCAAAAGTTATGGTGTATATACAAAAAAGAATTCTTCATGGTTTATATACAATAGCTTCGATAATAATAAACGATGAAATTACATCAAGTTCTGTAAATGATATTCCAAATGAATCACCAATGAATATCTTGAAGAACAAGTAGTAGCTAGTTACTGTTGGGCATTAGTCATAAAAGCTCATTGTGTACTCAAAATAGAGAGGTAGGTTCAAAAAAATAAACACGAAATAGTTGTAGAAATTAAAAGCTCGTTAAGAAGAAAATTGACATCTGACCGACCGCCAACTGCCCGCGAATCTGAGACCATACAAATATTATCCGTCAGAGTATCGGGGCCTAAGGAACTAAATTCCCGCAGTGTGAACAGTTAAAGGAAAAGGGTCTATATAAAGGAAATACAAGCATCCTTATTCAACCAATTCAGGCACAGAGATGGCTAAGCTTTTCTCTTTGATTCTAGGGGTTTTCTTGCTGTTCATTGTGTCCATCTCTGCCTCTACTGATCAGGAAAATACTCGTGTCTCTACTTTTTCTGGTAAGTAGTAGTAGTATCGTGTAAGCAGTACTTTCCATTCACTTATTTTAAATGATTAACATGGTGAAAGTTGGAAACCGATTTCAGGTGAGGACAGTTTATGCTTGCAAGATTAGCTTAACAAATTAAACATCTAATCTTGTAATTCTTGGATGGTTATATGAGCTATTTTTTCCACTACCTAAGTGATAGGATTACAAATTGTATTCTCTTAAAAATCATTCCACACAATGCACCATTTACCATCCACCATCAGTGGCGGAGCCAGAGTTTAAAGATGAGGGTGATTAAAAAAAAATCTTGGGCATTTTGTGGACTAAACTTAAAAATTAGGTGGGCTAAATACAAAATACATGATAAAACTAAGGGTATTTTTATAGTTTTACTAATTTTAGGGGGGGCTAGAGCTAGGATTAGTCAACCTTTGGCTCCGCCCCTGTCCACCATGATCAACCTTTGAGTCTAATCGGCTCTAGGTTGGTAATAATTGGCAACCCATTGCAGCAACTGTGCCATGCGAGCGTATTGTTGTTTGTCAAGTACTGGAAATGTGCTTGCCTGTTACAAGGGTACCCATTTACATGGGGGTTTACCAAATGGTATGCGATTATGAAGGGGTACCCGCATAAATGCACGGGGTCTGGTAACCCCAAGTGTAAATTGGTACCATGTAGGCTGTAGCAACCTTGAAAATGTGGATCTGATAGAAAATTATAGTTTTAACAGAAGTGCATGGAGTTGCTCCAACAACCATACCATGCACACTCCAATCATTAAAATAGAGCTTATTTTCTTGTAAATTGCAAAATATCTGTTGAACACTTCTTTTAATTGGATTTTTTTTTTTTTTTTTTTTTTTAGAGAAAGAGAGATAAAAATGCTGTAGACAAATTTGTTGATCTTGCACATCCCTAATATTAAACCTATTGGACTAGTGATCAGTTTTATGATTATACAGAGTTAGCATCAGCCACAACATCGGACATTTCTTGCGCGGACGGTGACGAATATTCGGAGACTACGATTATTTCATCAGATTGCAACGATTGTACAAATTGGTGTAAAGAAGAATGTGCAGATTTAGGAGGTATTGTGGTTGACAGCAAGTGCTCAATAGGTGAATCTAAATTTGCAAGGCGTTGCAAGTGTTGCTGTCGGGAAAGCCCACCTCCATGCCCTGCCAAAACTTGTCCTAAAGAGATGAGTGTAGTGTTAAAACCAGGACAGAAGGCATGCAAATACATACTGTCGTCATCATTATCTTCATCAGCAGTTAAGTAAGGTCGATTCAGTCACATGTTCGACTTTTGATTGTTCCATCTTGATTTGTGATAATAAAATGGTTGCGTAAGCATATGTGTGTATTTGTTTACATGTACATGCATGGTGCTGGTAATTTATTGTATTCTGATTCTGGACATTTGAAATCCTCAGCACGTTTTACTTTCGTATTAGCCATTAGGCAACCTAGTTTCTTGGTCTCTTTAAAATCTTCATAGGGTTTCATATGAATCGGGCTGCAAACAAAATGTATTGGGGCTGCACTTGATTAAAATGTCCAAAATGTGGATACGGGGACTTAATCCATGTAAAAGTTTAAAGATGTCCTGAATTAATTAGATTTATTACCTTATTAACCTTCCATAACTAATCTAATCTAATATAAAATCTAAATAAAAATCTAAATCTCAAATAAACGTCTTCATCTTTTCCTCTTCTCCTCTTTTTCTTTTCATCTTCTTGTTCTTCAACTCGTTTCAACGATGTGTAATCGTTGATTCTCAAAAAAATTCATCGTCGATTAAACTCTTCAAACAAAAGATGGTGAAGACAAGGGAAAAGGCCAAAGACAACAAAGGAAATCCAAAACAAGCAAGTAAACCAGCGAATTCAACTTCATCATCTTTATTTGAAGATGATGAACTTGAAAATCGAGAATTGGTGGCTCAATGAGTTCAAAAAGAAGTTAATACACAAATATGACTTATACGAGGTATGAATCGAAAAACCCACCATTGATTTCTGCTTTCGTTTGGTTAAAACTTTCGATCCGACAAATTTAGGTTTCAAAAAACAGTAACTGTTTACGACTTGGAGTTCTTATTTTCCAGTCGTAAGTACTGTCAACGGCTGAGAAAATATGAACTCTCATCCATAACTGTTACCTACGGCTAGGAATATGCTAGCCGAATGCAGTTCTGTTTTTTGAAAAATTCTGAGATCTCTTTTAAGGCTAGGATATTCCTAACCGTATGTAGTTCTGTTTTTTGAAAAATTCTGAGTTTTTTTTTTTTATAGCTAGTGTTTCCCAACCATGGTAGGAAAACACCTAACAGCTATACTTGTTTCCTAGCTATAGGTGTTGATTTACGGCTGGGAAGTCCAAAGTTTACAGCCGAAAGTTCATTTACAGCTGGGACGTATCCAATATCCCAACTGTAATTTGTTACTTCTTTTCCATTTTTTTCTTGTTTGTAAATATTTCAACAATGTTATATATGATATGTATTGAACTTTGTTAAATGCATTTATTTAAGATGGTTTTCAATATTTTTGGATAAAGAAGAAAAGAAAAGAAGAAGAAAATAACACAACAAGTAAAACCAAGTAATGACCCAACTCCGAATCCTCGTCACGAAAAACCATTAGGTGCAGGTAATCGGAATCCATGTGGAATTATCATTGGTAGAGTAAGAGAAGAAATGGTCAGTGAACGTGCAATGGTGGTTTTTCAATAACCAAATCTAGGATTCAAGAAGAAGAAACGGTCTAAACAAGTGTTGTTGTTTCTGATAAGGGTAAAGTGAAGGTGGGGGATAAGAAGTATCCAGAACCATCTACAGTAAGAAAAATTATCGATGCGATGGAGTTATTGCCTCCCAAAGTGAATGAGATACCTTGGGGTGAGCCAAGTGGTCGATCCGTCTTGTTTGGCCGCAAAGGTAATAAATCTAACTCTAAGATTATCTGTGTTATTTTAATTTAATTATGGATTGTTTATTGTAACAACAACATTTTTATGATTTGTGTAAGATCACGAGAAAGCATTCCCGGAACTGAAACACCAGCAGTCGAAGTTTTGTCCGTTGGATAGAGAGCATGAAGTTGTGGTGGCATTGGTATGACCTGAAATTGAGTCTTTACAGCGGACTTGTGCCTGAAACCATGATTTTTCAAATCCCGTAAGACAAGATGAATATCACTCCAGTTGATTCTCACCACATTACCGGTTTTGCTTTGGATGGAAAAACTGTATTTGACGGTTTCGACAACTTTATTCCTTTTGAAGATCTTTATGCCTTGGTAAAATATTATCTTAGGTGGTGCAAAGATGAAGCACAAGAAAAGTTTGAGGTTGGTGTCGGATCCAAACCTCTATAAAAAAAAGGGAACCAACAGATGATGTAGCAGTTCCCGTTGCAAGGAAGATTAACTTGGTACGTTTGAGGGGGAAATGGAAAGGTTGTGGTAAGGATAAAAGTGGAAAGGTGGTGATGGACGAAGCAAGATCTAGCATACAACTATAAATAACTTGTTGCATGCTCTTGGCGCCGTCATTTTCCCTGATTTCTCGGAAAATAAGGTCAATGCTTGTTATTTACAGTGGTGAATCTCTAAGTCTTGATCCAGATACAAACGAGGTACCGAAGTACTCGTAGGACACCGCCATCCTTTCCTACTTAATTAATAATCTTTCCAAAGCTTCTAGGTACAGTAAAACACAAATTGCGGGGAATTTTAGGCTTCTCTAGCGTTTTTTTTTTTCTGGTTTCCATCTCCAAATGTGTTATAAATTTATATTGGTTTGTGTTTAATATCTTATTTAGATTTTTTTTTTTTTTTTTGCAGTCATGGGCGACCATTTTAAAGCTTAAGGTCATCTCGGAATAATGATTGGGCTCTCGATAAACCTACGAGAGGAAGATATCTCTTTGGAGGCACCCAACATAAGGCTAAAGAGAGGAAAATGGTTGATATGAGAAAAAGATTGGACACTTTGACAAATCGAGGACGTGGTTTTTGATCCATATTTGAGAGATGACGAAGTTGATGATAGAGTATTTTCGAATGTAGCGACCTACCATGGACCTTGTTTCATCCAACCGGGTTCATCATTTTCAATCCTCCTAAAACGTTCCGTCAACTTGGTTTTATCCAAAAAATAGTACCTGAAAACTCTATTTTTATACTGAGAAAAACTAACTCCTTTTTTTTTGCTAAGAAGGATGTGAAATTCAACTATGACTCTACTCTATCGATCAGTCATTGGAATGCTTGCACTCAAAGCGAAAACCAAATGTATTTGGGAGGTTTTGTTGCTTCTTATGGCTCTTCCAAAGCCGATGGGGGTTACATGGAATGGTATCAAGAGCGGTCACATCCTTATGTGGAAAAAATTGATCCAGAAGTGAGGAAATATCAAAACAACATGGATAGCCCAAAGTCCAAGAAAGAAAATAAATGGAAGACGAGATTCCTTACGATAGTATACAATATTAAGTTGAGATTTCTATAAGTTATTCTTTTAAATTATATATGAGTAAATATAAAGTTTGTGGTTTTGATATGAAAATAGATGGACCAATGTAAGTGGTTGTTCAATGACATGGGTGGTTGCATTAATTCAAATAAAATGATGAAGGTCGACGCATAGAGAACACTGCGAAATCGAATTAAATGCATACCCAATCTTGATAAAGGACATCTCTATAAGTATTTGGATGACGACGAAGGTGACGAATGAAGGGTAGCCAAGAGGACTAGGTTTGATTCATCTAGTGATGAATCAGGTACTCCCAGTGCTTCTTCATCTACGGAGGATTCCAATATTGTTGTCCCAAGCCAAGTTGTACGTGGTCGAGGTGGCCATGGTCGAGGTCGATCTCAAGTTGTAGAAGATGATGAGGATTCCGATGAGGCATTGTGATCGGATGATGCATCGGGATAGGGTAAGGCATCGGATTCAGATGAAATTCTGATGAATGAATGGAGTTGTAGTGGCGTTTGGTTATGGATATTTACTATTTTGAACTCTTATTATCTAAGACTTTTTATGTTATTTGGTATTGGATTTGGACGGATAGATTGCAATTTGTTTTAAGTTATCGACATTAACTTAGCGTGCATGAATGAATTTTAGTGAATTCATTTGTCTAATTCTAAGTACTATGAGAAAAACTTACATTTTGGAAATTCATGGTTACTTACGTCTAGGTCGATAATTTCCAAAACCTAGTCGTAAGTGTAAATAAATGCTTAGCTAAAACTCACCCATAATATTGGCTAGAAATCCTAGATGTAAACTCAAATAACGGTTAGATTGTAAGAGCACCGCTCGGTCGAACTCACAAGTTTTGATATCTCAAGCTTGTTCTCAATGTTAGATGTACAAAATTATATCTTAATTTCTAGTCTACTAAAGTCAAGTCTCGGACTAAGATTACAGTATGGTAGTTGAGTATCAGACATCACTGAATAACCCTCGAAGATTGAAGATTGAAGAACAAACGAGGAAATTTGTGACAACTTCATCAACAAGGAGGTATGTGAAGACTGACATATCCTATTTACTCACGACATTTACCATTTTATCTTATGAGACTAAGTCATATGATTGTAGTATATTTAATATTGCAAAGAAGAAATTTCGATTCCAAGCTTGTCTTGGTTAAACTCTCGTAATGTGATTCAAGCATTGGGTGTTCTAGATCCTTAAAAATCTTAGTTGAACATAATTTATTATTCAACAACAATTTTTGTTTCAAGTTGATCATTTGGAAATTTCCCAAGCAACAATGCATATTGTATATGGAAATTTGGAATGTTTCAAATTAATTATGTGAGAAAAAGAACTGCTTGGCGCTAGGTAAACATACTTGTAATTTTTACCAAAGTCAGTATGAATTAATCATACTTTAGAGGTTCGCAAACCCTTTATATCTGAGTTCAGGAAATAAGTAGGTTCGCAAACCCGGTTTGCAAACCACTACCAACTGACTTTCGCGAACTGCCAAGGTTGTCAACCCGTGTGGCCTGACTTTCGCGAACTGCCGAGGTTTGCAAACCTTGTGCTCTGACTTTGCGAACTATCATAGGTTTGCAAACCTGTCCAGTTCCAGTATTAACATAAATAAACGAACTATTCTACATGTTTATGTTCGAATGTGTTGTGATTCTCATAAACACTTATTTTATTCACAAAATCATTTTATGGTTGTGGATCTTTAATTAGTCGTGAGTGTTATTGAACATCATTATGTGCTTGTAGGTTCAATGGATACTAAGCCACTAAGAACCATCATTCTGCATGGTTCCAGTACTCTAGAACCATCATTCTGCATGGTTCTCACTACTCAAAATATATAATGAAGCAAGGGTAAGTAAAGATCGTTCCCATAGAGAGGATTATGGTTGTTAAGTTGTTTCGATTTCCTATTTATAACAAGGGGGATTTTCTGATTTTTAATCTAAAGAAACTAAACTAAAAGCAAATAAAGAAATAAACAAGCAAATCAAACAAGTAAAAATATTGGTCAAGGATTTCGTTTTTGTTTACAAACGTGTTCTTGTTTTAATAGTTAGAATTGACATTTCATATCTCATTATCAAAAGTCCTAAAATACCTTGTCGAAAAAATATCCCGCAAATTTCCTTATTTCATCACACTTACATGTAAAACGATGCAAGTATGAATTCTACCAAAAGAATAACCTAATGTGGAAAGCGCAATAACCAAGTTGAATTCCTATATATGGAACATTAAGATTCATGAAATTAGGTTAATCAATGCAATTGAAATACATTGAGCAAACAATTCAACAAAGGTCATGGTACACATATGATTAGAAGGATATATCACTACAAGCTATAACCATATTTATGCTACTTGCAATCAGGAATTTATCACTTTTACGCATAATAAACCCTAATCTAGTTATATATACGAATATGAATTCAACAAATTTGCAACTTGACAAAACAAATACTTAAATCATGTTGCAATACGTCAATCATACAATTATATTCCAGAGAATCATGAAAGATAAATATGAGACAAAACTAATTCATTAAATCAAAGAAGCATGTTTGCAATATCCAACTAATCTTTAACCAATAATAAAAATATACCTACTCATGTTTAAGGAGTTCATAAAAAGAAAGAAGAAAATAAACATGTCTAAACCCTAGAACAAAGTAGAGAAGATAATCCATCTCTTAATCCCTCTCTTTTACTCCCTCCGTCCCTAATATAAAGGCGGAGAAGTGGATTTCTCTTAGAATAAGAAAGTTTTTCGATTTTATACATATCCATAATTTTTTTTATTTTACCCTTTGTACAATTTCCAATACTAAAAACATTAGCTTAGTAGTGGTGATAAATAAGGTAATATATGGAAAAATCTATATTGGAAATTGAATTCCGCTTATCTAATGGGACACCTAAAATTCAAATCTCCGCCTTTATATTGGGGACGGGGGAGTATATGTTTCTCTATTTCCAAAAGGATACTCTTTTAAAATTAGGTTAGGTCCTCGTAATTCTCCAAATTCCAATTCCATCCACTAGTAATCCATCAAACCCATGTGTGAAATTAGCCCATATAAAATTTCTTTCAAAATTGGTCGGCCGCAAATCTGGTGGAGTTGGTCGGGACATTCCTTCCGGTCGGCTGAAAATGCTCTTCCGGTCATCGGAGTCAACTGATAAAATTGTTAAATCTAATAATCATTGACGGTCAACGGTCAAACTGTTTGGATGTGAATCATTCTGAGTCAGAGGGTAAGTCATGTTGAGTGAGTCAGAGAGCTAGTTAGCTGAACAGCTGGCTTGCTCTCTGCCTTCAGTTCTTTCCGACAGAATGGTGCAGTAACACAACTAGTTATGCTCAATCCATAGCAACCAACCAATACCAACACTACCAATGCCCTCTCTGTTTGCATTTTCTCACCAAGCTTCAACTGCAGCTTCCCTGCAACTATTCCCAGTCCAGTACCACCACTTGAATCGAAGATGTAATACCACTTTCCTTGGCAACAACCACCAACTCCTACACAACCCTAGCTCGTCTCAATTCCCTTCTCTCCATCTTACACTCACTACACCATGAATAGCCACCAGTTAGCTTCATTGCTTACTTCAAAACTCAATCAACCACAAATGTCTTTTATCCCCATCATTCAGTCCTTTATTAAAACCTCATACCAGTAGCAAACACCAACTCTCCTTCCATGTAGTTCCTAACATGCATCTACTACTTCAAGGAATTCATTTCAACTCCCCTGCAACTCAGTTTCATAAACTCAAGTCTTCAATTCCTCATCATACCTAATCTTCATCCAGTTTCATATATAACACCACTCTTTCAATTCTGTCAAACTCATTACTTCTCTGTAAACTTTAAAACAACAACCAGAAATCCATTTTTCCATCTCAATCATCATTAATTTAACGACATCATCTCAAACAATGGCAACAAGAACACCTCTTTCCAACTCAAACTCGAACTGCAACAATTCAACCAACACCGGGAAACCCCAATATGAAACTTTTCTAATTCTTCATCGCCAGAACCAATTGAACCGACTCGTGAGTAACCTGAAAAGACAAGTGTACCCAAATATACCTCAATCTAAAACTTTTCCACCTATAAGTCCTCCTACCGAAAGTGATTGTCTATGGACTGAGTCGAGACAATGCAACGAATCGGTATTCACACTTTGTGTGATCGTCTATGGATACTAGATTGAAACAATACAACAATCAAAGTGTGATTACTTGATAATAGGTTCGGACTTAACCAAACTCTATAGGATCACTATCAAGTAATATGGAACTAACGTTTGTGTAATTTACTTTAAATTATAATAACAACAATTATAATTGCGGAAAACAAAATTAAATGACACAACAAGATTTTGTTAACGAGTAAACCGCAAATGCAGAAAAACCCCGGGACCTAACCAGAATTTAATACTCTCAGAATTAAGCCGATATATAAAATCTAAACCAACTTCGTATAGTTGAGACCAAGCAACTAAACCTATAGTTCACCTAGTTTCTTCAGTATCACTGCGCTTCCGACATTCGATAAGTGCACGCACTGGAACAATTCCTTTGGTCCGTATTCCAAACAGTAAAGGAACAACAAATCTGTTCGGTAACAACTCTATTCAATCTCAGTGATATGAGTTTGACAAAGGCTCTTCTGTTTACTCCAATAATCTCCTTTGCCGGGTTCTAGATCTATCTATTCAACAACTACCAAAGTAGTTGTGTTTAGACTAAGCAATCAACCAATATAGAGTCAATCAAGATACTATATAGTGATGCTGATCTACGCAACTAATCAATCAAATCTATCAAAGATAAACCGATTATAGTTGGATCCCAGCCGATCAAGTTTTGTGTACACCAAAGATTATGAAACCAATAAGAAATCTTCTTTGTCTTAAAATCTTCTTAGATCTTCAATAAACACCTGCACACCACAACTTGAATCTCTTGTGATCAATCACCCACAAAACGGAGTATGTTAACAATGGATTATCACAAGACGTCTTTAGATCTACAAACAGTTCTAATGATCCCGTCGATACTTCGATCTAGTTTGAGTGAATCTTATATCAGAAGACAAGATTCTCAAGAATAAACAAACTAGGTGCAATCAAAGTTCAACAACCGTTAGTCAATCAAATCAATCGAAAACTAATAACACTGCAATTATCTAGTTTCCCACCAACGGTACTCGTAGAGCTTCTTGATCCCAAAGAAGTCTTTAAACGAGCGGTCGTAAAAGATTTCTCCTAATTAGGTTACTTTCCTCTCCAAATAGATGGCTCCACCAGTAACAACACAACAAGGTAGTTTTGCTGGGTCTTAGGATTGGTTTGCTCGAAATGCAAACTTAGGTATTTATAGACCAAGGATGTTTGGACACCAAGGAATTTCCAAAACCGAATATTTTCAAGATATGCAATAAATGCCCAAATCGGTTTTCATAATTACTGGAAATGCTCTGTCCAATATCTTCCGAAATCTCACTAGAAAATCTCCAATTAGTAAATGCACATTACCAATTTTTATTCTCTAGAGATATGTGTTTAATTGGTGGTAATTAAAAGCATATAAAATTAATAACCTTAATTAAAAGATTCTTAATTTATTTCGGTCAGGGATCTCCTTGAGTTATTAAGGAATATCTTTGAACAATAAAAGATAAGAATTACTGAACATGTTCAAAGTATGTCGACATCTTTTTCTTTGTAAATCCTTTTTCATATTTACAATCTTGGAACCGATTTACCACACTTCCAAACGAGTTTAGAATTGGTTCATCTGATTTCCAAGAACTATGTGATTGATCAAATGTCAAATCAACAATCATGGGTTTACGGTTCTATCAAACACAAGGATCGGTTCTACCTCCATATGGTTACTGGGACCGGTTACATCAGTTACCAAGATCGGTTACATCAATTACAGGGACCGGTTACCATATTCTCATGGTATTACTTGTGATCGGTCACACCAGTTACTAGGATCGGTTACACCAATTACAAGGATCGATTACACAACTCTTTTGTGATCGGTCACACCAATTACTAGGATCGGTTACACCAATTACTAGGATCGGTCATACCAATTACAAATATCGATCATACCATCTCAGGTGATTACTTAGGATCGGTTACACTAATAAAAGTCATACCAATACATAAGTCAGGCACTGTGAATAGTTTTACCAAGATACATAACAGATTATGATCGGTTCTACTAATCCACACATATTGGTAATCCAAAGATATGCAATGAATAACAATACCAATAAGCCTAGCGATTTCCCTTTCGATTCACAAAACAAGTTTATGAATGTACTTCCTTTAAACAAATGCAAGCATTGTTTCCTAGGATGAAATCTTCACCTTTACCCATACACATAATCACAATAGCATTCATACAATTATGTCGATATCTTATATACGAAGTTCAAAAGATAAGCGTTATACTTCGTATTATAATTCCTTAATACTATGTCTAACTAGAGTATAATTATTCACAGGTTCGCAGTTATGTTCAAGTCAAAATATTACTAACCTCAAGAGGAAGGATGATGTCGTCGATGTAGCTCTTTATTTCTTCAAATTCTTCAAGTATTCGAGTAATACTTGTATGTCTCATATCCTAGTCTTTCTAGTTTAACCTATACGAAATTGACCCTGGTACATAATCAAGAGACTCTTTAAATGAGTTTTGATTCACTAAAATATGACAACCAAACTTAACATACCAACGCTTGGTGTGTTCAATCGAGCAATGCTCTAACATAACCCAACAGATTTCTTACTCAAAACCCATATCTAATCTCTTCCATTTCTCTTTCATACAACCGAGATTTTCATTATACCAACCCCTTTCTTCTATTCTAATTTGTGTTCCATTTTGAGCTCAAAATTTTGCAGGAAATTCAAAGCAACTAACCCTAGTTCACTTAGTTTATTCAGTATGTATCCCTGCGCTTCCGACATTCGATAAGTGCACGCACTGGAACAATTCCTTTAGATCGTATTCCAAACAGTAAAGGAACAACAAATCTGTTTGGTAACAACTCTATTGATTCTTTCCAGATAAAGATATCTCAAGTCATATGCAAAGGCTCTTCCGTTTAAACTAATAAACTCCTTTGCCTGGTTAGATCAATCCAATCTCTATTACCTAAGTAATAAGATTCGGATTTGTAAAAATAAAAATAGATCTCAAGAGAACTATTAGGTGTTACCGATCTCACGCAACTAATCAATCGAATAAATCCGATTCTAGTTAGATCCCAGCCGATCAAGGTTTGTGCTACACAAAGATATGATAAACTAATAAGAAATCTTCTTAGTCTTCAAATCTTCTTTAATCTTCAATTAAACCTGCACAACACCACTTGAATCTCTTGTGATCAATCATGCACAGAACGGAGTCTATTAACAATGGATTATCATTAGATGTCTTTAGATCTACAAACAGTTCTAAAGATCCCATCGACACTTCAATCTAGTTTGAGTGAATCTTATATCAGAAGAGAAGATTCTCAAGAATAAACAAATTAGGTGCAATCAAAGTTCAACAACCGTTAGTCAATCAAATCAATCGAAAACTAATAAACTGCAATTATCTAGTTTCCCACCAACGGTACTCGTAGAGCTTCTTGATCCCACAAAAGTCTTTAAATGAGCGGTCGTAAGAGATTTCACCTAATTAGGGTACTTTCCTCTCCGATTAGACGGCTCCACCAGAAACAACAAAAAGATGAAGTTTGCCTGGCTCTTAGGATAGTTTGCTAGAAATGCAAACTTAGGTATTTATAGACCAGGGATGTTTGGACACCAAGGAATTTCCAAAAACCGAAAGTACTCTCAAGATATGCAATAAATGCCCAATCGGTTTTCATAATTCCTGGAAATGCTTTGTCCAATATTTTTCAAAATCTCTCAATAAAAAATATCCAATTAGTAAATGCACATTACTAATTTTTATTCTCTTGAGATATTCATTTAATTGCTGGTAATTAAAGCATATAAAACTAACAACCTTAATTAAAAGATTCTTAATTTATTTCGGACCGGGATCTCCTTGAGTAATTAAGGAATATCTTTGAACAATAAAAGATAAGAGTTATTGTTCGTGTTCAAAGTATGTTGACATCTTTTCTTTCTAAATCCTCTTTCATATTTACAATCTTGGAATCGATTATACCACACTTCCAAACAAGTTTAGAATTAGTTCATCTGAATTCCAAGACAACTATGTGATTGATCAAATATCAAATCACTTTCATGGGTTCAATTGGTTCTACCAATCACTAGTATCAGTTATACCTTAATATGGAACACTTGTGATCGGTCACACAAGTTACCAGGTTCGGTTACATCAGTTACCAGGATCGGTTACGTCAATTACCAGGATCGGTTACGTCAATTGCCAAGACCGGTTACCATATACTCATGGTATTGTTTGTGATCGGTCACACCAGTCACTAGGATTGATTACACCAATTTCCAGGATCGGTTACACCAATTACTAGGACAGGTTACACCAATTACAAGGATCGATTACACAACTCTTTTGTGATCGGTCATACCAATTACTAGGATCGGTCACACCAATTACAAATATCGATCATACCATCTCAGGTGATTACTTAGGATCGGTTAAACTAATTAAACAAAACTAGTCATACCAAATCATAAGTAAGGCATTGTGATTAGTTATACCAAGATACATAACAAGTTATGATCGGTTCTACTAACTCACACATATTGGTAATCCAAAGATATGCAATGAATAACGATACCAATAAGCCTAGCGATTTCCCTTTCAATTCATAAAACAAGTTCATGAATGTACTTCCTTTAAACAAATGTAAAACATTGTTTCCTAGGATGAAATCTTCACCTTTACCCATACACATAATCACAATAGCATTCATATGATTATGTCGATGTCATATCTACGAAGTTAAAAAGATAAGCGTTATACTTCGTAGTCTAATTCCTCAATACTATGATCATATGGTCATGTATCACTACTAGAGTAAAATATTCATTCACAGCTTCACAGTTATGTTTTCAATATAGCACGACTTGAAAGATACGTTAGGAATAAAACAGTTCAAGTCAATATTACTAACCTCAAGAGGAAGGATGATGTCGTCGTTGTAGCTCGTTACTTCTTCACGTTCTTCAGGTCTTCGAGTAATACTTGTATGTCTCATATCCTAGTCTTTCTTGTTTAACTTATACGAAGTTGACCCTAGTACATAATCAAGCGACTCTTTAAATGAGTTTTGATTCACTAAAATATGACAACCAAACTTGACATACCAACGCTTGGTGGGTTCAACCGAGCAATGCTCTAATATAACCCAACAGATTTCTTACTCAAAACCCATATCTAATCTCTTCCATTTCTCTTTCATACAACCGAGATTTGCATCATACCCACCCCTTTCTTCTGTTATAATTTGTGTTCCATTTTGAGCTTAAAATTTTGCAGGAAATTCAAATCCCATTCAGCTACACTATTAGAGCTTTAATTCAACGGTACCCCTTCAGACATCTCTCAATTCAACGACAGCAGTAACCGCTGTTTTTTTTTTAATTATTTATTTTGATCAGACAGCAAGGGTCAAGGTACCATCACCCCCCAAGAAATAACTCAAAAAAAATATATAAAAAATAATTGTGCCTGTATTGTGTCCCATCCTTGTGTTCCTTAATAATTTGTTTAATCTCAGCAGAGAAATCCTTAATTCTCAAATCCATTCATTTGATAGGAGGATGGTAACCAGCCAACTGATCAGCAGCTCTGTTAGTCTCGCGATAGACATGAGAAATTTTTAAGACTTCGAAAAAGTCTCTAAGAAAATTTACCCTTTGCCAAATTTGAAGTACCTGCCAAGCTGGTTTTTCCTCCTTATTCATCAAGATGTAATAGACCACCATTGAATCAATGGCCAAATGATCCTTTTTAAAAAACCTTGTTCTCGTAAGAGTTAGTCCTATTTCAACCCCTTGTAATTCATGAGTAGTTGCAAAAATGGGAGGGACACCCCCTTTTGCAGCAACAATAGAATCACTAGCATTATTCCTCGGAATAGCTCCCCAACCCCCTGAATGATCTTTTTTTGAGCCGTCAGTATTGATCATTGAAAAAGCGGGAGTCTAACAACCACACCCAATATTTCGTTTAGGCAATTTGTATCTAGACAGTCGGACTCAATCAATGGAAATATATCCAAGAGTTGTATCTATGTTCCTCAATGTAATCAACAAATCAAACAGATAGAATCCGTGAGCCTGATTATTATGAGAAACAACTTGAACAGTACCAAAGACCAATGTTCAAGTGTCAATCAATTTATATCAACAACCAAAGGTTTGATTATCTAATTGATTGAACTACGCACAACCTGTGATATTTCAATTATATAAACAAATATAATGCGGAAAAGAAATAACACAGACACCAGAAATTTTGTTAACGAGGAAACCGCAAATGCAGAAAAACCCCGGGACCTAGTCCAGATTTGAACACCACAATGTATTAAGCCGCTACAGATACTAGCCTACTGCAAGTTAACTTCAGACTTGAATGTAGTTGAGCCCTAACCAATCTCACACTGATAAAGGTACAGTCGCGTTCCTTACGTCTCTGAGTCCCAGCAGGACTCTACGCACTTGATTCCCTTAGCTGATCTCACCCACAACTAAGAGTTGCTACGACCCAAAGTCGAAGACTTGATAAACAAATAAGTATCACACAAAAAAGTCTATTAAATAGATAAATCTGTCTCCCACAAAAATACCTATGAGTTTTGTTCCGTCTTTTGATAAATCAAGGTGAACAGGACCAATTGATACACTTGACTTATATTCCCGAAGAACAGCTTAGTAATATCAATTACCTCACAATAATCTTAATCGTATGGTAGCGAAACAAGATATTGTGGAATCACAAACGATGAGACGAAGATGTTTGTGACTACTTTTTATCTTGCCTATCGGAAATTAAATCTCGAGCAAATCTTAGAGAAGATAGTACTCAATACGATAGAATAAAGCAAGATCAGAACACGCAACTACAGAGAAAATAGTTGGGTCTGGCTTCACAATCCCAATGAAGTCTTTAAGTCGTTAACCTATAATGGTTTTAGGAAAAATCTAAGTTAAAGGAGAATTGACTCTAGTCGCAACTAGTGTCACACAGGAGGCGTCGGGATTAGGTTTCCCAATTGCTAGAGTTCTCCCTTATATAGTCTTCAAATCAGGGTTTGCAATCAATATTACCTTGGTAACAAAGCATTCAATATTCACCGTTAGATGAAAACCTAATTAGACTCAAGCTAATATCTTTCAACCTTTAGATCGAACCTAGTTTGGTACACACAAATGAAAAGTGACTTCATTTAGGTATGAGTAACCGTACCTAAACGTGTACACCTTGTTGGCTCAATAATAGTTAACCAAAGTTAGCCATATGAACACTTCATATCAACCTTGTTCATCTTAACACAACTAGTTCAAATGACTCAAATGAAACTAGTTATAGAGTTGTTCAATTGTTTATATTCTCATAAAAGTATATAAGACACAATAGAAGAAAAATCGATTTTGATTCACTCGAATCAATTCATGAACATTATAGCCACGGTTCGCAAAAGATTGCATTCCTTATTATATAAATATATTAGTTCATGAACAAAACGATTTTAGAACATAACCTACTCAAGTATGCAAACGGGTACGCATACCTAAGTGGCCGGACTTGGTCTGGGGTCGCCAGTATGCGAACGGGTATGCATACTAAGTTCCCGGACTTCAACTAACCAACAAGTACGCATACGGGTATGCATAATATGGTTCCCGGGCTTTGAATAACTTGCAACAGTTAGCATAAAAGTACGCATACTGTGCTATATCCAATTAATGGTTAATTTTTCTAAACTCCCATTTCAATCATTGTTATTAGAAGATGAGAATAGCTGTCTCACACAAACTATTAGCTTCAAAGCAATTTTCAAGTGATCGAATGATCAATACGAAACATTCCGAGTCTACACCAAATGATTGTCTCACACAAATCATATAAGATGTTACCAGGCGATTTTCACATGATCATCTTTTGACTTTCGTCAAGAATATAAGATGAACTTAGTTAAAGCGAAAGCTTACCAACACATATTTCGAGAAATATATAAGCGAGTTAAACTCAGATCGAAATATCAAATGTGTATAATCAAAGTCTATATAGCTATACGACTTTTGTCTCAAATAGGAAATAGAGTTGATAGAATTTTGAGTGATAGATGAGCTCAAGTCTCCACATACCTTTTGTTGATGAAGTTCCACAAGCTCCCCTTAGTAGTTATTCGTCTTCAATCGATGAACGTCGTGAAGTCTAAAGCTCAACTACACATTCTATCCTAATCCGAGACTTAGCTATAAGTAGACTAGAAATCAAGACTTATAGTTTTGCCAACTAAACTTGACAAACAAGCTTGAGATAGTAACGCTTGCGAGTTCGACCGAGCAGTGCTCTAACAATCTCCCTCTTTGTCAATTTTAGTGAAAAAACTATCAATACATATGGATTACAAGATAAATAAACTTTGTAGCTTCTCATCCAAATGCTTGATTTCCTTAGTTCTTCAACATTACTTGAAATCTTCGTCACTTCCAAGTAATCCAGTGATTCTGAACGTGTTCAACTCAATATCATAGTTGTTGAAGATCCGTAGCCATAACAATGAGAAAACAGTAGCTCTCAATCATTGTTATACAGTGTCATAGTATTATTACACAACATAAACGTCCAATTGCATCACAACTTTGACAACAATACTATGGTGATATGTATCACTCCCCCTTAGTCAATACTTCATCTCACAATGAAAACCACTCCCCCTTACATAATGATCCGTAAACCATATGTATTTGTAGTGTGAACTACACAATAATTCTCCTCCTTTTTGTCAATATAAATTGGCAAAGGTACGAAAAATAGCGGGATCATAATGAGTTTATCAGAGATACTTCATGACTAAAAGAGAACATATCAACTTTGTTTCGATGGTTTCACATATTCGAAACTTAGTGTAATCATCAAGGTGTTTATAAAGATACAAGATAACTCCTACAATATTCCACAGCCGCACTCCCCATAAAGATTTGGAAATTAAGCACAAGTTCAATTAAGAACTCTCCCCCATAAAATGTCATTCCCGAAAGAACAACAAGAGCGACCTTACTTTTACAAGAAAAGAAGGATTTCTTTGGACATTAACAAATTACATGAATCATGAATTTGTATCCAGAAAACTCAATTAAATTAACCATGAGAGAACCCATGATTAATTTAATCGGAAATGCTCAACATAAGAGAACTTACGGAGCCTCACAGTACTTTCACATAGAAGTGGATCAGGGAAAGATCAATACTGCGGAATATACAAAGATTCATTCTATTTTCATCAATATTTGCATAATGATACCATAGACTTAATCTTTGTTATCAGAAGTTCATTTTATTTTCCATCAATATTTACATAATGACATATAATAGACTTAACTTTTGATATATATGGGACAATCATAGTTCACAGACATAAACGCATATATCCCATAAAATTATTTTTGCAATATATAAAACCAATAAAGATTAATACTGCAAAATCATCTTCCAAATAACTTAGAATTTAAATAAATGAATCTAAAACATTGCAAAATGAAAATCGTTGGCAATAGCTAAGTGTAATCACGATATTTTCTATTCCAAACCCAAGTTATCCTTCTTAAAACACAAGAATAAATTCTCATAAGAAGTTTCCTAGACATCAAGACAAACTCGTAATGAACATACAAGATGATTTGTCCTTAGAAGGTAGAACCAATCTTTTTCGCACGGATTTACACCAAGAATAGCTACCAAGGGCGTATAAAAGGATTTTCTTAACAAAGAAGAACATATAAATTCATTAACGACTATGCACCATAGTTCACATAAGATGATTGTGAACATTCAAGAATCCCATAGTAATGCGTACTACTGCCCATTCTTGAACTTTCTTCTTTGTGATTCACCAACAACATTCTTGTAAAAGCTACAAATGAGCTTAGAAAAGAAGTACTCCAAGAATCCAAGTGCCCAAGTCCAAGAGAAGTGGAACAAGTGCGATGAAACAGAGCAAAACACTCAAAAACAAGAGTCGGGACAAAGACCAATCTTAACTCATCCAAATTCAGGAATTTTCATCTCCATTTTGAATAGAATTCAAAGAGGAAGAGAGTGCAAAAAGAATGAGGTCATTCCGAGTTCGGACGAAGAAGTTACGGCCAAAACAAGTTTACCGAAAATCGATATCTACAGGCCAGTTTGCATACCGGTTTGCAAACGAAATTTCGTGACATGGAGAGTATGCAAACGGGTTTGTGAACTAAAATCACTGGATTTTGATTTTAAATGATGGTATGCATACATGGTATGTGTACCATGAAGTCCAACCATCCCGAACTACTATTTTCAAACCTAAACATTTAAGAACCTTAAACACGGATCAAGTTAGGTAGAAATAAACGATAAGCAAGGTACATGGATCATTATAAGTGCTCTAAGCAAATAAATAAAAACACAAATCTTGCTCAAGTTTATAAACATACCTTTTTAGAGGAATCCAATCGAATTCTACGGCCTTACCAAAGATTCAAAATCATACCTGACACAATATGTATGCCCCAATTCTCGTGCTTCCCTCACCGTATACATAACAGGGAATTCCTTGGTGAGGATGCACTTACAACACAATCAAGTTGTGTTGAGGTGAACAAAGTCTTGCTCACCATAAGTGACTGAAACAGACTTTTCCGCAACTATGGATTTTTCACCATCTATAGTTTTTGGCTTATTCCGTTTCACTTTTGGATTATCATGAAAGAGATCGCTTTTAGAACCTTTCACATCCAAATCCATCTTTCCAAAGAACTTTTTAAGTTCCAACATCATGGATACTGCCTTCTCCATAGTCATGGAATTTTCTGGGAGATCATTCCTTTTCACACTCAAAACATCATTAACTTTCTTTGGTATCCACTTCTGAGTGCGTTAAGGAACAATCAAAACCTTCTTCCCATTACTCTCTTCTAGAATTCTCGGAAGAGAATCGGATTAACTATTTTTTTGCAAGTTAGTCTTTCTCGAACTGGGAACATCGGATCTTTCTTCGCCTTTACGAAGTTATCCTTTTGATAACCATTATGATTGTGAAAAGGATTCGTATGACGTTTATAGGAAAATCTAGGTTTATCACAGCACTGATTCCTTTGCCTAAAGGTTGAACAGTTATAACCTGTAACGTTAAGGGGATTAGTCTTAACATATGATATTGGTTTCACAACTTCTTGTGATGCCCAAATAAGAACATCATGAAGTATCCCATTCCTTATACGGAAACGACATCTCCTTTCCAGGTGACCTTTATTTCCGCAATAGTGGCAAACATAAGGAATGTTCTTACCTCGATCCATGTGTGCTGACTTTGGAGGTTGAAATACTTTGCTCTTTCGAACCTTAACTTCCGGTGAAGGTATTTCACTTTTGCCATCAGTGGAAACCTTTTGTTGAGAAGAATCACTAGCCTTAACAAATTTTACCTCTTTGCTAGTACTTGGAGCATCTATTCCTTTATAGCCCAATCCTCGTGTATCACGATGATTTTTACTTGCTCCTAGCATAGTGGTTAATTTGCTTGAACTAGTATTTAACTTTTTCAAGTCATCTTCCAACATCTTGATTTTATCAAGAGCATCAGCTAAATCAGCCTCAAGGCGTTTTTCTCGAGCGAGATAAGCGCTTTCTCTATCATCAAAACTTGCTTGCTGAGAGTTAATCCTTGCTTCAGTTTCTACAAGTTTCTCTTTCAACAAGAAGTATTTTTGATAAACATTATCACATTCAAGTGACTTTCTACTCAGGTTTTCCTCAGAAGCAATTTTCAAGTGATCGAATGATCAATACAAAACATTCCGAGTCTACACCAAATGACTGTCGCACACAAATCATTTAAGATGTTACCAGGCGATTTTCACATGATCATCTTTTTTCTTTCGTCAAGAATATAAGATGAACTTAGTTAAAGCAAAAGCTTACCAACACATATTTCGAGAAATATGTAAGCGAGTTAAACTCAGCCCGAAATATCAAATGTGTATAATCGAAGTTTATATAGATATACGTCTTTTGTCTCAAATAGGAGATAGAGTAGATAGACTTTTGAGTGATAGATGAGCTCAAGTCTCCACATACCTTTTGTTGATGAAGTTCCACAAGCTCCCCTTAGTAGTTCTTCGTCTTCAATCGATGAACGCCGTGAAGTCTAAAGCTCAACTACACATTCTATCTTAATCCGAGACTTAGTTATAAGTAGACTAGAAATCAACACTTATAGTTTTGGCAACTAAACTTGACAAACAAGCTTGAGATAGCAATGATTGCGAGTTCGACCGAGTAGTGCTCTAACAATCATAATTTCATCAGTATCAGGACCAAGTCAAGCACAGTACTGAACAATGATAAAGATCAAGATGCAACTTAACCCTCATCTCTCCACAAAGGATCTAGCAATAGGATTGTCCCTTAACTTCCCTGTCGAAGACATAACCTTAATTTTCACATCATTGATAATAAAATGACCAACTTGGTCAGCAGAACTAAATTTACCTTAGAAAACTCGTTTATTCCTCTCCTTCCAAATGTGATACATATAACAGTTGAAGACTACTTTCTTCACTCTAGACAGTATGCCTTCTCCAACAAAGACTGCAACACACGAATCTATCTCTTCTTTCATGCAGCTACTTCGGTTACGAAAGTATCCTATTTTGAGGGGAATTCCTTGTCAGATGCAAGCAGTATAGGTACACTCATGAAATAAATGATCTTCAGCCTCGGAGATGCCATCATAGAGAGGACAGGTACCCACTTGTAACATCCCCCACTTCACCATTTTTTCTCTTGTCTTTAATCGTCTATGGAACCCTAACCAAGCAATGAAAGTATGTCTTGGCACATGGGACTTAAACCATACCAAACAATGCCAGTTTACATAGTTCCTAACACTATTCAGAGCCTTGTAAGAGTCTTTCATTGTATACTCCTCAGTAGAGTTAGGTTTCCAAACCACAATATCTTATTACAAAGATTCATGAATATCAGAGAGAATCAAACATTGGCATCTTTCCTCATACCCTCATTGTACTCAACTATCTGTAATTTGCACCTCCACAGACTGAGACTGAAGAAAACTCCAATGAGCATTCTCAATAAAATGATCCACCATGAAATTAGAGTTGGGATAAACCTCTTCCAATATAGCACTGCTCACCCATTCATTCAAACGACCACAAGGATTCCATAAGTCAGAGATAAACTTAACATTGCTACTAGTACCAAGCACATGAAAGAAAAGATTTTTTAACAACCTCTCTCTAGTCCAAAATTCGACGTCAACACCACGATGAATTCTGTGGAATATTTATGGTCCAAAAGTCTCTATTTTTAATAAGGTTCTTATGAATCCAATCAGCCCAAATATTTTTTGTTCCACTGACCAAGTCCCACACATGTCTAAGGTTAGCAGCAACATTAGTAATTTTAATATTCCTCACTTCCAAGCCACCTTCTTGAACAAGTCTACAAACTAAATCCCAACCTATAGGATGATACTTCTTTCCCATGTCTATACCAGCCCACAAGAATTGCTTATAGATAGAATTCAGTTCTTTGATGGCCCTTTTCGGCAAAACAAAATAGGACAGCCAAAAAAATATCATACCAGTGAGCACAATTTTGATAAGAAGAAGTCTCCCAGCGTAAGTAAGTGACTTAGATTTCCATGATTTCACCCTTTTAACTACCTTAGAGATTAGGGGTAAATAATCTTTATAAGAAAGTCTAGTAGATAATAATAGTACACCAAGGTAGCGAACAGGTAGAGCACTACTACTAAAGTCCAGATATAACAAGATATGAGATAGAGTCTCACTATCAACCGAAGAAGATAAAAGAGTTATCTTCTGCTTATTCATTTCAAGGCCAAAAATCTTAATAAACATAGGTATAACATGTTTAAGTGATTTAGCAGCAGCAAGAGAACCTTTGAAAAAAAAAAAACAAGAATATCATTGGCGAAGCAGAGGTGTGTCAAATTTGTCAACCTAGACTTAGGATGAAGACCATAAGTACCAGCATCAACTTGAAATTTCAACGAAACACTCAAAACTTCCATAACAATAACAAAGAGGTAGGGTGACAAGGGACAGCCCTGCCTAAGGCCCCTACTTGCAGAGAAATATCCATAAGGTGAACCTGTTAGAGCATTGCTCGGTCGAACTGACAAGTGTTGCTATCTCAAGCTTGTTTTGAAATTTAGTTGATCAAAACTATATCTTGATTTCTAGTCTACATTTAGTCAAGTCTCGGATTAGGATAGAAGTGTGTAGTTGAGTACCAGACATCACTGCGTTCAACTGTTTAAAGGCGAAGATCAACCGAAACTTTTGGAAAAAGGTAAGTGAAGACTGAACCACCAATTACTCAAGTTTTCACCTTTCTATCTATGACTAAATCGCATGACTAAAGTGGACTTTACATGCACAACAGAAATTTCGATTCAAGTTTATCTTGTTAATTATTCTTGAAATATATTGATTAAGCTTAAGAACATTTGTTCGAAACTTGATGAATTTGATTAAGAACAATTTGTTATTTATGACCTAAATCGTGATATATGTCATTGATGTTATTTATTTTCAAATTATTCAAGTTAATCATTTGAAAATAGCCTGGAACTATGATATATGTCATTGATGTTATTCGGGAATGTTTCAAATTGATTATTATAGAGATATAGAACTACTATAAATTTGGATACAGGACAGTACACGTACCAGCTTACATACTGGCGCAATTGTTATAGGTCCGGAGCCGCAGTACATGTATCGACGTAGCTATAGTTCGGCAACGAATTTTGGTACATATACAGAGTATGCAAAGCCAAAAAGTTTTGTGGACATGTGAACTCAGGATGGTACACATACCTAGTATGCATACCGAAAAAGTTATGTTGACTCGTGAACTCAGGATGGTACAGTGACCGTTGTTCTTCTCATCTTTTCATAACGAATCCCTAATCTCTCTGTAAATCTCTACTGATTTCACCATCAGTATCCATATTGAAACCTAATCCTAACCAAACCATCAGAATACCCATCTCTTCCTTGTATTGGATTAAAATGTTTCTAGCACATCTGAATCTGAGCTTGCCGGCAGTGGACCATTCTTGGCAGGGAACTGATAACAACGACGAGATTCGGTCACCACCTAAACAAGAAGAAGAACTGGTCGTGTAATGACCAACTCTGACTTAGTTTTAGGTTTATAACAAATAGGATTTCGAAACCCATAGTTCAAATAAGGGCCACCCAGTGACAGCCACCACGAGAATTCTTTCTTTCAACACAATTAAGACTTTTGTGCTTGCTCGCTCCACATCCATCAACGCCCAATGACTCCAAACAACGACTTGAGCATGTATTTCTCATCTTTCGCTTAAATGACTCTAAAGTACCTATAAACTCAAAAGCAAACATAAAGTACAATATTCATAAGAAAAATAGCAAAGAAATCATAATCAATTGATAATAAATCAAGGTTTTTAAGATACCTATCAGTTTGAATCTTAATCTATCATAGCTTGAATTCAAAGCTACCCAGAGCCTTGAAAATCTATAAATAGAGAGACTTTTGCAACAAGATTTTTTAATCCCTGACACTCTTGTATCCTAGTTGCTAATCTAAAGTCGTCCTTTACAACCTAGGTTTCTTGTGTGAAACATAATTAGGTTGCGACTTTGAAGACTTCACTTACGGATTTGGTGAAGCCAGGTCAAACTATATCTTACCTGATAGTTCTTGAAATTGGATCTTATTATTATTGATCTTTGAGGCTTTCGTAATCTCATATCAGGAACGAGCTAGATAGAAATCACAAAGTTCTCTTCGTCTCATAATTTGTGATTCCTCAAGATAAATATCTAAACTATTCTTCGATTTGTTTGGATTGTTCTTTTGTTTTTGAAAGCTGGTTAGTAATCTAGGCTTCTTAGCTAACTGAGTGCAAGTGTTCGGGGATCGTGAGATTTGCTGGACTTTGTCTACTGCAAACAGATTTCCAAAACTAGATTGAAAAATCAAAAGGGAAATCAAATAGGCTTGTCTGTTAGAGGCAGATTGGTATAAAAAGTCTTCACTGAGGTTGAAGAACTCTTAGGTTGTAAAGGACGTCAGCTAAGGGAACACGAATGCAGTTGAATTGCTTGGAGGGTTAATTTAAACTCAACTATATTTTAGTCCGAAGTCTGATAGTAGGCTAGTGTCTGTGACAGTTTAATATAGTGTGATGTTCAAAGTTGGACGAGGTCCCGGGGATTTTCTGAAGGTGCAGTTTTCCTTGTTAACAAAACTTCTGGTGTCTTGTGTTTTTCCTTTTCTGCATTATACTGTTTTATCTTTATAATAGGAATAACACTAGTAGTACATAATCAATCTAGATAGTTTAAGTCCTTACTATTTGAGATCAAAAACAAGACTTGCTCTTGTTGAAATCGTATCATGAAAGATAGATTGCAAGTTTCATACTTGTTAGAATTCAGATCCTGGATACGACTAGATTGAGTTTTGAGATCGTCCAAAAACTTTCCTACATAATCATGTTCACGGACTTTTAGTCTAAACATATTGATTGTGAAAGAGAAAGAGAAAAACTTTATATATAATCTTATTCAAGGGTCTTTGCTTTGACCTACTTGTGATTGTATTAGGTTTTGTATATACAAGTTGCCGAAAGAAAAAGTTGGTGGTGCATTTGGTACCCTCTCCATTTCAGGGAATCCTAACCATAAGTTTTGTTTACGATTAAGAATTCTAGCCGTAAGTTCTGTTTACGGTTAAGAATTTTATCCTCAAGAGCTTCTGTTTTACCCAAAATAATTGACATATTTGTACGGCTAGGTTTTTTAGCCGTAAGTTTCTATGTAAACGTAAAAAGAAATAAATATTTTTTTACGGCTAGATTACCAAGTTGTATTCCACTAGTTAAGGCTAGAAATTGTAGCCTTAATTCTGGCATAACTGAGAACTGCTCCATCTTACGGCTTGGACCCCTAGACGTAAAACTGTCAACCAAAGCATAACAAGTTTACTCATACTTACGGCTAGGTCAACATAGTCATTTCCTAGTCGTAAGTACCTTAATTTCTTTAAAAGGAACATCTTATTGGCTGATTTTTGAAAAATAGATCCGTTAGAATACTAATAAGGTATCCATTTTATCACTTATTTATATAAAAAATAAGTCCACCTTCATACACCCACCCATCCCAGATCAAAATCACACCTTCTACATCAATAATCTCCACCAAAACCCTTACAATCTCAATGTAATATATTTCAAAATGAATCAACCCAATTTTACTTTGGATGAAGACTTATCTATTTGACAAAACTACGTATTATTCTATCCAAGAAGTGGAGAAGAACAAAGGTAAGGTGGTAGAGTTGGTGTTATTGGAAAAAGATTTATGAAAACTTTTGTAATGAAACCGGTAATACTAATAATCGTGATATAGCTCGTCTGATTTGTCAATTTTGAGAAGACAAATTGAATAATATATGGGTTTACTTTGTATTTGCAATCAACTTCGACTTACATGTGAAGCTGATGTTGAAGTCGTAGCTCAAGCTAGAAAGGAATTGAGAAAATGGAAATGTTTAAATTTCAAGTACGGAGCTCATTTTACCATCATCAAGGACTTATTAATAAATCGAAGGGGATATTAGAAAAAAATTGTAATGCGGCTCGAGTAAGTATTTAATGTTTTATAATGTGGTTTAATGAATGAAAGGATTTTTTTAAGTGGAAATTTCTGAGGAACCCATGTTTGGTTCCTCTCTCTTCTAAAAACCCGTCATTAAGATAATATATATCTGTAGCCCAAAACACAAGATATACGGTTGAGATTACTAATTTTAGATTCAATTTAGGTTTTCATATTTTATGTGAGACTAAATTAACCTTTATCCCTTATATATTATTAATAAAAGAATTTTTAAAATTTTCATTGATTTACGTTCAATTAGGTGTGGGCGATATTTTTGGTAACAGTGAAAGAAAATATTTACCAAATTATAAGGTGAATAAATTTGACTAAGAAATATATCGAGGAAAATATCTCCCAATTTTACGTGTATTAAATGCTTGCACTATTTTCGGTAATGGATTGATTCTGCAGATTTAAATTCCACGTTTGACTTTTCTTCTTCTCAAAAATCTTTCCACTTTTCACTCCCTATATCAATCAAAAATCTAAGTATTTCGTTTACTTCTCTCCAAATCTTTTCCGGCTAGTAAAATTGTTTTCTGGTTTTGTTCTCCATTGTTAGATTTTTTTCATTTAATTATTGAGAAGAAACAATGTCAAAGTCTTGATTGGTTTAGCAATGGCTTAAGGTATATTTCATCTCATCGTGGAAGTAGGTCTGTTGTTGTTATTTCTTGAGGAATCATGAATGGATATTGAATCTCTCTACTTCCAGGTTCTTTCTCCGTCTTTTGGTAATTATGTGTTTAGTCCACCCAAAATCCATTTTCATATATGCGTTGGTATTATCAGCCATACTTCTACAGTGGTTTAGAGAAGTGAAAAAAAAAACTTCAACGGCAACTAACAGTATTTTCTGTTTTGGATCCATTGATTGGATTCAGAATCGAAACATTCATCATCTAGAAAAAGCCGTTGTTGCTCAAATATTTTGAGCCATCATGCAGATCAGCTCCTTTTGCTACAATCCTGTTCTTAAATTCTGTCGTTCTTTGTTTGGACATGCTAGGCAAGCTTATTTTCCCATGTCAACAAGTGGTTGAAAGATGGGTTAACTAGATCTCGTAAAGGGTGCCCGCAATTTTTTCTAGTACAAAAGTTGTGTTGTAAAATAGAACCATATTGAAGAAATAAAAAGAGGATGCTTTGTTGTAATGCAAGACTCAAGAATTTTGATAGCGTTACTTGTGAATTTATAGCACAGATGTAAAAATGTAAGTATTTTGTAAACTTCTGCTAGTTAACTAGTGTAATATTTTCAACAGCTAATGTGGTTTTGTGTTGTTTGATTTCATGGATTCTATTGTTTCGAGTGAAAATATCTTTTATCACTAGTATCAGTGATAATTGCGATTTTTAGTTTGTATATGTGTCTTCGATACTATTCTTGTATGCATAAAACAAACATGTTTTCTATGAAAATTTAATTTTTCAACTAATTTTCGAGTGAAAAATTCTTTTATCACTCATGTTCACAATCACCACTAATTTACGCATTCAACGACCGGATGATAATTATAATTCTCACTAAATATATTCCGACATGTGAAAATTTGCAATTATCACTACATTGTGAAAACTATAATTTTCATATGTGAAAAATTGCATTCTGAAAATTAGGATTTTCACTTTTTTTAATGTGAAAAATATAATTATCACTATTATGAAAACTAGAATTTTCACATCTAGCGTTTAATTATGTGAAAAAAATACAATTATTACTACATTATGAAAACTAAAATTTTCACATTGAACCGAGCGTGATAATTAAACAAAAGAAATAAAAAGGAATAATCACGGGGAGAGATTTTAGGGATTTTAATTAAACAAAAGAAATAAAAAGGAATAATTACGGGGAAAGATTTTAGGGATTTTTTTGAAGAGATTTTCTTGGAAAAAACAGAATAGGATTTATTAACGGAGACTTTAGGAATAATTATTTTAGGGAGACTTTTTAATAATTAGTGTTATTTAATAAGTTATTAACGATTTTTCATTATATTTTTCCTAATTTAGGGATTATTATTAAGGGAAAAATATCATTTGGTCCTTTTTTAGGTGGTCCCAAGTCAGTTTGGTCCTTTCAGAAATCACCTTTTCCATTTGATCCATAATTATTTAAAAATATTAAATGGACCAAAGTACCCTTCCGTGTTAATTCCTACTTATTTTTTGTAGCAGTTCATTCTGTCTGATGAACTCCGGAGTTCATTCCTCCAAATGAACTCCTAATAAAACTAAACTAAATTTCCTACTTATTTTTTGTGCGAAGTTCATTCTGTCTGATGAACTCCGGAGTTCATTCCTTCAAATGAACACTTAGTAATTCACACACGAGTTCATCTTCAACACGAGTTCATTCTTTACATGAACACCTACTAAAAAACAGAGTTCGTCTTCAACAGGAGTTCATTCTTTACATGAACACCTAGTAATTCAAAATCTAAAAACAGAGTTCATTCTTTACATGAACCCAAATCTTTAACAACAGCAGAGAAAGAAGAAACAGAGTTCATTCCAGAAATGAACTCCGTCATCTTCATCACAAACCAGAGTTCATTCCATAAATGAACTCCGTCATCTTCATCTTCTTCATCAGCAGCAGCAACTCATCTTCATCATTTTCATCGTCTCCATCATCAACAGCAACAACAGACGAAAAAACATCAAAAATCTTCATCACAAACAGAGTTCATTCCAGAAATGAACTCCGTCATCTTCATCTTCTTCATCAGCAACGGCAACTCATCTTCATCATCTTCATCGTCTCCATCATCATCAGCAACAACAGACGAAAAAACATCAAAAATCTTTATTACAAACAGAGTTCATTCCAGAAATGAACTCCGTCATCTTCATCTTCTTCATCAGCAGCAGCAACTCATTTTCATCGTCTTCATCATCAGCAGCAACAACAAACGAAAAAACATCAAAAATCTTCATCACAAACAGAGTTCATTCCAGAAATGAACTCCGTCATCTTCGTCGTCTTCATCAGCAGCAGCAACTCATCTTCATCATCTCCATCATCAGCAGCAGCAACAGACGAAAAAACATCAAAATCTTCATCACAAACCAGAGTTCATTCCAGAAATGAACTCCGTCATCTTCATCTTCTTCATCAGCAGCAGCAACTCATCTTCATCATCTTCATCGTCTCCATCATCAGCAGCAACAACATCCGAAAAAACATCAAAATCTTCATCACAAACCAGAGTTCATTCTAGAAATGAACTCTGTCATCTTCATCTTCTTTTGTAGATCCAAAACTTACCCAAGCATGTGAAGATGATAAAGGTTCATCATCATCATAAATAGCAGCAGAATCTTCAACCTCACCGTCTTCATCATCAAAACAGCAGCAAACATAAAAAAAAACCCGCAAAACTTCATCGTATTCATCATCATCGTTCATCTTCTTCATCACTAGCAGAGAAAAAAAAAGAGAGAAGAGAGAATCGTTCATCATCATCTTCATCTTCTTCATCACTAGCAAGAAAAAAATGGAAAAATGAGAGAAACTAGATCTGAAAACAGGAAGAGAGAAAAAGTAAATCTGAAAATAAGATATTTTCTAGGGTTTTTTTCTATATATGTGGTCCCAAAAGGATATTTCTGCCACCACACAATGACAATTACATCATCCATGAAGTCATCGTAGGACCAAACCATAATTTCTAGAACCAAACTATAAAATATATTTTGAAAAATGACCAAACATACCAAACTCTCTCTAATATATTATTTCTATGACCTAATGGTATTTCCTACTCATTATTAATTTTGGATATTTTGACTTTTCCTAATTTTTTTATGACAAAAAATCTGGAACTGTTTTTCCTAATTTATATAAAGGTTGTTTACGTAATCTTAGTTATACTATAACTAATTATGGACTTTACATATTTAATATCTTAATGGTGGATTTCTCATATAGAAAAAAGAGAGTAAAATGGGCTAGAAATATTTTTCCCCATTTTTTTTAATATTTCAAGTCATAGTGTGTACGACGAAACTCTAAAAAAATCAAATTAAATAGTCACTTATGGCTAGGACTTCTTTTCCCATCCGTAATTAAAGTTTACGGCTGGGTGTTCTTAAGTCACTTACGGCTCGAATGTAGTATTTTTATTATCCGTAAAACCACCTTACGACTAGGTTGACATTATTTCTATCCGTAACTGTGAAAGAATAAACCCAGATTTTAACGCATTTTAAGGGATTAGAATCAACAAAATTGGAATGGGAGTTAACCGTTAAATATAAGGTTTTCCAGACTACTTTGAGAATATGTTCATCATATTCTTTTAAGATTTTCAAAAAAAATCAGAAAAATTCTCCTTTTCCTTCTTCTAAATCAACATATAAAAAATTACGTTCCAAAATATAAATGATTAAGCTAATTCAATGATGAATCCTAATTAGTTTTGGTAATTAACTTCATTAGCACTAATTAAATCGAGGGTATATTAGCCACTAGGAAAAAAATAGTTGGATAAGCGATTATGGGGAACAAAAGTATATTTCCAGTCATATGTCAACATATCATATTTTCCTATTTTGTTTCCACAAATATAATAGGAAACATATCAAAGATAAAATATAACCAATTAAAATCAAAATCATAATTTGACAGGTTGAACTGCCGTGCCAAGAGAGTTCCATGTACGGCATCATCAAATTCTTCTATTTGCTTAGAACAATCATTGAATTACTCATCTCATTCATCAAGAACATCTTAAATCCAAGCAAGTACCCAGAAAATTTCAATAACATTCAAACCAGAAGCAACAAGCACATTAATCATTATACACAAAGTGTTCAAACTAGTACTCATCATCCAAAACCAAATATTCATTCAAACCATTACATATCCAGTACTTCTAAACAAAAAACCATCAATCTCAGTTCAAAGAACCTGAGCACCACCTATCAACAATATAAACATCCAGTTCATAACCACAATTCCAGGAATAAAACAAAAAACTACCAAAATAACACCTTGAAGACCAATTCCTATTCACATCAACATCACCTCCAGAAAAGTTCTGACACCGGCCGAAAAGAGAGAAAGAACAACTTCAACTTACCATTATCTACAGCAAAATTCGGAAGAACGGGAGCAAGCATCGAGAAAACCATTTTGTTAAAAACTTGTTGATCATTTTCAAGCTTTTTTCAAAACCAGAAAATCTGGTTAATTCTGACACCGGTAAAGAGACCTCTAAAAGTCATCCTCATTAGAGCTCCAGTTCTCTTCCTCGCTGTACCAGTCATTATACTCACTGCCAGATGAAGCAGGCGAAGTATTGTCAGAAGAAGAAGAATCCTCAGCACTACCAACATTATCTTCAGACCCATCTTTGTCAGTCTTCTCTTCCAACATCTCCTCATCCCCATCAGATTCTTCTCCTTCCTGCATGGTCTTTGCAAATAAACCACCAAAATTCATCTCCCATCATTTCTATCCTTTTAACCCTCACCACCCATTCCTTCACATCAATACCATTATTACTCTTGGCAGCTTATACCATCAGTCCTATGTCTATCTAAAAAAAGACAAACACATTTATGATTCACGTATTCTTAACCCCATCATGCTTACGTACCATATATATGTATCCCAGAAAAGGTTACTATGGATCATTGGATTTACTCTCGCTTTGTATTATTGTCATCCAACTCACGTGAAACCAAAGCCCCCATCCCTGTCGCTACATAAAAAAGATGGAAAAGATAGGGACAACTCGTATGTTAAGCTTTACCTCCAAAACAGAAACAATGGAACACCAGCAACTACCTTACACCAATTTCCACCTGAGTATTTGTCAAACTTTATTCAACAGACTTCTCTTTCCTTTTTTAAGGTTCAATACCATAATAAAAGAAATACCTATTGTCATTTCCTCATCCTTATAGTCTGCAAACTCTATCAAGACACTACCAAGAATAGATTCTTTTCTATCAAACTTCATATTATATTTTTTACCTTGGCTTCTCTCCCCAATCCATCTCTCTTTATACATATCCAGTTTATATATCATATGGATCCCCCTAATTTGTCAGATACCTCTCATACGATAAACCAAGAAATTCAAAACCTTTCTGCTCAAATGGCTGAGAAATTAACTTTACCATCTACACTATCTGAACCAGTATTCATTGATAAAACTGTCATTCTTGCTGAGTCTGATAACAATTGGAAATGGTGTATGGTGGGTTATCTATGTTGTGAAACCCTTGTTCCCACTTCTTCAATTCGCTACTACATCTGTAACCAATGGCCTCTTGCTCAATCCCCTACTGTTACAACCTTTAGTGGATTACGCAACAAAGTTCTCATTCGGTTCTTAGTTGAAGATGATTTTAACAGAATCAATTCACAGAGGCCCTGGTTTGTCTGTGGGTATCTAATGGTGCTAAAAATTGTTCCTCTAACAGGTTGGCCAGCAAATCATCAACTTTCTTTTGATGAAGAACTCACGTGGTTTATCCTCTGCAATATCCAAAAGAATGTACTGAATTTGAGGAACTTCAAAAACTTACTTTCAAGATGGGAGAACTCATTGAAGCGCAAGATCCTTATGGAAATCATCCTTTAAAGAAGAATGTTAAAGTCTGTGTCAGAATTCCGGTTCAGAAAGCTTTACCAGTAGGCATTCCCCTGTTTACTAGCGGAAGAACTCAACCTTTGCTCATAGAATGCAGATACCTTAAAGTTCCAAGATACTTCTGCTCCTCATGTCGTATTCTTGATCATAAAGATGCTAACTGTCCTGCTTGGAAATTGAAACGGAAAGCTATTAAGGAGGCTTCTTCTTCCAACAGCAAATATGTTTTTCCTGCAGTCTCAAGGCTTATGATGCCACCAACGTCAGTAAACCAACAACCGGTTCCTACTTCTAATGCAGTAAATGATACTATCATGCAACAAACTGATATTGTGCTAGATACACAAACTGAATCTACCATTGCTCCTATATGCGACAAAGGAAAAGCTAAGGAGAATGTCTAAAACATGGAAATTACTTCTCAAAGGGGTTTATCAAATATGCTTCAGATGGGTCCCTTTGTCAACAGATCTACAACTCTGAAGATTTTTGATGTTGGTCTGATTCAGCAAAACTCGACTCAGCAGAGCAATGGATTACCAATTATTTTCAAACAAGTTACCATTCAGAATGTTCCTGTTCAAGCTTCTATTCATGGTCCCGAATCGGCTATTAATGGTCCGATTCGAACTTCTAACTCTTCAAGAAGATTCAAAACTGTTGTTGTCCCGAGTCAAACACCAATTATCACCAGAGGAACTGTTATCTCAGCTGAGCATGATGCTCTATCAAATCTCAAAAGGAAGATCAACCCTAGAGCTGATCTGAGAAAACGTACAAGAGCAAACTCTTCTTCCTTAGCTAGCATTGTTGTTATCCCAGAAGAACAGGATACCACTAAACCTGATTATGCTCAACTTTCCTCCCCAATCACTAAATTGGGGGATTTACCTGCTATCAATCTCTCCAATTGTTCTCTCAACACCCAATCTTTGATTGATTCCTATGGAAGATATAATGTACCTGCTGATTCTTCCCAAGCAACAATGGTGTATGTAATAATTCTCATCACAATGCTGCTACTCCTAATCTCAATTCTTCCCAAGATACTTCTCAAAGTGGTGATACAACCAGTGCTCCTCTTGGTGGTGGGTCTGATTCCACCACTCAGGTAAATTCAACTCCCCCCCCCCTAAATGATCCTATTAATTCTTCTCTCCCTATAAACCATTTTCCTGTCAATAATGTCAATTTGCTATGTTGGAATATTAGAGGATTGGGTAAGAAAACAGCCAATAAAGAACATAGTTTGCTACGTAGAAATGTTAACCCTGATATCATTTTCCTTTCGGAAACAAAAAAGAACAAAGATCTGGCGGCTAGAAAACTAAAAAATATGGGCTTCCCCTGTACCTTTAATGTTCCCAGTATTGGAAGAAGTGGTGGTCTTGTCTTGGCCTGGAAGAAGGAAATTCAACTTAACATTATATCCTCAAGCTTGAGGGGCATCTATGTCACATCTACAGATATTATCCATTCCAAAACTTGTCACATCCACTTTATGTATGGTGAACCTAATGGTAGTTTAAGGCAAGCCTTCTGGGAACAACAATGTCAGCTATCTCATGCCCCTTTGGATGAACCAGTTTTCTTTGTAGGTGATTTTAATGCTCTTTTAGGAACTGAGGATAAGAATGGTGGTCTAGAAGTTGATGACTCTGATTTTTCAAACCTTAGGAACTTTTGTTCTGTGTTCAATTTACATGATCCTGGTTTCTCTGGTCCCAGATTTACTTGGTCTAATATGCAACAGGGCCCCGACTTAATTCTTGAAAGATTAGATAGATGTCTTATAAACCAGTCTGTTGAGGATTTATTCCCTAAACTTTGTGTAAACAATCTACCTAGAAACTCTTCTGATCACTGCCCCATGCATATAGGTTTCAATTATGAGGATGTGTGTATGCCTATACCTTTCCACTTTATGGCTATGTGGATTGAAGATCCTTCTTGTAGAGACATCATTGCCAACTCTTGGTCTGTTAATGTTGCGGGTTCCCCTGCCTATAAACTAAAAGCTAAGCTTTTAAGTACCAAGAGAGGTCTTAGGGACTGGAATAAATTTTCTTTTGGTAATATTCAAACTAATATATCTACCATCAGGAAAGATTTGGCTGATGTTCAGATTTCTAATCCAACTGACTCTAGCACTACTGCTAGACTCAAGGCTAGGTTAGAATATCTCTACAATTTAGAGGAGCTTTATTGGAAAGAAAAATCTAGAGAAGTTTGGCTCATGGAAGGTGACAGAAATTCGCCTTATTTCCATATAGTTACTCTTTTCAGGAGGAAAAGAAATGCCATTAGTTGGATTAAGGATTCCTCAAATACTATTCTAACTGATAGAGATAGTATTGGAACTTCCTTTATAAATTATTTCAAAAACTTGTATTCCTCCCACCCTCAGTAATTCCTAGATGAAATCCTTCTTCATCTCCCTGTTAAGTTTACAGCTGAGGATAACTCCCTCTTAAACTTGCCTCTTACTTCTGAGGAAATTAAAAATGTTGTTTTTCAAATAGGGGAAAAAGGCTCTGACCCTGATGGTTTTACAGGTCTTTTCTATCAAAAACACTGGGATATTGTTGGGGAGGCTGTCATTGATATGACTCAAACATACTTTAGAACTATACATATTGCAAAAGTTTTTAATCACACTAATATTGTTTTTATCCCTAAAGTTCCTCTTGCTGAACTTGTATCTCAGTATAGACCTACAGGGCTTTGCAATTTTATTTACAAAATTCTTTCAAAAACTCTTGCTAATAGACTCAAACCCTTCACGAATAACATAATTTCCCAAAATCAAAGTGTCTTTATTCCTAAGAGGAGTATTTCTGATAATATTCTGCTAGCTAATAAGGTTATATTTGTTGTCAATCATAATGACGAAGTTGAAGGAATTGCTGCCATTAAGCTTGACATGTCTAAAGCTTATGATAAGTTGGAATAGTCTTTTCTTGAAAGTGTCTTGACTAGAATGGGGCTCTCGAACCACTGGATTAAACACATAAACCAGTGTGTTTCTACAGTTTCCTACTTTGTCCTCCTCAATGGTAGCCCTACTGGGTTTTTTCAACCTGAAAGAGGCTTGAGACAGGGGGATCCAATATCCCCCTATCTTTATATTATTTGTTCTGAAGCTTTTTCTTCCTACATTGATAGCCTTCAAAAGAAAGGAATTTTGGAAGGTATCAAAGTGTGTAAAGAAGCTCCAGAGATGACACATTTGTTGTTTGTTGATGATTCCCTATTGTTTTCTAAAGCTACTGTTAAAAAAAATCAAATTATCAAAGACTACCTTGAAAAATATTGCTTGGCCTCTGGCCAAGAAATCAATTTTGATAAGTCTGGCATTTTATTTAGTAGGAAAATTCCTGAACATAGGAAAGCTCAACTTGCTAACATTCTAGAGATTAAGAACAGGGATCTGGGAGAAAAATATCTTGGCACTCCTACTGTGTTTCAAGCCTCTAAAATTCAAACCCATATGGGTATTCTCCAAGCTGTGGATGCCAGAATTTCTATCTGGCTACATAAGCTTCTGTCTCAAGCTGCTATAACTACTTTGATTAAGCACATTGGTCATGCCATCCCCCTCTTTCAAATGGGAGCTTTCCTCATCCCAAAACATCTTTGTAAACAAATGAATGCCCATCTTTGTAAATTTTGGTGGGGAGAGACTTTAGATCCTAAAGATAGGAAACTTCACCTGCTGGGGTGAGACATTTTGTGCTCCCCTAAGGCAGAAGGTGGCCTGGGATTTAGAAAGGCTGAATTAAATAACATAGCTATGCTGGCTAGGAATGCTTGGAGAATTCTAGAAAATCCAAATTGTATGCTAGCCACTGTTCTTAAAGCTAAATACTTTCCTAGAACTGATTTCTTGAATGCCAAGTGCACTGGTAAGTGCTCTTGGACTTGGAAGTGTTTACATGCTATAAAAGAACTCATTATGCCTTTCATCTCTTGGATTGTTGGGGATGGTCATTTTATTGACCCCTGGTGTGACAAATGGATCCCTTCACTGGGTACTGCCACACCTAATCCTTTAGTCCCACCTGATCCTAGCATTAAAGTCTCTTACTTCATTGATCCTTCTACTAGAACTTGGAATTTGTCTAAATTAAACACTCACTTTGATAATGCTTTTGTTAAGAAGATTATCACTATTCCCTTAAGCCATTTATGCACTCCTGACAGGAGGGCTTGGGATCTTTCAAAGAATGGCAAGTTTTCTTCAAAATCTGCCTACATGGGAATCAGAGGGCTTAGGCCCACCCCTTGTAAAAAATCTTTGGATGCGTATTTGGAAGATTAGGGTTCCTTACAGAATCCAAGTCTTCACATGGAAAGCTGCTAGAAATGCTCTACCTGCTAGAACTGTGTTGCATACTAGAATGCCCATGCATAGTGTTGATTGTGCTAGGTGTAATAATCCTCAAGAATCCATAATGCATGCTTTGATCCTTAGCCCTTTTGCTAGCCGTGTTTGGTTTCTCTCTGCTTTTTGTGTCAACACTCATTTTTTTCAAAATAAGTCCTTTACCGACTGGCTAATGTTTTGGTTAACTGACCTTGTGTCTAGACTACCTGATGAGGCGCAATGCCTCTTTGTCACCATCCTGTGGTCTCTCTGGACCAGTAGGAATAACCTAATTTTCCAAAATCTAAAAGAAACCCACCTATCAGTCTTAGAAAGGGCTAAAGCCATGCTTCTTACTAGGAAACCCAGCTTTATTGTTTCTCCCATCACCCTTGTTAATCTATGTGATAAATGGACGCCCCCCTCTCTTGGCTGGATAAAGTGTAACACTGATGGTGCCTATGATGACATTACTGGAGCTAATGGTGCAAGATATGTGATGAGGGATTTCTCAAGCAAAGCCTCTTTTTGTGCTTCCCTGGTTTTTGAAGTAAAGTCTGCTGAAAAAGCTGAAGCCAGGGCTATTTGGGCAGTCCTGAAGAAAACCTTGGAGCAGAAGTTAACCCATATCATTGTTGAAAGTGATGCGAAGAATCTTATTGATCAATTTTCAGCTGGCTTGTTTGATGGAGATTCTCGTACGGATGCTATTCTAAAAGACATTCAGTTTTTTTCTTCTAAATTAGTGGCTTGTATCTTTAATTTTCAACCTCGTGTTTGTAATTCTGTAGCTCATAAGCTAGCTCAATGGGCAAAAACAAACAACGCCTCTATGTACTGGTTTGTGCCTCCTGTTTGGTTGCTACCAACAGTTGAGGGGGATCATTAGCCTTTCTGAAGGACGTTATCTATATAAAATATATATATATATATAACCAATTAATATAACTAATTTTTCCTCCAAAAATATACTTGTTTTATATTTGTGGAAACAAAATTTGTTGGAATCAATTAATAGGAAAAACACATGTCAACATATCATTTGTCCCCTATGCACCCATCAACTTTTTTGAACCATTGTGCATTATATAGTTTTCTTTTTCTTCGAGTGCTCATGGCGTTTTACTGTATGGATTTGCTAACAATTTCCAAGTAAAGTGTGGTATGTCGTTTTCTTAAAGGATCGGTGGATAAGCCATGCATCGAGTAGTTTTCTTTTTCTTCAAGTGTTAATGGTGTTTTACTGTATGAATTTGTTAAGGATTTTCAAGTTCGGTGTGATACATTGGTGTTTTTCCCCCTCAAGATACACATAATCAAATATTTTTAATTATGTTCTCCATTTGTGTTCTTGTCTTCTTGGTGATCCATTTTCTACTTATTCATTTAGATATGATGATCAATGGCTGAGCCGAGTATATTTGATTTTAGAATCATAGAGGAGAGAGGAAAGAGAAAGATGAGTCATTTAGAGGATATGCAACATGGCAAGCGGCAATATACAGATATACTAGCATATAATCAATTTCATTAAAAGCTTAGCTTGACAGACCTGTAGCCGCTGCATCTGTTGTGGGTTTCCTCCTCTCGTCGACCCCATTCTTAGTCGAACACAGCCCAGTAATATAGCATCATTATGTTTGGCATCATTATGTTTGGTCCAACACCTGGCCAAATCCCAGGCATGAGTTGCAGCTGAAATACATAGCCATCAGGCTCGAATGATACCAGACCAGGGGTACCTTGACCAGAGTACAACTGCTGAGGGGCAAATCTCGATCCTCCAGGATGGAAACCAGGCATACCTATTTGCAGAGGTGTCATGGCAGAAAGTGCTCTGACTTAGGAAAAGTGTGCCTACAGAAATAACAGATTCAGGATTATTGGCAACAAAACCACAAGAAATAACATTGTCTTAAAAGAAATAAATTACCTTAATATACAAGATACAGGTAGATTATCCGCAGCCTTGCCTTCCTTTCTCCTCTGTGCTGAGCCATAGCAACATAAGGAGGCTTCCGTCCTATCGTCTTCCCATTCATTCCATTCACCTGCATTGTATAGAACCTTAAATCATTCATCAAAAGGAGAAAGAAATGTCAAAAACACTCCAAGAGGGGGGAAAGTTCTCTTAGCTACTTACAGCTCTAGTAGCTTCCTCAGCCATAGAAAATGCAACAAACCAGAACCCTTTACTCACTTCTCATACCATAGGCTTAAAAAACACAATGGAGACTGGAAAAGTAATCAACAATTTTTAATTGTTCGGACAAACTTATTAAACACTTGTAAATCTCTTTTGAATTTGAATGAGATTTGTCGCTAACAGTAAATTCGGAAACAATACCATTCACTTCTATTGAACTACAACCAGGAGTTTTTTCAACTCCTCTGTCTCTCATCATTTTCCTTACTTCTTTAGCTTTGTCCAACATTTCTGCTTCTCTAAAAAGATTTGCTAGCAATACATATATAGCACTATCAGAAGGATCTAATAAGAGAAGTTTTTTGGCAACTCTTTCACCTATAGCAACACTCCCGTAACTTTTACAAGCAAAAAGTAATGCACCCCATACAACAGCATCTGGTTCTGTTGGCATGCTCTTAATCAACTTCTCTGCTTCGTCCAAGAATCCTGCCCTACCAAGAAGATCAACCATGCATGAATAATGTTTTTGTTTTGGTGATATATTGAACTTCGAGGTCATCTGAGAAAAAAACCTTCGACCTTCATCGACTAAGCCTGCATGACAACAAGCAGATAAAACCCCTAAATATGTGATTTCATCAGGCACCAATCCAATATCGATCATCTCATTATAGTGAGAAATGGCTTCATGGGCATGCCCATGAAGTGCCAATCCACAGATCAGTGCCGTCCAGGTTAGGGAATTCCTCCCTGAGATTTCCCGAAAAACCTGACGAGCCTTCGTTATGTTCCCACATTTTGCATACATATCAACTAAGGCGGTTCCTAAAGCAACATTTATAGAGAATTTATGTTTCTCTATATAGTGATGAACCCATTTCCCTACTTCGAGTGCTCCAAGTTGTGTACAGGCAGATAACAAACTAACCATTGTTACCTCATCAGGCTTTACATTCAGATCTTGCATTTCATAGAACAATGCCAAAGCTGCTTTCCCTTGCTTGGATTGAACATAACCTGCGATTAATGCATTCCAAGGAACAACATCTTTTTCCGGCATCTCATCAAAAACCCTTCGCGCTGAGTCTAACAAACCGAACTTCGCATATCCCATAACCATCGTAGTCCATGAAACTATACTTCTTTTACTCATCTTATTAAACAAAATCTTTGCTGATTCAAGACACCCACATTTGACATACATATCCATCAACGAGTTACAAAGTGGAACCGTAAGTTTCAATCCATTCTCCTCAATGTACTGATGAAATACTCGTCCAAGTATCAAATCCTCCATCTGAGAGCAACATGATACCATTGAAATCAACGTTACCTCATCCGGTCTAACTTCCTTCATTCTCATTTCTCTAAAAAGCTTCAACCCTTCCTTAAATTTCCCACACCTAACATACCCATTTATGATGGAATTCCATGAAACCAAATCTCTGACAAAACAACTATGAAACACTTTACCTGCAAAACCCAATTCTCCACAAAACACTAACATATGAATCGTTGCATTATGAATGTACGCATCCGAATCTAACCCTAAACACAACACATGACCGAGAATTGAATACCCTAAAGAAATCGCATTCAACTGCCCACAAGTTTTAAGCAACAACGGATACGTATAATTATCAGGTCTTAGTTCACCACATTGCAACAACTCCTTATAAAGAAATATAGCTTTTTCAGGGTTCTTACTTTCTGAGTACCCTCTCATAGCAAGATTCCACGAAAATAAGTTAGTGTTATACGTTTTACTCAATATTAAGTGACAGTAATCAAAGTTACCTGATTCCGACATCGCGCAAAACGCGATCAAACGACTAGAAGCAAACCCATTTAGGATTAAACCAGTTATGATCATTTGAGCTTGGATCTGTTTCAACTGGTCTAGAGTTTTACATTGTTCTAAAACTGAGAGAAGAGGGTTTGAATGAGCAGAGAAATGGTTCGTGTTCCAGTTTGGTTTTTCTTTGTTTGGTAAACGAGTGTGAATGAAGGAGATATTGGGGTTTAAGAAGGGTTTTAGAAGTGAACGTAAGGATGGACTTTTGAGATTAGTCAGAACAAGTTTGATCATCCTGTTGCGAGAGCGAGTGAGAGAGACTACAGTGCCTGTTAGAAGTCCGTCCCGATTCATTGGGTTTTCAAGGTTTTTTTTTTTTTTTTTCCCCAAGGTTACTATTATTACCAGGGGTACTAATTTGTTTAAAGGAAGTACATTCATGAACTTGTTTTATGAATCGAAAGGGAAATCGCTAGGCTTATTGGTATTGTTATTCATTGCATATCTTTGGATTACCAATATGTGTGAGTTAGTAGAACCGATCATGACTTGTTATGTATCTTGGTACAACTAATCACAATGCCTGACTTATGATTTGGTATGACTTGTTTTGATTAATTAGTGTAATCGATCCTAAGTAATCACCTGAGATGGTATGATCAATATTTGTAATTGGTGTGACCGATCACAGAGAAGTTGTGTAATCGATCCATGTAATTGGTGTAACCGGTCCTAGTAATTGGTGTAACCGATCCTAGTGACTGGTGTGACCGATCACAAGCAATACCATGAGTATATGGTAACTGGTCTTGGTAATTGATATAACCGATCCTGGTAACTTGTGTGACCGATCACAAGTGCTTCCATATTAGGGTATAACCGATCCCAGTGATTGGTAGAACCGATTGAACCCATGGATGTGATTTGATATTTGATCAATCACATAGTTGTCTTGGAATACAGATGAACCAATTCTAAACTTGTTTGGAAGTCTGGTATAATCGATTCCAAGATTGTAAATATGAAAGAGGATTTACAAAGAAGAGATGTCAACATTCTTTGAACACGTACAAGAACTCTTATCTTTTATTGTTCAAAGATATTCCTTAGTACTCAAGGAGATCCTGTTCCGAAATAAATTAAGAATCTTTTAATGGTTATTAGTTTTATATGCTCTAATTACCAGCAATTAAATGCATATCTCTAGAGAATAAAAATTAGTAATGTGCATTTACTAATTAGAGATTTTCTATTGAGAGATTTCGGGAAATATCGGACAAAGCATTTACTGGAATTATGAAAACTGAATGGGCATTTATTGCATATCTTGAGAATACTTTCGGTTTTGGAAATTCCTTGGTGTCCAAACATCCTTGGTCTATAAATACCTAAGTTTGCATTTATAGCAAACTATCCTAAGAGCCAGGTAAACTTCATCTTTTTGTTTTTTCTGGTGGAGCCGTCTAATCGGAGAGGAAAGTACCCTAATTAGGCGAAATCTCTTACGACCGCTCGTTTAAAGACTTATGTGGGATCAAGAAGCTCTACGAGTAACGTTGGTGGGAAACTAGATAATTGCAGTGTTATTAGTTTTCGATTGATTTGATTGATTAACGGTTGTTGAAACTTTGATTGCACCTAGTTTGTTTATTCTTGAGAATCTTCTCTTCTGATATAAAATTCACTCAAACTAGATCGAAGTATCGACGGGATCTTTAGAACTGTTTTTAGATCTAAAGACATCTTGTGATATTCCATTGTTAACAGACTCCGTTCTATGCGTGATTGATCACAAGAGATTCAAGTGGTGTTGTGCAGGTTTAATTGAAGATTAAAGAAGATTTGAAGACGAAGAAGATTTCTTATTGGTTTCTCATATCTTTGTGTTCCACAAACCTTGATCGGTTGGGATCAAACTAAAATCGGATTTATTCGATTGATTAGTTGCGTGAGATCGGTAATGCCTAATAGATCTATTTTGATTGTTACAAATCTGAATCTTATTACTTAGGTAATAGAGATTGGATTGATCTAACCAAGCAAAGGAGTTTATTAGATTAAACGGAAGAGCCTTGGAAGATGACTTGAGATATCTTATCTTAAAGAATCAATAGAGTTGTTACCAAACAGATTTGTTGTTCCTTTACTGTTTGGAATACGATCCAAATGAATTGTTCCAGTGCGTGCACTCATCGAAGTCGGAAGCGCGGGGATACTGAGGAAACTAAGTGAACTAGGGTTAGTTTCTTGGTCTCAACTATACGAAGTTGGTTTAGATTTTGTATAGCGGCTTAATTCTAAGAGTATTCAATTCTGGACTAGGTCCCGGGGTTTTTCTGCATTTGCGGTTTCCTCGTTAACAAAATTTTGTTGTGTCTTTTACTTTTCTATTTCAGCAATTATAATTATTTATTATAATTAGAAGTAAAATACACAAACGTTAACTCCGCTTTACTTGATAATGATCCTATAGAGTTTGGTTAAGTCCGAACCTATTATCAAGTAATCACACTTTGGTAGTCGTATTGTCTAGATCTCGTATCCATAGACAATCACACAAAGTGTGAATACCGATTTATAGTATTGTCTCGACTTTGTCCATAGACAATCACTTTCGATAAGAGGACTTATAGGTGGATAATTAAAAGATTTTGGTGTATTTGGGTACCCTCGTCTTTTCATAAAGCTTTGAAAGAAAAATGGCTATGGAGATATTCAAGGGAGAAGCAAGATTTATGGAGAAAGCTGGTGCAGCAAAAATCTCAAAATTCTGAAGCTGCTTTGATTCCTGGTGATGATGCTAAGCCACATGGAAGGAGTTTGTGGAAAACTGTTTTAAAATCTACTCATTTTCTTTATGAGCATTTTGTGTTTCAGTTAAAGAATGGCAAAGGTATAAGGTTTTGGATTGATAAGTGGACAACAAATGGTCCTCTTAGAGTCAAATATCCTTCTATGTATAGAGCTTGTTGTCAGAAAACAACTAGAATTGCAGATATGAATGAAGGTGGTAGACTTTGACTCAAATCAAGAAGAAATCTTTCAGCAGGTGAACAGTTGGAATGGATTTTACTTTGTAATGAGCTTGGTCCAGTTCCATATTTGGTGAATGAAGATGATAATGTTACAATGCTGGAACCATTCTCTGTTCAGAAGTGTTATGAAATTCAAAATGGCCAGCAAGATGATTGTCTTTTTGAGAAGTACATCTAGAGAAAGGAGATCCCACCTAAAGTGAGTTTTATACTTTGGGCCAACTATCACAACTCACTGCCAACTCTCAGCATGTTGAGTCATACAGGTATTAATGTGCAGAGTAATTTGTGTAGCATCTGCAAGAAGGAGGAAGAGACTGTTGATCATGTTTTGTTTTACTGTGAGTATGCTCATAAGGTGTGGGGGTATTTCATGTATTATTTCCATACGAATTGGAGTGTTTCTAACAATGAGCTGACTAACTTAAATTCTTGGTTTGGTGAGGTGATGAATGGGAGGGAAAATGATATTTGGAACTCACTGATTTATGCTATATTGTGGCATATTTGGAAAGAAAGGTGTTCAAGAGCCTTTGGTGGAAGATCTATGGATACTGTGGAGCTCTGTTTGATCGTCAAACAAACTCTTATTCTTTGATTTCTTGAGAAATATGTATTAAGAGGGATTACTGTAAATCAAGTACTCTTTAATTGGGAAATTGTTATTCACATATAATTTTGTGTGGAGGGCTTCCCTAGGCTTATATTTTCTTTTCTTTTTAATATAACCATCCTTTCTAAAAAAAATAAAAAATCAAGAGTCAAGGCGATCAAAATTCACGGACATAAGCAAATTATCATAGAAAACAACGAGTCATGTTAGTTGGAGGGAAAGAATGGATTTGAGGAAGGAAAAAAATTAACTAAATTCTAGTCAATATCGGGTCATGGTCAAATGAAATGATATGAAGAAATTATCTCTGAAATACCAACCGTACCCTTAAACCCATTTACCAACCGTACCCCCAAAACCCATTTACATCAGAACTATGGAAATTAAAATTAAGAAGCAAAACAATGATAATTACATACAAGATAGATGTTCGTTTGACTGGTTTATTCATTTTGACGCATCATTCCTTGAAGCTGATTTTACAATGGGTTATGCAATTTCAATTCTGGACAAAACAGGAGACAAGAAGCACTGTCGAGCAGGCAGCAATTGGGTTTCATGCCCTTTAGAAGCAGAAGCTAAAGCAGGAATTGAGGCTCTTAGGTGGGTGAAGGATTTAAAGCTCAACAATTGTTGCATGATTAATGACTGTCAGACATTAATGAAGATTATGAAAGGAGAAGCTAATCCAGAAGTCCAACCTTGGAGATCTCAGACAAGCATCAATAGATGCAAATTTTCCCTTAAGAATTGTAACTCAGTTTCCTTTATGTATAAATCTAGGAAGTTTATAGATTTTAAAGATAGACGGGCTAAGGAAGTAAGGTTTAGGAGAATTAGTTATTTCTATACGGAGAATATGAGCTCAAATGAAAGATTCAACATCCTAAATAGGGCTAATCATGAATTAGTTTCCATCATACGTAATGTAAAACCTTCTATAAATAAATAAAAATCTTCTTATCGAAAAAAAAAACAACAACATAGGTTTCTTCCTTTCCACTTCACGACCCCGTCAACCAACCGACTAGCCTTCATTTGATACCCTTTCTCTAACGTTAGTAAAACAAAATCGCGGTATTTGATGTACGTTTATCGTTTGTCTACTAAACGTCGTCGGACTCATTACCAATCTCATAAGGAGTCTTCTACAACCCTAGCTTTTTTCTCGTCATAGGCGATTCTCCACCCGGTTTAGCGAACCCTCAGTACCGATTTAATAAGTACCAATAGCCTCATAGTTGGGAGTCAAAAACACAACTGAGAGCGAAGAACAACTGAAATTTTGATTTGATCTGATCTCGAAGTAATTTTCTAGGGTTTAGTATTGATTCTTGAGAAACTCTAGGTGGGTTTTGCCGATTAGGTATTCTTCAGTTAAGTTTCTTGTTGAGTTCGAAATTAGGGTTTTGAAAGATGAGTGATAACTTGATGGAAAAAGTGAGTGCTTTTGGTGAAAAATTGAAGATCGAAGGAGTTGAAATTGGTAAAAAGATGACAGCAGGAATGAACTCGATGAGTTTTAAAATGAAAGAACTATTTCAAGGCGGAGTAGGAGGATCAAATCAAGCCGATAAATTTGTTGAAGAAGCAACTTCAGAGACATTAGATCAACCTGATTGGGCTACTAATCTTGAGATCTGTGATATGATTAATAGTGAAAGGATTAATTCTGTTGATTTTATTCGTGGAATTAAGAAAAGAATTGTATTGAAAAATCCTAGGGTTCAGTATTTGAGTTTAGTTTTACTTGAAACTTGTGTGAAAAATTGTGAGAAAGCTTTTTCTGAAGTTGCTGCTGAAAGGGTTTTGGATGAGATGGTTAAACTTATTGATGATCCACAAACTGTTGTCAACAATCGAAACAAAGCGCTTATTTTGATCGAAGCTTGGGGTGAATCGGCTAATGAACTTCGATATCTACCCGTTTATGAAGAAACTTATAAGGTATATATTTAATATGTGCAATTTTTATATGATTACAGATTCATTCGTTTGAGCTTACTTTAGGAAACCCTTTGAACTGATTATTGCATACCCTAGAAAGATAATAGGAAACTTGATACAAAAAAGGAAGACAGTGGTTGTCTTTGAAGTAAAACATAAACTGTTTGTAAAAAGTTTAATTAGGGTTGTTCATCCTATTTCATTTGTGTCTAATTTTGAACTTCATTGGCTAAAGGTGGTTACTTATGGAACAACATCGCATATCAGCTGCCAGTTTGTCTAGTAATGTTAGCTATATCATCGCTATTATTCGTGTCTTATGAAAAATAAGAATTTGGAATTAACATGGACAGCAGTGACGTATTGTTGTTCTAAGAATGAAAAGTTTTAAACGTTCATTTGGCTTACATAATTTTTTTTTGTTTTTTGTAATATCTCGTGTTTTATAGAGTTTGAAATCAAGAGGCATTCGGTTCCCTGGGCGTGACGATGAGAGTTTGGCTCCTATTTTTACTCCTGCACGTACTGTTGCAGAGTCAGAAGTAATTAGTACTCGATCACAGGAGGTTCACGAACACCAAGTGCCAGTGTTATCTGCAGAACAGACAAAGGAAGAGTTTAATGTGGCCAGAAACAGTATTGAACTTCTCTCAACTGTTTTATCCTCTTCTCCACAACAAGATGCGTTACAGGTAATTTCTTTTTTTATGCATGTCAATTTGCTCAATTCGTTGTTAATTTACTGGGAACAATGAGCTGTTATTTTTCAAGAGCTGACTAGAATTCTCATAGCAAGGAAGATAACTTAATTGTGCCAGTTAGCTGATCTGTAATACACATCTTATATAGCAACTTTAGGGCAGTGTGGGAAAGGCTCAAGATATTTTAGTTCCATAATTTTCTTCTGCTTTCTTGTTAGTTATTTCGATTTGGAGATATACTACTGTTAGTTATTTTGGTCTTAGTCTTTCAGTAGACTGTGTCGCTTACTGAACTGTCAATTGCTCATACATCACCTTACTTATGGTTCAAAACCTAGAGAAACAGTGCTGCTGCTTACACTTGATAGTTTGTCTGTCATTAATGAGATGCTCTTAGGTTTAGTTCCGACTGTGTCGTGGCTATGATATAACACACTAGTTCACTAATTTCTTGTACACCAGAGTTCTCTTTAATGCCTTCATGTATATTGTGCTTAAAGAAATGATTGAGTGTGTTCATCATTGCAACCCTATGTTGATTCTACATCAATAAATTGGAAGATTTACATACTTGGTATTATCTTATTGACAAAGTGCAAGTGAATTGTTCTGTACTTTGGCATCTCTAGTTAGTGGGTCTATTGTGGTTCAGGGGAATCATGGAAGCAAATGCGTGGTATCTACTATCTTAGGCTAGGTTGTAATCTTACTCGAAAGCACCGTAATATGGGTCTGGGATCTTGGGACACCAGATTTTGTCGAAGTGCCTTGATCCTTGAATTCAACCACCGTTGTGTTTATCGTCATTTGGCAATGATATCACTTGCTAAAGTATCACTCCCCAAGCTGACAGGTGCATGAGTCCAAAATCGTTCGATGGTTGCAGATAGTGGTGAAAGGGCTTTGTCAAAATCCGGTGTTCCAGGATCAAGGCCTTATGTTTGTTTGTACGAAACTTCCGTTGTTTAATGACTTATATAGTCTAGCATCAGATATGCTGATATTTGTATAGCGATAAAATTCTAGGAGGGATCAAAGTTGGACATGCTGGGACTTGACCTATCTGGGTTGCTTGTAGCTTCTTCCAACTGATGGATGTCACTGAAAGACTATACTGAAGTATAATGACTAGATTATTTTGAGGCTGAGAATTAAACTAACTTCACTAGCTGAAATTGTTGCTTAGAACTTAATTTTGTAGGTGCCAGTCTATCCTTCTTTATGCGGTGTTATGCTTAACATTATTTTGGAGTCTTAGAGTTTTCTATATTTTTGCACGTTTCTGTGGCTATCACAACTGTCTAGTTTGCTTTCCCTGCGTTCATAATGTTCGAGTTTTTGGCTCAAGTAGAGCATAAGGATAGTCCTGCATGGGTTGAAAGAAAGTCTATACACAAACAAGTTGCATCACTACATATTACCAATTTCCGAGGCCTATTAATTAGTAAGTCCCCTCTCCTACCTAGCTGGGTTGGTGGTTAAGTAGGGACAATATCGGTGCTTTAGGTGGACTCAGAAGAGTGGGTCCATGTTGCCCTCAATGATGATGCTTGCGCATGCCCAATAGTAGTAAGTCACTTGATAGCACTTATATTGTCCCCATTTAACCACTTGATGGAGTAGGGATGGGATTGCTACTCTTCAAAACATCTCGGTGCTGTGTAATGGTGCAACTCGTCTTATATTTGACCAGACAAGTTTTCTGGTTATCATACATTTCTTAGGCTCCAGTTGAACCACAGGTCCACAACTCCGACAATTTTCACCTTTATTCAATTTTTGCCAGTAACAGAAGCCAACACTGATTGGTCCATAACTCCAGCAGATACCAAATAGAGGGCGACTACAAGCTCTAATGCTTTTCAAAATGGTTCTGATGCAGTTCTGTATGCATGTAATGGATGTCATTGCATCTCTATCTAGAGAGCTTGAAGTTTTATTATAATCACAGTGTGTATATGCATATATGATGAGTTGTTGAGGGTATAGCAACTCGCCAGTGTTCTTGCAACCACATTCGATGCTTCACTCTGAATTCTGATTCGATGTTTTTTGAATTCTATAAACAGGATGATTTGACCACGACACTCTTTCAACAATGCCACCAATCACAATTAACAGTGCAAAGGATCATTGAGACAGAAGGTGACAATGAAGCAGTTCTCTTCGAAGCCTTGAATATCAATGACGAAATCCAAAAGGTCCTTTCCAAGTATGAAGAACTTAAGAAACCATCTGTTGCCCATGCTGAAGCAGAGCCCGCAATGATACCCGTAGCTGTTGAACCCGATGAATCCCCTCGTCTCAGTAAAGAAGATTCCTTGATCAGGAAATCAGCAGGTTCTCGCATCCCACGAGGGGGTGAGAATGATGACATGATGGATGATCTAGATGAAATGATCTTCGGCAGGAAATCAGGGGCTACGTCTGAGGCAGGGCAGGATGGTAATAAGAAGCCATCACAACCAAAAGATGATCTTATCAGCTTTTAGACTCGCTCGATACTTGCAGAATCTGTGTTTTTTAGGCCATGGGAGGAGATGATGTCGTTAGTAATGTTGATGAAAACTTGCAACTTTATAAGAAGGAAGTTACAGAACTTCTCTTTGACCACATCATGTTAGAATTGGTTTAAACTGCATATTACTGCAAGTATAATGTTCATAGACAGGCTTGACCTACGGTATATACAGAAAGATTTATTTTGTTTTATGTATACTGATTGTTGATCAGTTTGTTGACCGGACTTGGATTATCTGTAGACACGACTATATTTCTTTTGGTTGCTGCTGTTTTAAAATCTTTTTATTGATAGGCTTGACCTACGGCATATACAGAAAGATTTATTTTGTTTTATGTGTACTGATTCTTGATCAGTTTGTTGACCCGACTTGGATTATCTATAGACACGACTATACTTCTTTTGGTTGCTGCTGTTTTAGAATCTTTTTTATCTGATTTGCCAGAGGGCCTAGTCAGCAAAATGCAAATGGCCGAATATGCCAAATTAGTCGGAAGCCATAACTAAGCAATTCTTGCGGATTATCAATCTAAAAGATGTGTTTTTGGACGAAACTATTTACTTGGGAGTTTGATGAATGTTTCAAAGAATTATAGACCTAGACTCGAGCAGAATCTCGGATTGAACGAGATCTATATTGCAAAGGAAGCAAGGATTAAAAAAGCTACAGCACATGTCAGATAGCCTGTGACAAAAAATTTATAAATCTAGCATAAATTCTAATGTTTTTGATAAAAATGATCTTGTAAATTTTTGGTACATATATGCTAGTTAATATATAATATTTTTCCATAAAAATGAAAAAAAAAGAAAGATCCGCTCTTCTCAGTGAGGTTCGGCCCTACTAAGGTTGGGTTCGAGTTATCCATCATTAATGGGCATACTATTTCCCTATGTGAGGCCAGTTTCCATCTTGGATTCGTGAAAGGAAATGTATCACATGGGTGGTGTTGGTACGAAGTTGGTAGATAATATCTTTAACTACGATGTTTTGGGGACTACCCCAAAACAGTGGGGGACTACTCTTACAATTTGGGGGTGGATATTTGAAGTAATTTTGGGTCACCCCTTATCTATATTTTTTGTAAATACCAAATTTACCCTTGATAATTAAATTAGTTAGTTTATTAATTAGTTACTGTTAGTGTAATGATTAATTACTGATTAGTTAGTGATTAATGAGTTATTAATAGGATAGTTTTGTTAGAATCAGAATTATTGAGAGAGAAGAAGAAGAAGAAGAAGAAGAAGAAAAAAAGATGAAGAAAAAGAGGGAAGAACCCAAATGATGAATTTTATCAGCCACAACCAGAAGATGAAGTTATGGGTACTCATGTATGGCTCAAATTTAGTTAATGTAGCTTGAATTGTGCAAAAAAATGGGCAAATCGAAAATTTTAGGAAGAAATTTCGGCGCAATTCTGCAAAACAGGTAGCCGAACTCTCCTGTATGTGCAGTTCGGTTACTCATTTAAGCATACGCAGGTAACCGAACTCTGTTTTAATGGAGGTTTTTGAGAGTTCGGTTATCTTTTTCCAGAAAACGTTGCCGAACTAATTTTATAGAGTATACAGTTAATAGTTCGGTTTAGTCGAGTTTAGTCCCTTTGTTACCGAACTTTTTGTTCGGCAAGATCGCAAATCACGATCATTGAATAGCTAACCGAACTTTGTAGTTCGGTTTAGTCGAGTGTAGTAATTATGTTGCCGAACTATACCATAGAAAATTCCAAAGAACAAGTTCGGCAAGATCGCAATATCTGGTATAAGTTGCGAAGTCACCGAACTACAAGTTTGGTGTTGACAGATCAAAGTTCGGTTACCCCATAGAAATTGCGAAGTAACCGAACTATATTTTATCAAAGTTCGGTTACCTATATAAATTTATCGACTAAACCGAACTCAAATTTCGCATATAAAGAAAGAGTTCGGTTACGATTTTTTTTTTGCGAGCTTACCGAACTACATAGTTCGGTTACCTAAAAATTCCTACTTGGCCGAACTGTTCTTCATATTGAAAGTTCGGTTACCAAAATCTAGGGTTTTCAAAATTTCTCCTAGCCGAAATCTATACTGTAACTACCATTTTCTATGGTTTTTGATGATTTCTAATCGATTTCTTCAACAAAAAACGATTAAAAGGAATGGGTATGAAGGAAATTACCTGCGGATTTTCATTTTACTCGAATCGGACTTCTTGGTTGATGTTGGAGAAGAAGAAGAAGAAGAAGAATAAAAGAAAAGAAAAGGTTTTGAAACTGATTTTTGGTTTTAATTTAGGGGGTTAGATTAGTGGGTAGTGGTTAAATTAGTGGGTTATTAGGATTAGTTATAACCTTAATTAGGATAAGGGCAGATTAGTCTTCCCTAATCTTTTAGGACACCCCTTAAAATTTAGGGTGGACATTTGAATAACTAAGTAGTCCCCCACTGTTTTGGGATAGTCCCCAAAACATCGTTCATCTTTAAAGGGGGAGTCTACTCATAGAAACATACTTGATTGATCAGGGCTTTCGATCTTTTGTTGTTCCCGCTAGGCAAGGGTCATTCAAGTTTGGATCCCTTAAATCTCTCAACCTCTCGAGTCTCAATGACAAAATGTCGGCGGATGTATGATGCTAATGACCACCACAACTGTTCTGTAAAGTGAGACCACGATTTTTATGTTATGTTTTTGTATATGTGACTTGTTGCGGTCCAGAATCCGGTTAATAAGTTGAGTGGTTCTAAACGATCCAAAACCTCGTTGTTCCAAAGATATCCTAAAAAGGAGAATGTTTGACCTTTTTTAAGAGCGCGGGTTCCAAACTGAATGCTACGAGACCTAGTAGACAAATGTATTGTAAGAGGAGGTTTTAGAATGGTTAGAAGAGACGGTTCATTAAGAATTTTTGTAATAAGTTAAGTGGCCAATGAAAATAATATCGGCTTCGTGCATCGTAGAAAGGCCAAATGGATGTAGATTCTTAGTCACTAAGCAAGCACTATGTAGTATTGTATTATCTCACATTATTTTGAGGGGATTTTTGGAAAATGCCTCCACTTGGTTATCAGTGTTTTAAAATGTACTCGTTTTTCTCCCTCAAACTTTCTATTATGCCCTTAATTTGACTTTCCCATCCCGTTTTTATATAATAATAAAAAACGGCTAACGATAGTTATCCAATAACTGTCACATTCTCTCACTTGTTAAATGACATAAAAACCCACGAGCGAGACGAGTGAGAATGAATAAGTTAGACAAGACTGAGTCCACAAATGAGTTGATTCTTATTCCCCAAATTGCACCACCAAACCACAATACTCGAATGAGTCGAATTTATCAGCAATATATTCAGAATAAGGGTAACGAAATTTCATTAACATCTTAAATCAGGTCGAATCCCATTAACATCATCTTCTAAACTTCTCAAACCATCACCATCACAATCACAATCACAATCATCAACTTCTTCAAATACAGTTACATTTCACATCTCTATTAAGCCCGTACAAGCCATTAGAAAAAAAGAAGAAGAAGGACAAGGAAGACAATGAAGCAATTTTCTGTCTATCTAAGTTCCTTTGATTTCTCAAAACAATAATTCATTAACTAGCACAATAAAATCTCTATATTCCTCAAAAACCCTAATTAAGAAAAATCCCTAAATTGACATATGAAAGCCCTAGTTGATCAACTCAAGTTAAAACAAACATGCATTAAATTGATTAACACGAACCCATTACCTTAAAAATCGGAAAATTTCAACCAACAAGAACAAATTTAACCAATTATTCATCACACATTTATAAAAAAATTAAATTCAAGAAAATATAATCTCCTCAATCGATTATGTAGATTCATAAACTATAAACCAAATTGCACCATTGCAAACAAAAATTTGAGAGAAGAAAATCCCTTATACAACTCCATCCAACAATCCCAAATCTTTCATCATCAATTTCTATTCATTAGGGTTTTAAAAAAAATTTACAGAGAAGAGGTTAAGAAGAACAATGGATATGGATATTGTCTTCACACTACTTATAGTGTGTGTGTGTTTTTTGTGCTGACTCGACGTCTGAATCTGACTCGGCCACAGACTTGGCACGAATCAAATGTCAGACCGTTTTTTTCCTTCTAATTTGAGTCAGGTCTGACTCGCGACATGAGTCAGACCCCACCCTTGACTCGGACCCTTTTGAGTTAGGGAATAAAATGCCCCCGACTCATGGTACCAAGCCAGTGACTCTCATATTTTTAAGTCAGATGAGTCAGATCTGACTAAAAAAACAAACATATTGAGTCAGATCCAGATGAGTCAGGTGATTTCAGTCAGATCCATACGAGTCAGATTCAGACGACTCATATAAAAAAAAACGTTTTGCTAGAGAAGAAAACCTAATCAACCAAGATTTTTTTATTTTAGGATCAGAGATCCTCTCGTGAAAATAAGAAGGAGGAGGAGGCGATTTTTTGTCCAATTCTTAAAGCAGGGTAGTTAGGTAACTTTCATAGATGTTATTGACTTATTCAATCAAAATCGACTAATTTGGTAGGGCCAAAGGTAAAAGTCAACAGATGAGGCATTTTAAAATGTTAGAAAAAAAGAACGGGGCATATTATGATACTAGAAGTTAATTTATGGGCATTTAAGGTAATTTCCTTATTTCGATAATAAGTAGGAAAATTACAAGCACTGTAGCAGAGAAATAGGAAAATAAAAAATGGCAATTCCCTTATCATCTTCCGCAACTTTGTGGAAACGGCGGATACATAAAAACTCCTTAGCTTATTTTTTTGGGTCCACCCAATCAAAAATAAAATCTTGTATGTTCGGTTTTACGTTTTGCACGGATAATTCAGATGTGCTAAAAATCTAGCGAGGTAAATATGCGGTCCAAAGTAGAGATATGCACATAGTGTTTGTATTATTTTATTTTTTTGCAAGTTAAATTCATTCAAAAGATCTAACCTAGGGGGTTAGCAACCCTTACATCTGGTGGAGTAGAGCCATCTAATGTCAAAACGTCTGGAGAGTGTTTGACATTTGATTTATCTACTTCTAAAGCTTTCATAATACAAAAAGGTGGAGTACTACCCCAATTACAAATTCCTTGGAAAGTCCTAGCTTCCTTTGTTAGAAGGTCAGCTGGATTGTTGGCTGTTATTGGAGCGAAAAAAAACTATAAAAAAGTAGAACAAAAACTAATTTCATACTTCACTGCATCCATGATAGTTTGATTTTTCCACAAAATAGAGGAAGGAGACCCATTCAAGTAATCAAAGAGATTTTTACAGTCTCCTTCTATGCAGAAATTGGAAATGCCTTGCTCTCTTGCCCATTTAGCGGCTTGAAGAAAACCTAATGCCTCTGCCTCTTTTGGAGATGTCGCTGTGAAGAGCCCTGCTTGTCCTTGTTCAATGGTACCTGTGTCATTTCGCAGAATTATAACATAACCTGTTGGTAAGTCTTTGGATATCCAAGCTGCATCAAAGTTAATTTTGTATTGTGAAGTGCTAGGTAATCTCCAGCCTGTTCTAGGAAGTTCCATATGTCTCGATGAACTAGAATGAAATGTAGTTTTATCATTACTCCAGAAGTGCAGATATCTTTGGATTTCCGTAGCTAATTGTAGACTAGTTTTTTGTTTCTTCTCAAAAACACTGTCATATCTTTCTTTCCAAATAAACCAGATTTTTGTCATGATAATTTCTATTGGTAAGGTTTTGTTTGGTTGAGCCATCCATTCCTTACAGATGTCTAGGAAAGTTGTAGAGGTACTGAAATGTAATTCTACTGGATTAGATCCTATAGCCCAAACTGATTCAGCAAAATGACAATGAAAAAGGAGATGTTCTAAAGATTCATCAGTGTCATAGCCAAAAGAACATTTTGGGGATATATCTTTCATGAATCTGAATAATTTGAGGTTTTTGAATACTGCATCCTGAAGACATTTTCACGTAAATATTTTAATCCTTTGTGACAGATTTAATTCCCATAAACCTTTCCAAAAAAGAGTTAGGCATACCTAAGTTGTGTGTGTTGATAGTGTTTTCTGGCAACTTTTGATACATGGATTTAACTGAAAATTCTCCAGATTTAGTTAGCATCCATCTAAGTTTGTCTGGTTTTGGTTCAACTTTCCTATTGAAAGCTATTCTAATACTACAAATTTTTCCTGTTATGTTGTTAGGAAATAAAGAGTAAATTAATGTACCATTCCACTATTTTGTGATAGGATCAATGAGATCTGCCACAAGTGTTAAAGAAGAGTTGTCAGCATTCCTGAGTTAATTCATGTTTAATGTTAAATCTGGTATTCATTTATCTTCCCATAAATTAATATTGAGCCCATCGCCTACTTCCCGTATATTGTTTTGTTTAATTAGTTTAATCCCTTTAATGATGCATTTCTAGACCCAAGAGCTGTTGGAGGAAGGTTTAGATTTAAAGGAAGAGCTTTTCCTAAAGTATTTGCGTTTAAGCTGAGAAACCCATAAGGCATTAGGTTCTGTCAATAATTGCCAGGCTAACTTGGCTATCATTGCTAAATTGAATTTATGTGCATTTCTAAAACCTAGACCACCTTTACTAAGAGGCTTGCAGAGACAAGCATAAGATTTAGGATAATATCCCTTCTTATCTATTTCTTTCCCCCACCAGAAGTCTCTTTGAAGAGCATCATTTTTTTTTTGGGAATTACTAAAAAGCCCATCTGGTAGGTTGCCATACTTCCCAACACTGCTTTGTTAAGGACCATCTTACTAGATTGTGCTAGAAGTTTTCCTTTCCATCCTTGTACCTTATGTTCCATTTTTTCTACTATTCCTTCAAAAAGCTTGATTTTTGATTTGTCAATGAAAAGAGGAGATCCTAAGTAGGAGTCTTTTAAGACTAAGAATAGAGTTAAAATTATCAAAATTTGTCAAAATTTATCATTTGGCCTGAGGCTTTACTGAAAGTTTCGATAATTTTAAGACTAAGAATAGAGTTACATTCCTTAAGGTCTACTCTGACAAATAGGAGGCAGTCATCTGCAAAGTATAGATGAGAGATTGGACTATTTTTTGGTGTCATTTTGACCCCATGAACCACTTTCTCATTTTCTTTGTTCAGCAAAAGTCTAGAGAAGACTTCCATGCAAATGATGAATAAGTAAGGGGATATGGGATCTCCCTGTCTAAGAACCCCTAGTTGGTTTTAAAAAAAACAACCCTGGATTACTATTTAGAAGAACAGCTATAGAAGATGTTGATATGCATTGGAAGATTAAGTTACAAAAGGTTTGGTTAAATCCAAGGATTTAAGGGCTGACATTAGAAAATCCCAACTAACTCTGTCAACGGCTTTTGACATGTCAATTTTGATCCCTAAACCCCCTTGTTTTACCCTTTTCTTTTTAAAAGAATGAATAATTTCATGAGCAATAATAATGTTGTCTGAAATTTGTCTCTTGGAAAGAAAGGCAGCTTGAAAAAGGGAGAAATTATGGATTCAAGATGTGGTTCAATTCTATTGAAGGCTTCTTGCAATAATCTTATCACAGTATTGCAAAGTCAAATTGGTCTGAATTGACTGGGATTTTTAGGATGTCTTATTTTGGGAATGAGAAAGAGGAAAGTTTTATTAAGGTTAAGGTTTAGTTCACCAGTTCTGAAAAAGTGTTGAATTGTCAAAGTGACCTGATCTCCCACTGTTTCCCAGTTTTTTTTGAAAAAAACTAGTTGGGAAACCATCAGGTCCTGGAGATTTGTTAGGTTTGAGACTTTTCAAAACTTTTAGGATTTCCTCCTCAGGGGGTATAAGAGCTAGGGTTTCATTTTCTTCATCCGTTATACATGCCTGGATTTGTTGAAAGATTTCAGTGTATGGCGGTTGATTAGAGGGTGCTGCTGAGAATAGATTAGTGAAGTATTCAGCTAAGATATTTTCCATCTCTATTCTATCAGAGGTAGTATCATTATTGCTATTTTTTAGGTATTATATTGTGTTCCATTTTCTTCTTTTCAAAGTTTTTGTATGAAAATATTTTGTATTTTTTTCACCTACTGCGACTATGTTGTCTCTAGATTGTTGTTTTACTATCTCTTCTTGAGAGGTATAAAGATGCTCTAATTGGGTCAGTTTTTCCTGGATTTTCTTCTTCTTTATTGATCAAGAATTGAAAGTTGTTTATTCTATCAATTTGGGTTAGAATTTTTTTGATGTTTTTTGAGGGTAAACCAAAGATATTTCTTTTCCAAAGTGTTAGATGTTGTTTAAAACATTGTAGATTGGATACCAAATTAACAGAGGGGTCATCACTACTAGAATAGTTCCATGTATTTTTTATTGTTTGTACACAAGATTCATACTTTTTCCAAGTATCATAATATTTGAAGGTGTAAGTAAAGTTGTCTAAACTAGTGTCAAGAGTTAAAGCTATAGGACTATGATATGATCCTACTGCCACTAAATGAGAGAGCATGGCCCTAGGAATTGTAAATTCCAGTATGCATTAGTTACTACTCTATCAAGCCTTTCATGTATATTTGCTGAGCCCTTTCTATGATTGTTCCATGTAAATTCATAGCCTGAAAAATCTAAATCATAGAGACTAGCTTGTTGTAAGATATTCTGATAGTATGCGCAATCAACTTTCTTAAAAGGTAAACCTCCTTGTTTGTCTGGTTGGTCAAAGATCATATTTGTGTCTCCTAAAAGAAGCCAGGGTAGGTTTTTTTTATTCATATGATATGAAATTTCACTGAGGTAGTCCCAGGCTATGTTTTTATTTGATGGGTAGGGACTTCCATAGAAACAAGTTAATATCCACTTTTTAGATTCAGGATTGGTCTGTACTAAGATATTAATCATGTTGATGTTCCATTAGATTATTTCAAAATGAAATCCATCTATCCATGCTACAGCTAAACCTCCTGCTAAGCCAATAGGATTGACAATGTGTATGTTGGGGTAGTCTTTTAGAAGATGTTTCACTAAATGTGGCTGGGACTTTGTTTCAAAGAGAAAAATAATTTCAGGCTTATCAGTATCGATGATTTGGTGTAAATGGTTTTGGGTAAAAGGATTGTCACAACCCTGTACATTCCATGCTATCAATTTCATAATTAGAAGAATATTTCTATGTTCATAAGATACATAAGTTTAGATTTAAGTTTCAACTAGATTCTAAAAGCAGGATAGTTAATAAATGAAATAAAGCACGAGGTTAACTAAAAATTATGCAAAGATAGTCTAAAATACGAAAATAATTCAAGTAAATATCAAGTAATATGTAAAAGATTAGAAATTTATGAGAGGTACATGTGTCTCCTCCTATTGCTTTGAAGGGGTTAAGTCTAGGAATGGAATTGGTAGATAGGCACTTGTCTGAGCTTCATATTCTAGAATGTTTGACCCATATTGATTAATTTAAAAAGTTTTCCGTCCACCGAAGGAATGGAACAAAGATTTTCTGATGAAGAAGAGGATAGGAAATCTGAAATCGATATTTTAAAAGCTGATTTTGGCTGAGTTAATGGAGTTTGAAAAGTTGATGCAGTGCATATTTGTTTTTCATGATTGGATGAGGGAGATAATGCAGAGATTAGAGGAGAGGATGAAGAAATATAAATTTGGGATTAAAAAGAATCCCTAGCATTTTTGAATGATGAAATTGATAACCTTCTACCCATTAAGGGAGGGGATACAATCCTAATTTGCTGAGTTAGATTAGGAATGTCTTGTAAAAGGCCGGACCCATTCTGAAGCACCGATTCAGATGATCTTGACTCTTCGATGACTCTGAATGTTCCCGAGTTAGCAGATCGAAAAGATTCGTCCTCTGATTCAGGCAGAGGAATAAAGTTCTCCGGGTAATTAAAAGGGAAAGTCCTCTTTCCTAAAACAGATGAAGATGCAAGAGGCATATCTTCATCAATGACAAAAGGTTCTAAGACTTCATAGGATTGATGATTGGCTTGAAGATCAGGTTCCTCATCCACATAGGTTCTGAAGATGTCATTAAAAGTTTCACGTATACCAGGTTGGTTGAGGTATGACTCTACTGGCACTGATATTCCATGGTAATCGAAGTTGTCTTTTGGATTCCAAATTTCAACTAGCTCATCATTCAACCAATTCATATCATCACTGGGGTAAGGTGAATTAACTGAGATATCATAAATATCTTCTAGTGTTTGTATTAGAGTATATAACAAATATACGCAAGGTAGCCGAGATGCAGAGAAGGATGAGGCAACCAAGTCAAGGGAGCGTGTAGCCAAGGCATGTAAAGTGAAGACCAAGTCAAGCAACCATGCAATCAAGACAGTGAAGTAAAGAACAAGACAAAGAATAAACCTAAGATATTTATCTTCCCAAGTATAATTTACTTGATAAAGAAGAGGTTTTTTATGCAATTGTAAAACTATCTGTTAGAGCATAGCTTGGTTGAACCCACCAAGCGTTGGTATGTCAAGTTTGGTTGTCATATTTTAGTGAATCAAAACTCATTTAAAGAGTCGCTTGATTATTTACTAGAGTCAACTTCGTATAGGTTAGCTATAAAGTTACCAGGATATGAGACTTACAAGTATTACGTGAAGACTTGAAGAATGTGAAGAAATAAAGAACTACATCGACGACATCATCCTTCCTCTTTAGGTTAGTAAT
>JAJJMB010011095.1:5426356-5482969 GCA_023531105.1 Papaver atlanticum
TATGAATGCTATTGTGATTATGTATGGGTATGGGTGAAGATTTCGTCCTAGGAAACAATGTTTTTACATTTGTTTAAAGGAAGTACAATTCATAAATTTGTTTTGTGAATCGAAAGGGAAATCGCTAGGCTTATTGGTATTGTTATTCATTGCAAATCTTTGTATTACCAATATGTGTGTTTAGTATAACCGCTCATAACTTGTTTATGTATCTTGGTAAAACTATTCACAATGCCTGACTTTTGTATTGGTATGACTTTTATTAGTGAAACCTATCTTAAGTAATCACCTGAGATGGTATGATCGATATATTGTAATTGGTATGACCAACTCTAGACATTGGGGAACCGATCGTAGTAAGAGGTGCAACCAATCACAAGTATGTGGAATCGATCCTTGTAAGAGGTACAACAAGTCTTAGGAATTGGTAACCGATCCTATGACTTGGGCAACTAATTACAAGTTAAATACCATAATTATGTGGTAACCGATCCTAGTACCTAGTCAACCAACTTTTGGTAACTAGTGTGACTGATCCTAGTACCCACATGGAGATAGAACCGAAACTTGTTTTGGTAGAACCGTTAAACCCATGATTGGTGATTTGATAGGATAATCAATCACATAGTTCTTGGAAGTCAGGTGAACCAATTCTAAACTTGTTTGGAAGTGTGGAAAATAGGTTCCAAGATTGTAAATATGAAAAAGGATTTACAAAGTAAAGATGTCGACATACTTTGAACATGTGCAGTAATTCTTATCTTTTATTGTTCAAAGATATTCCTTAATAGCTAAAGGAGAATCCCGGATCGAAATAAATTGAGAATCTTTTAATTAAGGTTTTTAGTTTTATATGCTTTTAATTTCCAGCAATTAAATGCATATCTTTAAAAAATAAAAATTAGTAATGTGCATTTACTAATTGGAGATTTTCTACTGAGATTTCGGTCAATATTTGGACAGAGCACTTCAAGGAATTATGAAAACCGATTTGGACTTTATTGCATATCTTTGAGAATATTCGGTTTTGGAAATTCCTTGGTGTCCAAACTTTCTTGGTCTATAAATATTGAAGTTTGTATTTCGAGCAAAGTAATCCTAAGAGCCAGCAAAACTACCTAGTTGTGTTGTTACTGGTGGAGCCGTCTATTCGGAGAGGAAAGTACCCTAATTAGGCGAAATCTCTTACGACCGCTCGTTTTAAAGACTTCTTTGGGATTAAGAAGCTTTACGAGTACCGTTGGTGGGAAACTAGATAATTGCAGTTTATTATTAGTTTTCGATTGATTTGATTGACTAACGGTTGTTGAACTTTGATTGCACCTAGTTTGTTTATGATTGAGAATCTTCTGTTCTGATATAAGATTCACTCAAACTAGATCGAAGTATCGACGGGGATCTTTAGAACTGTTTGTAGATCTAAAGACGTCTTATGATAATCCAACATTAACAGACTCCGTTCTGTGTGTGATTGATCACAAGAGATTCAAGTTGTTTGTGTGTAGGTGTTTATTGAAGATCTAAGAAGATTTGAAGACAAATAAGATTTCTTATTTGAGTTCATAATCTTTGGTGTGCACAAAACTTGATCGGCTGGGGATCCAACTATAATCGGTTTATCTTTTGATAGATTGGATTGATTAGTTGAGTAGATCGGCATCAATACAATTCTTTGTGATTAAAAGTATTGATTGCATAGTCTAAACAATTACTTTGGTAGTTATTGAAGAGATAGATCTAAGAACCCGACAAAGGAGTTTATTGGGATAAACGGAAGATCCTTTTGTCAAACTCATATTACGTTGTTTGAAAAGAGTTGTTACCGAACAGATTTGTTGTTCCTTTACTGTTTGGAATACGAACCAAAGGGAGTGTTCCAAGTGCGTGACTTATTACAAGTTGGAGGCGCAGGGATACTGAGGGAACTAGGTGAACAATAGGTTTAGTTGCTTGGTCTCAACTATACGAAGTTGGTTTAGATTTTGTATAGCAGCTTAATACTGAGAGTATTCAATTCTGGACAAGGTCCCGGGGTTTTTCTTCATTTGCGGTTTCCTCGTTAACAAAATCTTGTTGTGTCTTTTACTTTTCTATTTCCGCAATTATAATTGTTTTTATTATAATTAGAAGTAAAATACACAAACGTTAATTCCTAATTACTTGATAGGAATCCTGTAGTGTTTGGTTAAGTCCGAACCTATTATCAAGTAATTATACTTCATTGTCGTATTGTCTCGATCTCGTATCCATAGACGATCACACGAAGTGTGAACCGATTAGTTGTATTGTCTCGACTCAGTCCATAGACAATCACTTTCGGAGAAAGGACTTATAGGTGGAAAGGTTTTAGATTGAGGTATATTTGGGTACCCTCATATTTTCACTATCTCAGATACTTTTGAAGATCAATAATATTTTATCTGAAGGGGTTTCACCCGTGGATGTAGGTCGAGATGATTGAACCACATTATACATTGTCTTCCTTCGTTGTTTCGGTATGCAGATTTATATCTTCTTTATCATTCTTTTATCATTGATTTGTAATATTGTTTTCAATTTACAATGACATCCAATCTCCTAAGAAGTACCCGAGATAGTTTATAGTTACATAGAAAGATAAATATCCTAGGTTTATTATTTGACTTGTTCTTCACTTCGCGTGCCTTGATTGCACGGTTGCTTGACTTGGTTTTCACTATACATATCTTGGCAACACGATCACTTGACTTGGTTGCCTCGTCCTTCTTTGCACCTCGGCTACCTTGCGTACATTTTTTTATATACTTTAATAGTTTTCTTTTCATTCCCAACAATTTTCCTTATAATTTAGGGTATTGAGAGAAATTTTCCTCATATACGTGCTCTAAAGATCCTCAACACAATTGTCCTTTGAAATGAAGCATATTTATACAATACACCCTCTGTATGTGAATTTACCTTGCGAGCAAGAACTAGGTGTAACCTAGCATTGTCAGTGTGTAAGGTAGTAGGAAAGAGTTCGTCCTTATTTACAAGCGCTTTTCCTATATATACATTAAATCCATACACAACTATGTGATGTCTATGTACACACCATCTAAACCCTAGATTTTTTTATTTTTTTTAGTAATTCTATTTGGGAATGATAGGTCCCACATTTAAGTTATGTGTAACTAGTGAATAATTGACACATAATGGTGTATGGTTTGGGTATAAAAAACTTCGTGTACAAAAACTATTTTTGATTAGCAAACAAGAAATACATGTTGCTAATGCCTAAATGAGAGGTTTCTTCCTTATTACACACTAACTCAAAAGAGCAGCTTCCATTCCTCTTTTCCCGAGGGTGAGAAAGTTTTCAATGAAAAATAAATTTTGAAAATCAATGATACAAGTGATTATGCTTCAAAAGAAAATAAATAAATAAATTGATTATTTTAAGGTTTTTCTTCTTTCTCTTTTTCTTTCTTTTGAACGAAAAGTTTGACATGCTAAAAAAATCATCCAGACATTAAAAAAGAAGAAGTGATTATTTAAGTTATCATTTTGTTTACTCCTTTAGATACTGATATAACACCACTAATTGTTTCAACTATTATTTTACCATTACTATGCGTATTATGATCTATAAGGATAGTTAAAAGTCCTAAAAATACCTAGGTATTCGATTTGTATTTGTATATAGAATCACTAAATATTTATGGTATTCAAGTTGGATTATTTTAGATTCCATTAATATCCTAGATATTCAGTTTAGTTAAGATTTCTTAAAATACTAAAGGTCCCAAAAATACAAGGATTCTTATGGATAATTGCAGGTAAATTCTGGATCTTTTTTAATCACGTTATGTTTTTCCACTAAAACATAACATGGATATACTCAGAAAATTGTTATTTCCAACTAAATAGTGAAGGTATATCTAATGGTTTAAATTTTGCAGGTATTGGAGGCATTATTCATGGAGATGATGGGCCTTTTATGCTTTTCATGCTAAGCATATATTCCAGAACGAAAACAACTTGGCAGAAGTATGGGCAGCCCGAGATGGTAAGTTGGTGACAATGGAGTTGGGTATTTCTAAGCTTGAGGTCCTAAGTGACTCGGCCTTTGCTACCATGATATACAAAGGAAAGACAAGACCACCATGGATCATGTGTGGTTTGATAGCTGAAATAAGAGAAAATCAACCTAGCTTTGAAGATATTAGATTCATCCACATATACAGGGAGTCAAATTCAGTAGTTGATTACCTTACGAAAGCTTCCGCATCAAAAACAATGGAAGGTGTTTGGACTATTCATCCACTTACAGTGATTTCAAGTTTATTAGCTCTTGATGTTATTGGTAGAGTTGAATTGTGAGATATTGGAGTGTCTAGTTAGTTTTTAGCCGTTTGACAATATAGCAAAAAAAAAAAAAAACTATATTTTAGTGCTTTTTTTCTACAAATTTACTTGATACTTTTGTATCTTTTGAACAAAAATCCAAGATCACATTTATATTGGAATTACATATACTTTTGGAATCGATGACTAGGACTAATATATTTTTTTAATAGATAATTAAGAATAGTAATTAATTAAGAAACTTTTTATCTAAAAGTCAAATGAACTTTTTTACCTCTTATTTTCTTAATATATGTGATTTTTTTTATAGTGTCATCTAAAAGGGGACATATGGAATACATTATATAGCCGTGATAGGAATAACAATGTGTTATCATGTAATTAGGATAATTAAACGCGACCACTATTAAGTGACAAATTCTGCAATAGTATATCATAAATATACCTGGTTGAGAATAATTTTTTTGGTTGGTCAAAATGATTTTTACAATCAAATAGAAACAACTTATTAAAAAGTCATAAGCCGATGTCTCTTAACCAAAAAACGAGTACCAACAAAGAAAAAATTGATCGACAAAGAAATTTTTTTATTGATCAAAGAAAGGGGTGCAATAGGATTGGAGTATTAAAAGAAATGAAGAAAGCATTTAATCATCACTAGCAAGTTAGCGATGTTACAACATATAAGGCATCAAAATTTAAATAAAACTAAAGGTTATTTAGACTTTAGTACCCAATATTATGACCGAAGTTGCGTTTGGGTCTTAGTAAGTTCAATATTAGAGTTTGGTGCCCAGAAACGCAGGTGACCATTTTGACCGTGGCCTTCGTCAGGAAAACTGTTCATATCGTGTTGAATGTAAAGCGTGTTACATACACGTGTGCGCTAAAATGTAACCACGATCTTCATCTGTAAAGCATGCTACACACACCTACCCAGTTTTTATTTAAGCAGAAGCTCACGAACTATTTTACAAATATGTTTAACTTTGATACAACTCTCGTAGACCCTTGTAAGACAACTTTGTTCAAAAAATATTTTGAATTGTGGATTATTTTTTGAGTCTTGAGTGTAATTGAACAACATTATTGCTTGAATATTCACAACCTTCTTGGTCCATATGTGAACATATGATGCATGGTCCTTAATGACTTATATACTTATGTATATGTGCATCTTCTTCTTTGTCAAGGAAGTATTTTCATACACTTTTGGTTATCATGATTGGTATCATTCCTTGTGGAGAAGTGTTAGAGCATTGCTCGGTGAAACTCACAAGTGTTGCTATCTCAAGCTTGTTGTCAAATTTAGTTGTCAAAACTATATCTTGATTTCTAGTCTACAATTAGTTAAGTCTCGGACTAGGATTGAAATGTAGTTGAGAAATAGTGGACCATGCAGTCATCATTGCGTTCTACTGTTTGAAGGAGAAAATCAACTGAAACTTTTGGAGAACTTCATCAACAAAAGGTAAGTGAAGACTGAACCACCTATTTCTCAAGTTATATTCACTTTTACATCATTGAGACGATGTCGCATAACTAAAGACTATCATGCATATTCAAGAATTTCGAGTCAAGTTTATCTTGATAATTAGTTCTCGAAATATAATGACTAAGCTTAATGAACATTTGTCCATACTTGATGAATTACGGTTAAGGACAATTTATTGTTTGCAATAAAAATCATGATTCAAGTTTTATCATTCGAAAATAGCCTGGAACAATGATATGTGTCATTGATATTATTCGGGAATGTTTCGAAAGGAACTGTGGTCACGGAACCGGGTGAGTATCCATACCGGTACATGTACCAAAATAGTTCTGTGTTTCGGAACTCAATTGTGTATCTAAACCGGTACAGTACCAAAATAGTTATGTGGACTCCGGAACCAGTCATTGTCTTAAAGTATCCATACCGGTACGCATACCTAAATAGTTTTGTGGATTCCAGAACGTGGTTTGGTTAAATGTTTACAAACCGGTACACGTACTCTGACTGACTTGAGTCACGAACGACTATGGTATTTGTAGTTTGTGCATCTACTAACCATGTCGATTATTTTTCAAGTGCGATAAAATTATTTCTACGAGATAATTAGCATTTGATCAATTCTCTAAAAACACTAGACTTATTTGATCACATGATTGTGACTCAAGGTTAATGTCTTAAGTGTTCATGAAAATGAGTATTAAGCTTTTAAGTTCAAAATGGCTAGTTTCGGCTAACCACCTTGAACATAGTCTTCATACACGGTTCGGTTACGGTTTCACCTAACCAGAGTGTATATCTTGTTTATGTAAATCATATTCAAAGATTCATCTAACGATGGATGTTGATTGCTTGGTTCCAAAGCTATCTTCGGTTAAACCTAAGGCAACCTATGTTTTGAATGTCTATAAAAGGGGAACTTCAAGCAACTGGGATCTTTGAATCCCGACACTACTTTTTGGCGTATCCTAGTTGTATCTAGAGTCGTCCTCTTCCTAACCCTTTTAGGGTTTAGCGACTACAAAGACTTCATAGGGATTCATGAAGCCAGGTCCAGTTATCTTTTATTGATAACTCGAGTATCCTAATCTTGGTCGATTGTTGAGCTGCTCACTTGATCAAGATAAATAAAAATCATCAAAGTTCTCTTCGTCCCAAACTTTGTTGATTCCACAAGTTTTTTACTTGTGAGGTGAATAATAATCTAGGCTGCACTTCGGGTTATATAAATCCGAATTTTGAGGTTAGCTAGACTCTGTCTATTGCTATCGATTTCCACACCTTTGATCAAACTTTTTGATTGTAAAAGGAAATCACATATAGGCTTAATCTGTGGGAGGAAGATTGGTTTAAAGTCTTCAATTGAGTTGAAGTAACTCTTAGTTGGTGTGACGTCAGCTAAGGGAATCAATTGCATGGAGTCCTGTTGGGATTCAAGAGACGTAAGGAGTGCGACTGTACCTTAATCATTGGGAGACTCGATTAGGGCTCAACTACATTCTAGTACGAAGTTAATTGGTAGTAGGATAGTATCTGTAGCGGCTTAATACAGTTTGGTGTTCAATCTGGACTAGGTCCTGGGGTTTTTCTGCATTTGCAGTTTCCTCGTTAACAAAACTTCTGGTGTCTGTGTTATTTCTTTTTCCGCATTATATTGTTTATCTTTATAATTGAAATATCACAGGTTGTACGTTGATCAATCATATTAGATACATCCGACATTGTTTTGTTGGATACGACTTGATTGATTCTTGGACATTGGTCTTTGGTACCGTCCAAGTAATCTCTTTGTAATTAGGTTCACGGAATTGGTTCTGTAAATGTTCTAATTGCATGAGAGAGAGAGATATATAACTCTAGATACTATTCCTTGATTGAGTTGAACTCTCGGAGTTGTATTGAGTTTGTCCATACATATTTCCTAAGAAAAAATTGGTGGTGTATTTTGGTACCCCCGCATTTTCAAGAAGGTCAATTCTTCCTTCTAAGAGTTGTTAGAGCACTGCTCCATCGAAATCGCAAGCGTTGCTATCTCAAGCTTGTTTGTCAAGTTTAGTTGATCAAAACTATATACTTGATTTTTAGTCTACTTATAGCTATGTCTAGGGATTAGGATAAAATGTGTAGTTGAGATTTAGACTTCACGTCGTTCACCAATTGAAGACGAAGATCTACTGAGGATCTTGGAGGAACTTCATCAACAAAAGGTATGTGGAGACTAAAACTTATCTATCACTCAGAAGTCTATTCTATTCTATCTTCTAATGAGACTAAGTCGTATAGCTATATAGTCTTTTACATTATACACATTTGATATTTCGAGCTGAGTTTATCTCACTTATCAATTTCTCGAAATATGTGTTGGATGCTTTTTGCATTTAACTATGTTCATCATATTCTTGATAAGTTTAGTTGGAAACAATTTATTTGTTGGAAACTAAATATTAAGTCAAAAGATGATCATGTGAAAATTACCTTGAACATCTTACATGATTTGTGTGAGACAGTCATTCGATGTTAGCTTGGGAAGTTTCGTATTGATCAGTCGATCACTTGAAAATTACTTGAAGCTAATGGTATGTGTGAGATTACCATTGCCGTCTTCTAAGGATGTTTCAATGATTGAAATGAGAGTTTATAACAATTACCCATGTCTGGATACAACACGGTATGCATACCTAGTATGCAAACTGCATTATGATGATTCAGGTCCGGAACTCTTGTTTCGTACCTAGTATGCAAACGTATTTACCTGAGAAGGCCCGAAACTCTTGTTTGCATACCTAGTATGCGAACGGATTTACCTGAGTTGGCTCCGGAACAGTTGTTTGCGAACCGGGTTTGCGAACAGCTTGACTAGGCCAAGGACTGAAGCTGTTGTTCGCGTACCTAGTTTGCGAACACAGTGGTTAAGTTCTAAAATCGGTAATGTATGATTCTCATACTCATGAACTAAAACATTTATAATTTAAGGAATGCAAATTAAATTTGCAAACCGTGGCTTAATGTCCATGAATTGATTCTTGTATAAGTACTTTGTACGATTACGAATCAATCCGATTTTGTTTCAATTTGTTCATATATATTTCTATGAGATAGTGAACAATTGAACAACTCTATTTGATTTGAAGCACAATTAGATTAATTTGATTATCTTTCATGATTGATTGATCATCATATTTGATCTAGATATGTTTGATAAATATGGTTAAGACAAAAGTGTTCATATGGCTAACTTTGGTTAAATGTTATTGAGCCAACTCAATATACACGTTTAGGTACGGTTACCCATATCCAAACATAAGTATATTTCATTTCTGTGTAATAAGCTAAGACCATCTAACGGTGGAGATTGATTGCTTAATTTCTAAGTAGACTTAGCTTGAATCTTAAATCAGGAGTTCATCTAATGGTGAATACTGAATGCTTTGTTACTAAGCTATCTTAGCTTTGATTGTAAGCAACCCTGATTTGAAAGGCTATATAAGGGAGAACTCTAGCAACTGAAAACCTAATCCCAACACTTTCATGTGTCCTAGTTGCAAACTAGAGTCGATTCTCTTTTAACCTAGGTTTTTACAAAACCATTATTAGGTTAACGACTTGAAGACTTCATTTGGGATTCGTGAAGCCGGATCCAACTATTTTCTCTATAGTTGCGTATTCTGATATTACTTATTCTATCGTATTGAGTTTTATCTTCTCTAATATTTACTCGAGATTTATCTCCGATAGGTAATATATAAAAAGTAATCACAACAGTTATTCGTCTCAGACTCTTGTGATTCCGCAATAACTTCTTTTGTTAATTAGTTAGGTTATTGTGAGGTGACTGATATTTCTAGGATGCTTTTCGGGAGTATAAGACCGGATTATCAGTTGGTTCCTGTTCACCTTGATCTTTGTATCAAAAGATGGAACAAAAACCAAATAAAGAATAGACATATCCGTGTGAGACAGATTTGTTTATAAGTCTTCGACTTTGGGTTATAGCAACTCTTAGTTGTGGGTGAGATCATCTACGGGAATCAAGTGCGCAGAATCTGGCGTGGTTCTAGAGGCATAAGGAACGCGACTGTACCTTAATCGGTGTGAGACTTGGTAAGGGCTCAACTACATTCCAGTCCGAGGTTTACTTGTAGTAGGCTAGTGTCTGTAGCTGCTTAATACAGTAGGTCCCGAGGTTTTTTTGCATTTGCGGTTTCCTCGTTAACAAAATTTATGGTGTCTGTGTTATTTTTTTTCCGCATTATATTTGTTTATATAATTGAAATAACACAGGTTGTGCGTAGTTCAATCAGTTGATAAATCCGACCTTGTTTGTTGGATATAACTTGATTGACACATGGGCATTGGTCTTTGGTTCCGTCCAAGTTATTTATTATATCAATCAGGCTCACGGATTTCTATCTGTTCGATTTGCTGATTGTATTGAGAAAGAGGGATAAAATCTCTTTGATATATTTCTTGATTGAGTCTCACTTTTAAGTTGGTGCTCTCGGAATTATATTAGAGTTTAGTCCATACAGATTGCCGAAAAAATTATTGGGTGTGGTTGTTATACCCCGCTTTTTCTAGAGTAAATCAAACCTTACAATTAGTGTTAATATTGAACTAACGCTAAGCTGAAAGCTCCTTATTCAGTAGTGGAATTTAGCTACACCAAAATGCCTGAATACATACAATGGTAACTCTGTTTGTAATTTATTGTTGCAATATGAGATTATTGTCTTACAAGTTGATGTAGATGGTTAAATGTAATGGTCAATTGCTTTTAATAAATTAATTTAATAAATTCAAGCTATCTAATAGTCAAGTCCTTTAATTTTATCCCTAGACATATTCCAATTTCTTTTCCATTTGGGCATAAAAGAACCTACCTAAGATCAGTTTTTAGTTTGACGATGGTTCAAAATAAGCTCTCGACCAAATGTAACTATAAGTTATATATTTTTCATTGTTCATATCGCTACTGAAATTTGGGTTAAACCTCAGGCAAGAATTGGATTGACACTTCACAATATCAATGGAGTTCAAACTGCTATCTCTTCATGGAAGGTTCACCCATCTTCTGAAAAACATAATCAATTATGAGATATATTATAGGGAGTGGATCCGTAAACAAAATGGTTTTGACAAAAAAATAAAGACAAACCATCACAACCGTCACATTGCATATATCTGAGGGTCAATACTGTGATAATGTGGCACTCCCTATTCGCTCAAATCTCTAATACGGCTAAATCCAAGTCAAGCCGTATTTTAATTAAGGAAAGCTTAAGAAACCCTAATCGTATCAGTAAGGATTTTCATAACAATTTTCATAGAAAAAAATCGTTACAATACAATATAGTTCATCTTTTTCTTTCTCCAATTCATCGTCTTCTAGTATGCTGCTATACTCGATCTATCACACATATCAACGGTATTACAATATTATTCTCAATCGTAACATGTCTTGCTTGTTCTAATAACTCGATAACACTATATATTAGGACTGTAAGGTATAATGGGAGAAGATGAGACATAAGAGGGGTTAATTACGTGGAGTTCTGTATATCACCATAAGCAAATTTGTAGTTACTTAGGGTTTGCACAATCCTTATTTGTAGTTGGATTGGGTGATTTATGAAGTAAACGGACATAATATCTCTGAAAATGTGAATAAGCACGGACTATTGAAATCCATTTCCCCCCTACTGTTGAATGTTAATCCTGGACTATGTCATGGTTTGCTTATTACTCGTAATCCATCTTAAAATAGGTGTACTCAAAATAATCTCTGCATTTTTGCAAAGCTTCTCATGAAGATTCCAATCATGTGATCATGCACTGCCTGTAGACGCGTAAAATTTTAGTTCGACTTAAGTGTAGAAAAATTGGATACAATCCCTAATTAAAATATATATACAATGGTCCTCCAGATATTTGCAGGTTTCCTAACAACTTTTTATTTCGGAGAAGAAAGGTAAGCTTTCACTGTTACCCGAGAAAACAAGATTCTGGAGATATAGGATATTATTAAGATTTCCTTAATTAAAATACGGCTCGGTTTGGCTTGGCTTTATCCGTATAAGAGATTTGAGCTAATAGGGTGTGTCACATCACCACAGTGTTGACCCTAAGATATATACAATGCGACGACCATGATGGGTTTTTTTTTTTTTTTTGTCAAAACCATTTGTTTACGGATCCGCTCCCTATATTAAATGTGGTGCATATGATTAAGAAAAATACAAGAGTCTTTAGTGCCAATGATACATCAGTAAATCATGAGTTTATTAAATACAATTTTTTCACCTCGGTTCTTGTTTTATGAGACATCAGTAATACTAACTACAACAAGTAATGGAACACTGGAAGAATATTTATTTTGAACCTCCCTCGTTGTTTTTGAATTGTTTATTATATTGTTTCACATGTTGCTTTTAGTTTTAGGGTTATTTGAACTTTAGTATCAAACTTTGTGACCAACGTTGCGTTTAGGTCCCAGAAACATCAGTATTAGAGTTTGGTACCCAGGACTATATTTGGCCCCTTAACCGTTACATCTGTTAAGAGAACCGTCTATATCATGTTAAATGTTGAGCGTGCTACACACATATGCATACTTAAACGTAACCTCCTTAATTAAACCATACTTGCCATGTAAAACAACTACTTTTCTTCCCTTTTCTTCCAAACTTTTAGAAACATTAATAAAAATTGTGGTTAGTACCGATATTTTAATCGCAACTATAAAATTTCCCACAACACTTTCTCATATAAAATATGCATTCTGGACTTATTTCAATGGAGCAAGTCTCAACATGAAATTTCGTCATTCTCTATTTTCTAATGGTTACAATTGAAAAAGGGTGTCGTAAAACTAGAGTTCCCACACTATAATTCAACAAACATATAGAGGGTGGAAATTCAAGTAATAATATTCAAGACATAAACTAAGTATAGTTTAACCCAAAGCCCTTATTGTGCACAGTTCTTGTCTCCTTTGTTGGCACATGAGACAAGAATGCACTTTTCGACACAATCAAGTTGTGTTGAAGTGAGCATCATTGACCTCATCACTAGGTTCCTACACAGGTTTATCAACATCCATTTTCATTGATCGTTTAAATCTACAACTCTTATTTCCTTTAGGTTTATCCTTTCCCTTTAAATCTTTCAAGATTTTAAGAGAAGAAGGGACAACTTTACATACCTTGGATACATTTGACTTTTGGAAAAGTTGAAGCACATTTGTTACTATCCCTCTGTTGCAGTTTGTTGACATACCTTACTTTTTGTTTCTACTTGAAGCAATGTTTGAGTTCGTGATCTTCAATGGTACATTAAGGGCATGTTCATTTGGAGAGAGATTCGGGAACATCGCCTGTTTCTGCAGACAGACACAATTGACAACATATAATTTTCATTAGTGAGTGAAAAAATCAGTTATATCCTCCAAAGAATTTAATGAAGGATCATCAAATAAGTTGTCAAGATTGACGTGAGTATTGCTACATTCATCAAAATTGACCACGTCAGTCAAGCGAGCTACGCTTGAAACATCTTCCTCTTATAAATCATACTGATTAGACATTTCATCAAGTGTTGTAGCAAGACCCTTGTTGCCAGTGTATTTTCTGCGATTTGAGCACTCATTAGCAAAGTGACCGAACCCTTTACACTTGAAGCACTGAGGTATATCTTCAACATCACTATTGCTAGAATCCCTGTTTTTAGGAGTTACACGATTATGTGGCTTATCTGATGATGAGGGTTGTGCTTTGAAGAAACGTCTAGTGAGTCAAGATCTTCATCTAATTAACAATTCACAGTTATTACCCTTATGCTTCTCAGAGGCACTGACACTTTAACTTTAATCAAGTACTTCAGTGTTCTTTAAGGCTTTGAAGGTAATATGTTTTCTGGCTTTGGTGTGTTGTTCATGATCAAAGATCTTTAACTTTCCGACAAGGCTGCTTCTAAAAAGTGTATTAAGATTGATTCCTTCAGTGATGACATGTTATTTGGGCTCGTATCGAGCTGTCAAAGATCTCAGAATTTTCATCACAATATCCCTATTAAAAATAGTTCTACAATAATTTATGATTAAATTCCTCAAACAAATCTTCGTCAGCCATACGAAGGTTTTCCCAGTCAGAAGTTAGGTTTTAAAGACTTCATCCTTTTTATGAAGTATTCCTTTCAAATATTGTTTCTAAGATATCCCAAGCTTGCTTCGACGTAGTGCACGTAGACATATGATGTTGAAGATCTTGGCTTATGGCATGGATGATAGCGTTCAATCCATCAGAGTTATGCTTAGCAAGACTAATTTCGCTATCGTTATATGTAGCTAAGTCTTTCGCAACAGTTGTTTCACCTTGTGCAACCGTTGGAGGATTATGCCCATTTACAACAAAAACCATGTTTTGAAATCACGATCTTATAAAAAGGAATGCATAACTATTAGATGAAGGGTAATAAGGTAACAACTATTATTGATTAGAGACATTTTTGAGCTTTTACATAGATCAAGTCCCACATTCACATGCTGGACATTATAATCGAATGCAGCCCCAAATCCATTTTGGTTGCAGCCCAGTAATAAGATTCATTTTTAAGCCCACATCTAGTGGCAGAGGCAGTCAAGGGCCCACGACAAGGGTAGGCAGTGCCTGCCCTGGGTTTCCCATTCCTCCAGTATGTTAAACATTTTCAAGCCCAATTGAACCAAAAAGAAAGTTTTGCCCATCCTAAAAAAGATGAATTATTTCCGTGAATGCAAATGAAATATTTATAAACTTCGAGTGCTTAATTATTTGGAACTCGTAATGTATTAGATCCTCGTATTATTGTTGATCGGTCTTTGTTGTCTCATAAATGATTCTTATAATCAAATTATAACATTTTCATGAGTTAGAGTTTTGAATTAGAATTTTTTTCTTTTTTGAATCTCTGCAGTTTTTTTTGATGTTATCTAATAAAAGTTAACATTGCACTTAGGTGTTCATTGTGCTTGAATATTTGGATGTTTTGGGTTTGGCTAGATGAATGGATCGGTCATCGGTGGCTTTTGATCGACCAAGGTCATAACACTGATTAGGATTGTGTTCAATTTTTTTTTCCCCTCTCTTAAAATCCTGGCTATAACGCTGCCGGCATCGGCATCCAATCCAAAAAATCCCTTTAATTTCCAAAAATGCACACATAGCTAGTGCACGAAGTAGGCATCTACCCCAAAAAAACTGGATAACCGAGTCAAAGGGCGGGATCACCCCTTCACCGCTTAACAGAAGACGATAAAATGAAAATTGAGAAAGAAAAAGTTCGGCAGGTGCTACTGACGTACACGTGTATACGTCGAAGTTGTAAAGCCTGTAGACTAGACTGTAGAGTGTAGTAGTCTGAATAGAAAGTAGGTCCTACTTCTTTATTAATATATTGAATGAATATTCTAAGTTCTAACGGCTTACCTGGATGTGTCACGTGTGAGAGAATCTAGGCATTCCGAGGAGTTCAATCCGGATATCATTTTGATCCACAGAACCAAAACCTGTTACATCTGGTTCCTATCTATTCATCTTATCTGATCCTCATATGAAAACTAAAGCATCCAACGACTGAGACCGTGTATCTTGAAGAAAATACAGTACTTAAAATTTCACTTTGCTCCGTTGGCTTCCATGCAAAAAGTATCAACGGAGGAGATCTTTGAGATTCAGAATAAGATTAAAATATATCATGAAAAATGAAAAGAGAGAGAGAAAGTAATTAATAAGTTACAGTTTGTTGTATGAATATTACACTAGCTGACAAAAAACAAGTCTTAAACAATCAATGCAAAGTTCCAGTGAACTCTCCACTCTTCACTCACTTCTCTCTGAACTCATAAAACAAGGAGTAGAGTGAGAAAACGAAGAGAGAAAGTTTGTTTCCTGATTTTCTTCAATCAAACCCTTGAAATACATTTTATTCTCAGTCCGAATCTCTTATTAAGAAATAAAACTAGAAAATCAGAAGAAGAAATGAAAAATGAAGTTCATTCTGATCTCAGATAACAGAGTTTGATGTACATAATACTGTTTTCTCAAACCCTAGTTTAGATAAAAACCCCATTTCTCATTTCTCATTTCTCATTTCTATCAGTTCTTCTGCTGAAAATGAAGTAAATCCATGATTTATCTTCATATTTAAAGCTCTGGGTGTGCTTGTGCAGTTTCTTTATATCCGATTTGAAGCCCTAGAGATTGGTTTCTTAAGAGTATGTTAAGTTGTCAATGATTTGGGAGGTAATCAATGGTTTTGGGGAGAAATGGGTGTTTGATTTCTAATTTAGCAGCAAAGTTAGCTTTTTTTCCACCACGTCCGTCAACTTATCAGCTGAAGAAAGAAGAAAATGGAAAGTTTGTTTTGGTTTCATCATCAGTTAATCAGGAAGATTCATCAATGGATGTTAGACAACTCAAAACTAAGCGTGGGAAAAAGATTGTAGCTATGTATCTAAGAAATCCTTATGCTCGTTTAACTCTTCTTTATTCACATGGAAATGCAGCTGATCTTGGTCAACTATATGATCTTTTTGTTCAGCTCAAACTTAATCTTAGAGTTAATCTCATGGGGTTAGTGTCTACTTAACTATAATACTATTATTTATCACCATATTACTACTTTTAGGGTTTGTTTTTGTGATAATTCTTATTGGATTTAGTTTTTTTGAGATGGGTTTCGTTTAATTTAATCATAGTTTGATCCTTCAATTGTGTTATGGAATTAATTTTTTATTTTTACTTTGCTACTTTAAACATGTGTTTTTGTTGAATTCTGTTAAATTGGCTTTTGGTTGTATTTGGATTCTTGAATCAATCAATACTTTTTGCTTCAAAAAATGGTGACAGTGGTTCTGTTCTTTTTTATCTCTTTTGGGTATTTCCTTATGTGATATCTATCCTCTTCGAGTTAGTTTCCATTTTTTTGTGTCTTATTTTTCCCTGGTAAAATTCCATCGTAATTTATACACGAAGATTTTGCGATCTCCATTTATTTTTCCTTTCTCACTTTATGTGATTCAAAGATATCTTGTTTGTATTCTTTTGTTTTTATATAAATCTTTTGAATTCTACCTTTTAGTATCTCTCCCAGTGATCTTACTTTTCAAGTACTTCGATTACATCATCTTTACCTTCATTTGTTAGATCCTTCTTAATTTTTGGGCATTTCTAGTTTTCCAGTTTAACTTTGCATATCTACTTCACCATTTGTTAGTTTTCTTGCTTAGTTGCATTTCTTGTTCTCTATTTTCATATCTTCATCCAAATTTTCTTCCATTTCTATGACGTTCTGATCATATCCAAGTTGGTTTCAATTTGCAGATACGACTATTCGGGGTATGGGGCGTCTACTGGTAAGGTGGGGTTCTTCTTTAGCTCATCCATATAATATATTACGTCAATATTTGGATTTCCAGGATTGCTACTTTTTTTCTTAAAACTGTGTCTATTATCCTACCACCATTATCTGAGTACCCACCACTTAAGCTTGTGATTTTGTGTACAATTCAGCCAAGTGAGCATGATACCTATGCTGACATTGAAGCAGTATATGAATGTCTTCAAACTGAGTATGGAGTTAGTCAAGAAGACTTGATTTTGTATGGTCAATCAGTCGGAAGTGGACCCACGCTCCATCTAGCAGCTAAGTTGCCAAGGTTGAGAGGTGTGGTTCTACACAGTGCTATACTATCAGGACTTCGCGTTCTTTGTCAATTGAAAGTCACTCTCTGCTTTGACATATATAAAGTGAGTATCTCACGATCCTTGCATCAATTTGTAATGAGCATTTTGTTTTTCTTTTTTTGCAATTTTGATGTACTAAAAATACCGTAACAATGCAGAACATCAACAAAATTAAAAAGGTGAAATGCCCGGTGCTTGTCATACATGTGAGTACCTTCTTGATTCTTTTCATCTCTTATTAAGCTCACTGGTTTTATTATTTAGAGTGCTTGTGAAATCAGAAGCTCATTATACAAAATTTTCACTCTAAGCTATTCCTTTTATCCGCCCGTTTCCTTTTCAAGTGATCATAGATACACTCCGTTCTGTCTTCGTTGAAATGACTAATTTGAGCAACAAGAGTTTATACTAGTTCCCCAAGAATGTTGACAATGCTTCAGTTAGTAAATTTGGTGATTCATTTCTATTGTACTTCTTTTACGACTCTTGGCTTCTTTTACTAAGGAATTTATCACCAAACTGTGGGGACTGTTCAAAGATGTTATGTTTTAAATTGCGAAATTGGGAGTGGATTATATGAAGTATGTAATGTGGTGGTTTAAATATTATTGTAGGGCACTGAAGATGACGTAGTAAATTGGTTTCATGGAAATGGGTTATGGCAATTATCAAGGGAACCCTATGAACCCTTATGGATCAAAGGAGGTGGACACTGCAACTTAGAGCTCTACCCTGATTACATACGTCATTTGTATGGATTCATCCAAGAAATGGAGAAGATGACAACAGAAACCCGCTTGAAGAAGATCCGTCAAACTCTTAGGCTGCCAAAAACAAATCCTAATTCTTCGTCTACAACTGCTGCTACTAACAAATGTTACTGTTCTTGTAGCATTAGATGTTGTTGCTGTTGGCCTAAGTGTCTGAGTTGCTCATGTCCTGATTGCTCATGTCTACATTGTTCTTGCCTGAGTTTCTCGCGAATTCGTAAATGCTGCCTAATTTTTTTCTGCTGTCAATAGTTCAGATTGGTTGGGGAGAGGGTTTAAGGAAACCAAATTGGGGTGATTATTATGTTGTACAGAGAAAAAGATTTGCTGGCATCTGCTTAAACCCTCTTTCATAGGCAGTCATTGTTGTGTGCAATAAGGAGGAAAACTGTTTAGTTGCAAGCAAAAAAAATTAAATGGATATTTTTTCATCGTTTTAGATTTTATATGTATTCGATTCATCTCTTTAGATCAGATGTTCTATTTTTGTGAAGTTATGTTACTAGTTAAAACAACATAACTAATTGAAGAGCCCTGATCGATTGGGTGGGCAAGGTTGTATAGTTAAGGTTGGTTGGTGCAGCAAGGCAGTTCCAGATAGTATATACTACAACCCAACCAGGAAACGAAGAACTCTTAGATCCATCCAGAACCTGATTATTTCGTAAGAGAAGCTGTTGGAAAAATATCTTTGCTACGGATTTTTTAATAACACAATTCATGTACTATCCACTGATTCCATACAAACTCTTTATAACATGATTTCGTCTTTGTATTATATTATATCCCGTAATACTAACACCAAAAGAAGGAAAATCATTGTCACCAAAACAAGAAAAGAAGGATGTATTATATCCCGTAATACTAACACCAAAACAAGAAAATTATTGTCCATGTATTACATCCCGCCAAAACAAGAAAAGATGGATAGAAAGGGATTGTCAATTTAAAACATCGTATTAAAGGAAACCTGTTTGAACCGATGAGAGTAATATCATTCCTTAAGAAGTTATTCGTCCTGTATATATATATGCTGTAATGGTTTCATAACGGCACGTTTTCCAAGGTACAACAGTTTCATTTGTCATTAACACAACATTGGAATAACGACGAATACGGCGAACACAATCTGATATAGTACAAATTCTTCTTTGACACTTGACCACAATATGCAAACTACAACATCTAGTACTATTTATGTCTCTAAAACACACTATTATGTAATGAGAATGAGTGGGGTTTAAATAGATGCAAGGAGACTTTTGGAGAAGTCTTTTCATGGAGAGTCACAACCTTAGGATAAGACACTTCATATTGAAAAGGCTTAAGTGGGTGGACACAACCATTCACACAAATTGTTTCAATTTGAATTTCAAGTTCCAATTAACTTAATTACTTCTATTCAAAAATTCCAACAATCCCCCACATTGAATATAAATTCATGCAAATTTAATGCTGACACTAGAAAGAGTTTGTACGTGGAACATTACTGCATGGGGATAGATAACTATAGGCTTCGAATTTTCTGTAGTGAATACCTACCGGGTTTACTAGTTGCTCAGTGAACTCGATGTCTTGAACTGCTAAACTTTATGATGTAACCCGATGCAATAGATATCACACAACTTATTTCTTTACATGCATGATTGGTTCTCGGTTGTGTTCATTTCGGTCATGAACGTTCTTGGTATTTTATGAGTGTTCTAGATTAACATAGCCTTATAGTTATCATAGAAACGACCCCACTTCTCACTCATTTGCTAATCTCTGTCAAAGACGGCAAGACTAGAGTTTCATTAGGATATACTTTTATTCTTGACACCATTTTGTGTGATTTATGAAAGACTTTCGTTCTTTCCATAATAACAGAATTATCTTTCCATATTGTTAGTACCTAAAAATTACTTCTAGGTAAAACAAATGCACCGCTGTGGTACTTTTTGTATAGGTTCGAAAATCAAAATCGAACAGGACAAGCCTAAACCACGATAGCATCCGTTCCGTCCTGCTTCGGTCACGATGGAGAGGAAGATGGGTTGATCTTAGGGGAGGGAAGCATAAAAGTTTGAGAAATTGACAGTGATATTGAAATGCGTGTGTTGTGTATTGAAAAAAATAGGAAGAATACAGAGTTTTTAGGTATGAAAGTTTTTTCTGTTTTCTGAATAGGCTAACTGGCCTATTTATATTAGTTTAGAATACGCAATGCCAATCTCATGAGTAGTGTAGGTAGTGAGGTTGTGGAGAGATGGAGAATATGAAGATGATGGGTATCATGTCACAAATCCATGATCTCTCCAACCGTTTGCAACCGTCATCACTACTTTAACTTTTCACATGGGGTGTTGCTACGCCGCATGTTGCCATAGACCACTAGACCAATACCCCATGAAGAATCCCCCCATGTGATGTATTTTGATATTTTTTAGGTGTTTTTGATGAATCGTGGATCTCATCTTACTTGGGCTAAATCGTAGCCATTGATATGCCATATGTCTTATGGATGTGTTAAACAACTTAACCAACACCATATGTGGGATTAGGGCGTTGGAAAGATGAGGGTATCCAAATACACCATAATCTTTTATTTATCCACCTATAAGTCCTCTACCGAAAGTGATTGTCTATATACTAATTCGAGACAATACAACAAATCGGTTCACACTTCGTGTGATTGTCTATGGGTACAAGATCGAGACAATACGACAACAAGATAACTTGTGTGATTGACTATGGATACAAGATCGAGACAATACAACAATGAAGTATGATACTTGATAATAGGTTCGGACTTAACCAAACTCTATAGGATCACTATCAAGTATGTACGGAGTTAACGTTTGTGTAATCTACTTTAAATTATAATAACAACAATTATAATTGCGGAAAGGTAAAGTAAATGACACAGCAAGATTTTGTTAACGAGGAAACCGCAAATGCAGAAAACCCCCGGTACCTAGTCCAGAATTGAATACTCTCAGAATTAAGCCGCTATACAAAATCTAAACCAACTTCGTATAGTTGATACCAAGCAACTACCCCTAGTTCACTTAGTTTCCTCAGTATCCCTGCGCTTCCAACTTCGATGAGTGCACGCACTGGAACAATTCCTTTGGATCGTATTCCAAACAGTAAAGGAACAACAAATCTGTTTGGTAACAACTCTATTGATTCTTTAAGATAAGATATCTTAAGTCATATGCAAAGGCTCTTCCAATTAAGCTCATAAACTCCTTTGCCTGGTTAGATCAATCTATCCAATAACTACAAAAGTAGTCAAGTTTAGATTCGCAATCAATCGATATAGATTCCAACAAGAAACTATAAAGTGATGACGATCTCACGTAACTAATCAATCGAATAAATCAGATTCTAGTTGGATCCCAGTCGATCAAGGTTTGTGCAACACAAAGATATGAGAAACCAATAAGAAATCTTCTTCGGTTTCAAATCTTCTTTAATCTTCAATTAAAACCTGCACAACACCACTTGAATTTCTTGTGATCAATCACGCACAGAACGGAGTCTGTTAACAATGGATTATCACAAGATGTCTTTATATCTACAAACAGTTCTAAAGATCCCGTCGATACTTCGATCTAGTTTGAGTGAATCTTATATCAGAAGAGAAGATTCTCAGGAATAAACAAACTAGGTGCAATAAAAGTTTCAACAACTGTTAGTCAATCAAATCAATCAAAAACTAATAACACTGCAATTATCTAGTTTCCCACTAACGGTACTTGTAGAGCTTCTTGATCCCACAGAAGTATTTAAACGAGCAGTCGTAAGAGATTTCGCCTAATTAGGGTACTTTCCTCTCCGATTAGACGGCTCCACTAGAAACAACAAAAAGAAGAAGATTGTCTGGCTCTTAGGATAGTTTTCTAGAAATTCAAACTTAGGTATTTATAGACCAATGATGTTTGGACACCAAGGAATTCCAAAACCGAAAGTATTCTCAAGATATGCAATAAATGCCCATCCGGTTTTCATAATTCCATTAAATGCTTTGTCCAATATTTCCCGAAATCTCTCAATAGAAAATCTCCAATTAGTAAATGCACATTACTAATTTTTATTCTCTAGAGATATGCATTTAATTGCTAGTAATTAAAGCATATAAAACTAACAACCTTAATTAAAAGATTCTTAATTTATTTCAGAACATGATCTCCTTGAGTACTAAGGAATATCTTTGAACAATAAAAGATACGAGTTACTGTACGTGTTCAAATAATGTTGACATCTCTTCTTTGTAAATCCTCTTTCATATTTACAATCTTGGAATCGAGTATACCACACTTCCAAACAAGTTTAGAATTGGTTCATCTGTATTCCAAGACAACTATGTGATTGATAAAATATCAAATCACATCCATGGGTTCAATCGGTTCTACCAATCACTAGGATCAGTTATACCCTCATATGGAAGCACTTGTGATCGGTCACACAAGTTACCAGGACCGGTTACATCAGTTACCAGGATCGGTTACATCAATTACCAGGACCGGTTACCATATAGACATGGTATTGCTTGTCATCTGTCACACCGGTCACTAGGATCGGTTACACCAATTACCAGGATCGGTTACACCAATTACTAGGACCGGTTACACCAATTACAAGGATCGATTACACAACTCTCTGTGATCGGTCACACCAATTACAAATATCGATCATACCATCTCAGGTGATTACTTAGGATTAGTTACACTAATTAATCAAAACTAGTCATACCAAATCATAAGTCAGGCATTGTGATTAGTTGTACCAAGATACATAACAAAGTTACGATCGGTTCTACCATCTCACACATATTGGTAATCCAAAGATTTGCAATGAATAGCCGTACCAATAAGCCTAGCGGTTTCCCTTTCGATTCATAAAACAAGTTCATGAATGTACTTCCTTTAAACAAATGTAAAACATTGTTTCCTAGGATGAAATCTTCACCTTTACCCATGCACATAATCATAATAGCATTCATAAGAATATGTCGATGTCATATCTATGAAGTTCAAAAGATAAGCGTTTAACTTCGTAGTCCAATTCCCTGATACTATGATCATATGATCGTGTCTCACTACTAGAGTAATATATCCATACACAGCTTCGCAGTTATGTTTTCAATATAGCACGACTTGAAAGATACGTTAGGAATGAAACAGTTCAAGTCAATATTACTAACCTAAAGAGGAAGGATGATGTCGTCGTTGTAGCTCGTTACTTCTTCACGTTCTTCAGGTCTTCAAGTAATACTTGTATGTCCCAACATTCCTAGACTTTCTAGTCTAACCTAAATGAAGTTGTCTCTAGTACATAATCAAGTGAATCTTAGATGAGTTCTGACTCACTAAAATATGACAACCAAACTTGACATACCAACGCTTGGTGGGTTCAACCGAGATATGCTCTAAAAATCTCCCCCTTTGTCAATTTTGGTGACAAAACTCTTAATATATATGGATAAACAAATTACAAGAATTCATTAAACATACACTTGATTCGTTACCTCAGATTCGGCATCCTCTTCTCCCCAGAAAGATATATCATTAAGCGCAAGTTCACATAAGAACTCTCCCCTAGTTTGTTGTCATCCTCTCGCAAGAACAAAAGAACAACAACAAGAGCAACCTTTACCGTAGAAAGGTTGAATCGGTTTTTAAGTATTACGTGCCAATAGCAAAAGTTGAAAACCTGAAACGCATATGTTTATGCTAAACACAACTCATGTAAACACAAATTGATTCAACATATTGTGACTTTTCATATATGAGTTTCAATCGGAACACCTTATGATCCTTTGATAAAGCATACCAACATGGGATAGAACTTAATCCCGCTAAATCAAAAAGTCACACAAACCATAAGGGTTCACATCATATGAGATCGAATATTAAGGGTATGAAAACCGAAATCAGACATCCCATAAATCGAAAACACATAGCAAAAATATAGACATTCAAGCACATGCTATGTAATCGGAAACTATCACAAGAAAAATTATAAACTAATAATTTTATTCATAAATAATGATTTTTTTATTCAAAATAGACCTTATACAATAATCGAAATAAGTCAAAAACTTGTGTCTATTTTCTTGAAATAAGAAGGTAGACTACTCCTTATTTTTCAGATGCTCATCAGATTCTTGCTCAGAGTCTTGGTTTTCTCCGCCTTTTAAGAAATCATCATTGATCTCCAAGATTCCTTTAAAAGTTTCTGGATCATTTCGAGCGGCAAATGCTAGCTGTTTTTGAATACAGTTTAATTGTCTTCCAAGACGTAAAATATGAAACAAGATGTCTCCATTGCTATAGATTTGAGCAGTTGAAACAATAGTTCCTCTTCTTTTCGAGTTTTTTTCATTCGCTTGATAATTCCCTGAGAAACTGTTTTAGTGATTATCTCATCTTCAAAATTATCCCCCATAGTGTTTTCACACATGCTGGTGATGAGACAGGGAAATCCAAGATTTCTCTGGGACGTTGTGGCATTAATGGATTCAAAGATTTTGATCATTTGATTTATAATCATTCCACATATATCAATTTGCTTATCACCTTCAAGAAGGTAGCATACAAACTCAGCAAACTCCTTGTCCTATTGTGATGTATCTCTTGTACAAGCAAAGAGAGTTTCTATAGCAAGTTTACCGAAAATCCTTAGGTAAAAGGGTATTTCTCTGGTTAGCATTCTTTCATTCTTCTATCCAACAGATTTTCCAGTGATACGTTTTGAAATGTTATCGTGCTCAATTTCGGTACCAGAGATCAAATGATTCCCTCTCACATCGTAATTGATGATCTTTGATATCAATTTTCTGTCGACATGATGAAACGTGTATCCAACAAGGGTGCTAAACGTAAGATTCTCATGATTAATATTATGAATATTAGCATAGAAGATTCTTACTACATCAGGTGAGAATTTTTCAAACCCAAACAGATTTCCCCAGTTTCGGTCTTGAACAAACTTCACATATCTGCTTTCTGAAACATCTGAATCGAACCTCTTTTCAGCAGTGAAATTTACTCATTTTAAAGTTTGATATCTCTCAAAACATGTACTATCAACAAAGATTGTGAGTTCATGTTTGTCTTTGATCAAGTTAGGGTACTTGATGTTCTCAATATCACCACAAGAAATATATGGATTCAATTTCAGCTTGTCAGTTTCAGATGTTTCTTCTCTTGATTTCCTCTTCCTCATATTTTCAAAAATCAATGAAATATGAAAAACCCTAGTTTCGGTTCTGGACAATTTCTCCCAGGATGTTTGTAAGAACAACACAAAATAATCTTCTTTTATAGGGAGTGAAGATATCAAATTCCAGAAATAACTAGTTTTAGAAAATCCTTCCAAAATCGGAAACCTTGATTTGTGGGGAAACAAATCCGATTTTGCAACTAGGTCTTTCTTTTGGAAAACCGGTTTTTCATGGACTGGATCTATATTACGGATTAATCCTATATTCATGTCCAAAGATTTATTTACTCTATAATTACCACAACATGATAATATTTTACGAAATTCACTCAAGAATTTTCCAATATAGTATATAAAAACAATTTTGAACATGACAAGATATTTGTTAAAAATATCTTTAGAATCATAAATCCTGTAATATTTCAAAAGATCACTTGCTTCATTAAAACAGTTGTGGGGTGTATGAAGCAATCCACTGTTAATAGAATTATTAACTGAAAAATCATTCTTTGTAAATTTACAAAGGTTCCAAAATCGCATCCTAATCAACGATACATTGACAGTCTTAGATCTGAAAATGTACACACACATACACACACACACACACACACACACACACACACACACACACACACACATATATATATATATATTTGGGTAGCAAATCCAAAATATATTTAAGATCCCAGATTTTTCAAGAACAGAATAGTCATGGTTCATATAATGAAAAGTCTTATGTGGAAACTTATGCATTTTCAAGACACAACATGTCGCATAGAGTATTGTATCATTGTTACTAACCTTATTAGTAATTAATACCATGAGATACAATTCTATGATAATCGAGGAATAATGTAGGTCAACCAAGACATACATAGGAATAATCCTAATTCCTAACACATTTAGGAATAAGAGTATTATATACTTCATTAATGTCTTCCACCACGAGTCTTTGAAGTAGTCAAATCATGTCATTACGTTAACTGAATCATCCATTTAGATTCAATTCTTATAGGTTGGATCGCACCAAACACAGATTGTTAGATATTTTCGTGTTTCCCTGCTCTGATACCAATTGAAAAGACGAGGGTACCCAAATAACCACAATCTTTAATTTACCCACCTATAAGTCCTCTTACCGAAAGTGATTATCTATGGACAAAGTCGAGAAAATACTACAAATCGGTATTCGCACTTTGTGTGATTGTCTATGGATACGAGATCGAGACAATATAACTACCAAAGGGTGATTACTTGATAATAGGTTCGGACTTAACCAAACTCTATATGATCACTATCAAATAAAGTGGAGTTAACGTTTGTGTATTTTACTTCTAATTACAATAAACAATTATAATTACGGAAATAGAAAAGTAAAAGACACAGCAAGATTTTGTTAACGAGGAAACCGCGAATGCAGAAAAACCCTGGGACCAAGTCCAGAATTGAATACTCTCAGAATTAAGCCGCTATACAAAATCTAAACCAACTTCGTATAGTTGAGACCAAGCAACTAACCCTAGTTCACTTAGTTTCCTCAGTATCCATGCGCTTCCGACTTCGATGAGTGCACGCACTGGAACAATTCCTTTGGATCGTATTCAAAAAAGTAAAGGAACAACAAATCTGTTTGGTAACAACTCAATTGATTCTTTAAGATAAAGATATCTCAAGTCATATACAAAGGCTCTTCCGTTTAATCTAATAAACTCCTTTTCCTGGTTAGATCAATCCAATCTCTATTACCTAAGTAATAATATTCGGATTTAGAACAATCAAAATAGATCTCAAGAGAACTATTAGGCGTTACCGATCTCACGCAACTATCAATCGAATAAATACGATTATAGTTGGATCCCAGCCGATCAAGGTTTGTGCAACACACAAAGATATGAGAAACAATAAGAAATCTTCTTCGTCTTCAAATCTTCTTTAATCTTCAATTAAAACCTGCACAACACCACTTGAATCTCTTGTGATCAATCACGCACAGAACGGAGTCTGTTAACAATGGATTATCATAAGATGTCTTTAGATCTACAAATAGTTCTAAAGATCCCGTCGATACTTCGATCTAGTTTGAGTGAATCTTATATAAGAAGAGAAGATTCTCAAGAATTAACAAACTAGGTGCAATCAAAGTTTCAACAACTGTTAGTCAATCAAATCAATCGAAAACTAATAACACTACAATTAAATAGTTTCCCACTAACGGTACTCGTAGAGCTTCTTGATACCACAGAAGTCTTTAAACAAGCGGTCATAAGAGATTTCGCCTAATTAGGGTACTTTCCTCTCCGATTAGGCGGCTCCACTAGAAACAATAAAAAGATGAAGTTTGCCTGTCTCTTAGGATAGTTTGTGTTAGAGCACTGCTCGGTCGAACTTGCAAGTGTTGCTATCTCAAGCTTGTTGTCAAGTTTAGTTGCCAAAACTATAAGTCTTTATTTCTAGTCTACTTATAGCTAAGTCTCGGACTAGGATAGAGAGTGTAGTTGAGCTCTAGACTCCACGACGTTCATCATAGAAGACGAAGAACTACTCAAGGAACTGGTGGAACTTCATCAACTAAAAGGTATGTGGAGACTTGAACTTATCTATCACTCAAAAGTCTATCTACTCTATCTCTTATCTTGAGACAAAATTCGTATTGCTATATAGACTTTGATTATACACATTTGCTATTTTGAGCCGAGTTTATCTCGATTATCTTTTTCTAAAAATATGTGTTGGTAAGCTTTCGCTTTGGCCAAGTTCATCTTTACAAGTGACGAAAGTCATGTTGGTTATTTCAATATCTTGAAAATTGCTTTGATGAAAAATAGTGTGTGAATAACCTCTATTTAACATCCTCTAAGAATGTTTCAATGATTGAAATGAGAGTTTAGAATATATAACCTTGAATGGATATAAACATTGTATGTGAACTCATACGTGTGTAAGTCCTAAATCCTTGAACCAAAGTATGCGTACTTTTCTTCTCAGGATAACCAGAACTAAAGTCCGCGTACCCGTACGCGTACTTCATGAAGTTCACGTCCCATGAATTTCTGCTGGAGTTTGTGAACTGAAAAAAAACTTAATCCAGGTACTTTAGTATGCGTACCGGTATGCATACTTGAGTGGGTTATTTTCTAAAAACGGTTTATTCGTGAACTTAAACTTATATAAACTAAGGAATGCATATTTGCAAACCGTGGCTATAAAGTTCATGAATCGATTCGAATGAATCAAAATCGTTTTTGCTTCGATTGTGTCTTGTATACTTCTATGAGATCTAAGCAATTGAACAACCCTCTAACTAGTTCTTTTGAGTCATTTGAACTAGTTATGGTGAAGATGAATAAGGTTGATATGAAAGTGCTCATATGGCTAACCATTTGGTTAACTACTGTTGAACCAACTAGGTGTACACGTTTAGGGACGGTTACATAAACCTAAATGGACGTGCATTTCATTTGTGTATAAAAAGCAAAGTTCGATCTAACGGTTGAAAGATATTAGCTTGAATCTAATCAGGTTTTCATCTAACGGTAAATATTGAATGCTTTGTTACCAAGGTAACTCAGATTGCAAACCCTGATTTGAAGACTATATAAAGGAGAACTCTAGCAACTGGGAAAGTTAATCCCCACACCCCCTGTGTGATACCGGTTGTATAAGCTAGAGTCGATTCTCCTTTAACCTTAGGTTTTTACTGAGACCCTGTAGGTTAACGACTTGAAGACTTCATTGGGATTGTGAAGCCAGGCCCAACTATTTTCTCTGTAGTTGCGTGATCTGATCTTGCTGTTTCTATCTTATTGAGTACAATTGTAAAATTGGCTCGAGATTAATTTCTCCGATAGGCAAGATAGAAAAATAGTCACAAACATCTTCGTCTCATCGTTTGTGATTCCACAATATCTTGTTTCGCTAGTCGATTAAGATTATTGTGAGGTGATTGATAATTTTAGGCTATTTTTCGGGAATATAAGTCTGAGTTATCGATTGGTTCCTGTTCACCTTGATTTATTAAAATAAGGACAAAACTTGTAGGTATTTCTGTGGGATACAGATTTATCTATTCCTGTAGGCTTTTCTGTGTGATACAGATTTATTTATTAAAGTCTTCTACTTTGGGTCGTAGCAACTTTTAGTTGTGGGTGAGATCATCTAAGGGAATCAAGTGCATAGTATCTTGCTGGGATAAGAGACGTAAGGAGCGCAACTGTACCTTGGATTAGTGTGAGATTGATTGAGGTTCAACTACAGTCCAGAACGAAATTAGGTTTTATTAGGCTAGTGTTTGTAGCGGATTTATACAGTGTGTGTTCAATCTGGACTAGGTCCCAGGGTTTTTCTGCATTTGCGGTTTCCTTGTTAACAAAATTTCTGGTGTCTGTGTTATTTCTTTTCCGCATTATATTTTGTTATATAATAGAAATATCACAGGTTGTGTGTTTGCATCGATCAATTGGTAAATCCAACCTTTGGTTGTTGATTGAAATTGATTGATCCTTGAACATTGGTCTTTGGTACCGTTCAAGTTTATTTCTCTTGTATTCAATCAGACTCGCAGATTTCTATTTGTTTGAGTTGGTTAAGATTTAATCTTGAAATTGAGATATAACTCTTTGATATACTTTTTATTCAGATTGAGTCTGTTTGTCTAGTTGATTATCTTAAAAGTATATTGGAGTAAGTCCATACAGATTGCTAAACGAAATATTGGGTGAGGTTGTTAGAGTCCCTCTTTTTCAGTTTTCTAGAAATGCAAACTTAATTATTTATAGACCAAGGATGTTTGGATACCAAGGAATTTCCAAAACCGAAAGTATTCTCAAGATATACAATAAATGCCCATTCGGTTTTCATAATTCCAGTAAATGCTTTGTCAAATATTTCTCGAAATCTCTCAATAGAAAATCTCCAATTAGTAAATGCACATTACTAATTTTTATTCTCTAGAGATATGCATTTAATTTTCTGGTAATTAAAGCATATAAAACTAACAAACTTAATTAAAAGATTTTAATTTTTTTCGGAACAGGATCTCCTTGAGTACTTAGGAATATCTTTGAACAATAAAAGATAAGAGTTATTGTACGTGTTCAAAGAATGTTGACATCTTTTCTTTGTAAATCCTCTTTCATATTTCTTCTTTGTAAATCCTCTTTCATCTCTTCTTTGTAAATCCTCTTTCATATCTTTGTAAATCCTCTTTCCTAGGAATCGATTATACCACACTTCCGAACAAGTTTAGAATTGGTTCATCTGTATTCCAAGACAACTATGTGATTGACAAAATATCAAATCACATCCATGGCTTCAATCGGTTCTACCAATCACTAGGATAGGTTATACCCTCATATGGAAGCACTTGTGATCGGTCACACAAGTTACCAGGACCGGTTACATCAGTTACCAAGATCGGTTACATCAATTACCAGGACCGGTTACCATATAGACATGGTATTGCTTGTCATCGGTCACACCAGTCACTAGGATTGGTTACACCAATTACCAGGATCGGTTACACCAATTACTAGGACCGGTTACACCAATTACAAGGATCGATTACACAACTTTCTTTGATCGGTCACACCAATTACAAATATCGATCATACCATCTCAGGTGATTACTTAGGATTAGTTACACTAATTAATCAAAACTAGTCATACTAAATCATAAGTCAGGCATTGTGATTAGTTTTACCAAGATACATAACAAAGTTACGATCGGTTCTACCATCTCACACATATTGGTAATCCAAAGATTTGCAATGAATAGCCATACCAATAAGCCTAGCGATTTACCTTTCGAATCACAAAACAAGTTCATGAATTTACTTCCTTTAAACAAATGTAAAACATTGTTTCCTAGGATGAAATCTTCACCTTTACCCATTCACATAATCATAACAGCATTCATAAGATTATATCGATGTCATATCTATGAGATTCAAAAGATAAGTGTTATACTTCGTTGTCTAATTCCCTGATACTATGATCATATGATCATGTCTCACTACTAGAGTAATATATCCATATACAGCTTCGCAGTTATGTTTTCAATATAGCACAACTTGAAGGATACGTTAGGAATGAAACAGTTCAAGTCAATATTACTAACCTAAAGAGGAAGGATGATGTCGTCGTTGTAGCTCGTTACTTCTTTACGTTCTTCAGGTCTTCGAGTAATACTTGTATGTCCCAACATTCTTAGACTTTCTAGTCTAACCTAAACGAAGTTGTCTCTAGTACATAATCAAGCGACTCTTAGATGAGTTTTGACTCCCTAAAATATGACAACCAAACTTGACATACCAATGCTTGGTGGGTTCAACCGAGCTATGCTCTAATAGGCGTAATCATGCCTTGTTGTGCCATAAGCTGTCATGGCCAAAAATAGTGCACAAAGTCCTTCCATGGCCTTGTCCACAACTATGATGGTTGAAAATGGCACGCGACATAGTGCCATAGCCTTGGCCTAAGCTGTGATGGCCGAGAATGGCGCTTGGCATGGTGCCATGGACTTGGCCTAAGCTTACAAGGCCGGTAATGATGCGCGGCTAGGTGCCAAGGCCTTGGCCTAAGATGCCAAGGCCGGTATTAATGAGCAGCTAGGTGCTACATCCGTGGTCTAAGCTGTCAAGGCCGAGAATATCGCATGGATAGGTGCTTCGGACTTGGCCTAAGCTGCCAAAACCGAGAATGACGCACGACTAGGTGCTACGGCCTTGGCCTAAGATGCCAATGCCGGTAATGACGCACGTCTAGGTGCTACGACCTTGGCCTAATCTGCCAAGGATGTGAATAACGCGCATGATGGTGTAACAGCCTATGCTGTGGCATATTGGCGGACATGCCACATGCCATATTTCGCCAAATTGTGTTATAGATTTTGTCAATTGTTTTGAAATGATTTATTCTGACCCCTTAGCCCATTTTTCATAGCCAAAGTACTTTAAGCAACAATAGCTATTTCATGGCCTTAGCCATATCTGGCTAAGGTGCTTTATGAGATATGCGGTGTATGCCAGGGGCTTGGCCATGACTAGACAATATGCCGTGATACTTATGATGTAATCATCATATAGCTACAGGAAATATGCCAGGCCTAGATTTAAAGTTTTAGTGATGTTCCAGTACCAATTTAAATACGATAGCGCCGTTATAGTATGTTCAAGGAACTCGGCCGTGGGGTTTGCCACTTGAGACGATACTAGATATGGACATGGATTAACATAGTACTTTCAGTAGAATTTTTACAGACATAGACTATCTGAAGGGTAATTGTCACCAGCATCAGTGGAAGCCCGAGGACAGTATTGCTCCATACTAGAGATCAATTCGTCTAGGAGCTTGTCCAACTAATATGATATAGTACTAGTAATAAATAATTACTCATGTGTGTTATGAGATGGTTAAATCGGAAGTTGGATATATATTACTGATTCTCTTGAGGAATATAAGCTGTAGATACAAATCCTTACTCCTGATGCCGAGTCAGGGATACATTACATTATATTTCTGCAACTAGGGCAAGGCAAATTTACCACGAATGCCCTTGTCAAAAACTCATCATCAACATTAGTCCCCTGGTTAGCACGGAACTATGCGGTGTTGTGTGGTAATCACTAGATGGTGACGTAGATACTATATGAATCTGAAATTCATAAGCGAAAGAGGCGTTACTTATCTGTTTGGCAGGTGACATGGCGCGCGCACATCTAAGAAGCATTCATGCCTGTGATTCCGCTTGGAAATATGGGGATTTGTTTTTACACGGTGATGCATGGCTTGTGCGGTCCAGTAGGCTTTGGCCAGCCATTCCTAATCCAATTAGGAATCTCCTTTCCGTGTGTATATATATATATAGTTGAATCCATGATTTAGGATTAATTACGCCCCTCTCTCTATCAACATCCCTTCTTTCCATGTAGATCTCCATTCAGGGTACACCATCAGCGATTTGATCAGTGATCTTCTTTGCTTCTCGTGGCTTAATAACAATTGGTATCAGAGCAGGCAAACACGCTAAGACCTAATAAGTTTGTGTTTGAAGTAGTCTGACTATATGGATAGAGACGATATCTCTAATAACGTATCACCAGTTCAGAATCAACCAGTTTATTTTGATCATAATTTTGATCCAACACCTGAGGAAAATGTCACATCTAGATCAATATCTAAACATCCTATGGATGTAGAAACTATTGATAACTGGGAAACACGCCTAGAAAAACATTTGGGTGAACTTTCTGATGAAGGTGACTCAGATATTGATAGAAAAGTTGATGAGGAAATCTCAGAGTATGTTAAGTTGCTGGAACCGGTTGAAAAGTTGACGAATCCTTATGTCACTCCTTTTTTGACCCATCTCTGTCGAGGAAACAAGAAATTGAGATGAACTTACGCAGGTATTTTTTTTTTTGAATCGCTCTAACGAATTGATCCTCAAAGATTCTGAGGAAGATCTACGTAAGAAGTCACTTGAATGTGAAAATCTTTATCAAAAATACTTTTTGTTGGAAGAGAAACTTGCAGAACCTGAAGCAAGGATTAACTCTCAACAAATTAGTTTTGAAGACAGAGAAAAACGCCTTGAGGCTTATTTAGCTGCTGCTCTTGATAAAATCAAGATGTTGGAAGAGGACTTGAAAAAGTTCAATACTAGTTCAAACAAATTAACTACTATGCTAGGAGCAAGTAAAAATCATCGTGATACACGAGGATTGGGCTATAAGGGAATAGATGCTCCAAGTATTAACAAAGAGGTAAAATTTGTCAAGGCTAATGATTCTTCTCAACCAAAGGTTTCCACTGATGGAAAAAGTGAAACACCTACACCGGAAATTAAGGTTCGAAAGAGCAAAGTATATCAACCTCTAAAGCCAGTATACACGAATCCAGGTAAGAACATTTCTTATGTTTGCTATTATTTCGGAAATAAAGGTCACCTACAAAGGGGATGTCATTTTCGTATAAGAAATGAGAAACTTCATGATGTTTTGGTACCACAAGAAGTTATGAAACCTAGATCATATGTTAAGGTTTATCCCCTTAATATTACAGGTTGTAACTTTCCACCCTTTAGGCAAAGGAATCAATTCTGTGATAAACCAAGATTTGCCTATAAACATCATACAAAGCCTTTTCACAATTTTGTAATGATTATCAAAAGGTTAACTTTGTAAAGACGAAGACAAGATCCGATGCTCCCAATTGGAGAAAGACTAACTTGAAAAAGAATAGTCAATCCAATTTTCTTTCGAGAAACCTTGAAAATAATAATGGGAAGAAGGTTTCGGTTGTTCCTAAACATACTCAGAAGTGGGGACCAAAAAAATTCAATGATGAATTGTGTGTGAAAAGGAATGATCTCCCATAAAATTCCATGACTATGGAAAAGGAAAAATCCATGATGTTGGAAGTTAAAAATTTCTTGGGAAAGATGGATTTAGATATGACTCGGTCTAAAAGTGATCTCTTTCTTGATAATCCAAAAGTGAAACGCAAGAATTGGTGGAAGAAGAAATGAAATAAGCCAAAAACTATAGATGGTGAAAAATCCATAGATGCGGAAAAATTTATTTCAACCACCTGTGGTGAGCAAGACACTGTTCATCCTAACACAACTTGATTGTGTTGAAAGTGCATCCTCACCAAGAAATGCCCTATTATGAATACGGTGAGGGAAGCAAAATAATTAGGGCGCACATATCTTGTTGGCTATTATTCTTGCATGTATTCTTGTTATTACTCTTCTTTTATTTTATTTGTCTCTATTAGGTGAATGATCCAAAAAAGGATCTACAAAGTGCTAAAAATATCTAAGAAGAGAAGTATTGCAAGTATCCAAGTTCCCAAGTCGAAGAGAAGTGGAAGAAGTGTGACGAAAAGGAGTAAAGATGCTCAAACTCAAGAGATAGGCCAAAGACCAAGATTAACTCATCCAAATTAAGGATTTATCATCACCATCTTGAAGATAATTCAATTACAAAGAGGATACAAAAAGAATGAGGTCATTCCGAGTTCGGATGAAGAAGTTATGGGAAAAACAAGCCTATCGAATATCGACGTCTACAGGAGGGTACACATACATGTACGTATACCATGGAAACTCTGAATTTCGTGAACCAAGGGGGTTTGCATACTGGTATGCATACTAAAAATTTCCTGGACTCTTTTTAAAAGGGATGGTACGCATACTGGTACATGTACCATGAAGGCCAAGGTTCACGAACTATCTTTTAGGTTCTTCTTTCGTAACTTAGGGTACCCTGTCGAATATTTTTCAGATGCATACAAACTATTTCTATAATATGTTTGGCATTATAAAAACACTCTCTAACACTTCTAAGACAACTTTGATCATTAAATCTCTTTTGATCATGATTCATAGTTTAATCTTGAGTGTTATTGAACTCGGTTATTACTTGAATGTTCACGACTTCCTTGGTTTATAAGTGAACATATGATGCATGATTATTAATGAGTTATATATTTATATATATGTGCATCTTCTTCTTTGTCAAGGAAATCTTTTTATACGCTTTTGGTAGCCATTCTTGGTGTAAATCTCCGCGGAAAAGAATGATCATTCCTTCTAAGAGCAAATCAACTTGTATGCTCTTTACAAGTTTATATATTAGATAAGATGATAGCAATACTTGATCCCCATGGATATTCTTGTGTATTTCTCAATATCTTATGAGATATATGTGTCCTTTACTTTATGTGAATTGAACTAATATCTCATATATGCTCAAAAGTTAAATCTATTGTGTTTTTACAAACTATATAAAATAGAACAAACTCTTTAATATTTTTCTCGAAGTATTGATCTACTTGTGATCACACTATTATGTTTTTACTACTTGACACACTCCGTAAGATTCTCTTATGTTGAGTAAAATCGAGTAAAATTGTCTCCTTGTTCGTAACTGGCCTTGAGATTAATTTATGTCTATACTTTGGATACAAATCCTTGTGATTGGTTAATGTCCGTCAGAATCCTTCTTTTTCACAAAAGCAAGGTCACTCATGTTGATCTCCTGGGAATGACATTTAATGGGGGAGAGTTTTTAAATGAACTTGTGCTTAATTGCTATATCTTTGTGGGGAGTGTGCCTGTTGAATTTTAAAGGGGATGCTTGTATATTTTTAATCTCCTAAGATGAGCGTTAAGTACTTATTACTATGTGATATCACCTAAATAAGTTGATATGAGGTGTTGTATTTTAACTATGTTACTATGTAGTATCTCTATCTTCCTTAAAACTTGAGATATCTTTTAGTTGTATTCAATTATGATCCCGCGATTTTCGTACCTTTGTTAATTTCATTGACAAAAAGAGGGAGAATTATGTAGTAGTTTCATACTACATACTGAAAAAGCGGGGGTATAACAACCACACCCAATAATTCGTTCGGCAATCTGTATGGACTAAACTCCAATATAATTCCGAGAGCACCAACTTAAAGGTGAGACTCAATCAAGAAATGTATCAATGAGCTTTATCTCTTTCTCAATACAAATCGAACAGATAGAAATCCGTGAGCCTGATTGATATGAGAAATAACTTGGACGGTACCAAAGACCAATGCCCAAGTGTCAATCAAGTTATATCCAACAAACAAGGTCGGATTTATCAATTGTGATTGAACTACGCACAACCTGTGATATTTCAATTATATAAACAAATATAATGCAGAAAAGAAATAACACAGACACCAGAAATTTTGTTAACGAGGAAACCGCAAATGCAGGAAAACCCCGGGACCTAGTCCATCTTTGAAACCACACTATATTAAGCCTCTACAGACTCTAGCCTACTACAAGTTAACTTCAGACTGGAATATAGTTGAGCCCTAACCAAGTCTCACACCGATTAAGGTACAGTCGCGTTTCTTACGCCTCTAGAACCACGCCAGATTCTGCACACTTGATTCCCTTTTATGTTCTCACCCATTACTAAGAGTTGCTACGAGCCAAAGTCGAAGACTTATACACAAATATGTCTCCCACAGATATGTCCATCCTTTATTCTTTTTTTTTCCGTCTTTTGATAAATAAAAAGATCAAGGTGAACAAGAACCAACTAATACCCCAGACTTATACTCCCGAAGAGCATCCTAGAAATATCAGTCACCTCTTTCAAGGACTTCATTTTTCAATCAAAACTCTCTACTTCCATATCTTTCCAAATATTGCTCCATGGATTATATGGCTAGCAAAACAAGTGATCCCGCAACCACCATGTCTTTCTATCATAAGAAATATTAAAATAATATTTTTTTATTATTTTTAATGGTTGGTCTTTCAACCAATATTAAGAGTTTCAGTTAAACTCAGATTCTTCATAAAAGGACCAAATAATTCTTGATGGACCATCAAAAAATACCAAAATTCTTAGGATTGATCCGTGAACAACATAGTAGCACGAGCATGCCACCATGACCGGTCATGGTCCGTCCTTTGGCTTGCAGAAACCGGTCCCACATCTTTCAGTGATTAATGACCTAATTAATCATCTACAGTTCATATTTGGTTAAAACTCTTTCTTGCAATTGGGAAGATCATCCATTCACCATCAGATGGTCCCACGACTATTAAGGGCTGGTTCCATACCCCTTTGGTCGGTCCCTCATCTCTCCATAATTAGGTTTTACTACCTATTGCTCACTCAAGCACTATTTTAATAATAATTAAACAACAATTAATCATCCTTTCACCAACTGCTCTGGAAATTACTTTGGTGAATGGTCCATCACCTCATGTAGCCGGTCCCTCTCTCATCCGTTGGTCGATTCTCAGTTAATCATCCATTGATCATCCATTAGGGATTTAGCAATCAACATTTTAATATTCGGCCGGCTACACATATTTTATTAATATTTAATTTGATTCAACTATCAATTGCTCCACAAAGCAATATTTGTCATGTTGATTCAACTATCAACGACTTTCATACTGATCCATATATCAGTATTTTGTTGGTTCATCAACCAACATTTGGTTCGTCAGTGGACCATTATTTTAATATTATTTCTTTCCTTGTCATTCGACTGACTCATGACTCATGGATCGAGATAACCTTCTATGATCATTCAACAATGATTATTTGCATACAACTTGTCAAGTGCTCAACGCACCAACATAATGGTTTATGATCGATCCAGCAATCTCATTAACCTATGCTCATTAATCCAAGTCATCTAAATATCATTACTCCGTCAGCTAGCATAATGATATGCCAGGGTCATCAATGACCTAATTCAACGTCCATGGTCCACAGAGTATGTTGTTGTTCCAGCAAGCACTTCATGCTTTATCCATCATTACCTTGAACTATGAACTATTCAATTCATCGATTAAGACTCATAGTCTTAGGTCAAAGATTTACCGCACATAAAAATACGTCTGCAAAGTAGACATTCACATGAGACATCAATTTATGTCACTTGGGAGGATATCACTAGGGTTTTGGTCTGGCGGCCTACATCACGCGTGATGTGCGGCACATCCACGATGAGAAATATGAGTAAGTCGTGCTGACAGTTAAGGAGTAAATGGAATAATGGATAGTAAATCAAAGTGGAAGTGGTTTTTGCACGTTCTCCCACTTCCCCATTCTTCCACTTCCTTCAACTATGACTACTTACAGGAGATCAATGTGCTGCAATAAATAGGTTTCTCAACCTATGGTTTGATAACATAACAACGACATTCGAGTAGGACTTATCACTGTCAATTATCAAACACTTACATAGAATTCCTCTCTTCTACACAAAGAATTCATCTTAAAATCAGTTCAACACATCACATCATCAATCGATCAATCTCCATTGATCTCCACACATTCTCATCTTCGCTCCCTACAGACCGACCCTTCTCCTCCTCTTGTGACCGAATGGAACCTGGAACGGCCACTGTCTTTGTTTAGGCCAGGGTCCTACAGATTAGTCTCTCGAACTCAATGTACTCCCTTGCAGTACATTTGTTTAAAGGTTCAGATGATTTGCTTTATCGAGCACTTGCCTCCTCCACCACTTTTTACCAGAAAACCAACGAGTCGTTTTTGCCCACAAACAACACTGTTCGCGAACTGGGTTCTCTAACTGTACTCGGTTTATGAACTTAGATGGACCCAACTTCGTGAACTGGGTTCGCCAACCTTAAGCATTTTATACCAACATCAAAAATTCAGTTCGCCACAGTTCATGTACCGGGATCGTGAACTGTCTCTAACTTAACTTGCAGTTTGCGTACTAGTTCGCCAACCCTCCCTATATTTCTGAACTCAGATATCTATGGTTTGTGAACTAGTTCGCCAACCTACCTTGAGTAGAAATATCAGAAGTTCTGAATTTCTCTCTTATGATGTTTGAAACATTCCCAAATGATAAAATCATTTGCATGGGCTATTTTCAATTGATCCACAAATTAATTCTCGAATAATAAATTGTTTTGAACTAATATTATTAATGACCTTTGAACATCTATGCTTGAATCATATATTGAGATTTTTAACAAGACAAGCTTGACTCGAAATTTCTTTTATGTAAATCTACTAAAAGTCACACGACATAGTCTCAAAAGATAGAATGGTAAGATAGTGAGTGAAATAGAATGGTTTAGTCTTCACATACCTGATAAAATTATTTCTCCAAATGTCTTCGTCGATCTTCAATCTTCGAGGGTGATGTCTGATGCTCAATTACCAAATTTTAACCTAGTCTGAGACTTGACTTAGTAGACTAGAAATCAAGATATAGTTTTGACCATCTAACATTGACAATAAGCTTGAGATAACAAAACTTATGGGTTCAATCGAGCATATCTCTAACAATTTCCCCCTTTGTCGATTTTAGGGACAAAACTATTTCGTATATATGGATTCAAAATAAATAAACGTTTCATCTTACAAAACTATACTTTATTTCCTTGGTTATATGCTGTAAAAGGTGCTCTAGGCAGGCGGGCGACAGTCAGAGCGCCCGAGCGCCTTAATCTTCCTATGGTTTGTACGACGGCGCTATTAATGACAACTTGACGTATATTCTCTCAATCAAAGATATTATTGAGATTTTAAAGACAATAATAATCAAATATTCAATCAAAACTTAAACAAGGAAAGCCAAAATTACCATATACGAATATCCTCAATATACTATTCTCAATTAACCAACGACTACGGCCATTTAAATTTCACAAAATCAACCCCATCAATATTTGCAGGGATCCTCGCACCATCAAAGGAAAATCAATGAAGAACTTACAATATAATAGGAAAATTGTTATCTAATTCCAAATCTTCTCTTAATGTTAGCGCAAAAAATAAGGACAACTTTAATTTTAATATAGATAAAGATTAAAGATATTCTTGATCATGTATCGAAATCCTTAATTATACCAAGTTGGACCATCATGAGAGTGACCAAATTTCTTTATAAATTGAACCAAACCTTTTACAACCACTGTATCATCAACCTCTTCTTTTTCCATCGATATATCTCTGTTTTTCTTATCAAGATCAAAAACCTCTCATGATTACTGTTTTTATAACGTCACTGATAATGCGTGGGTACAACAACCACACCCAACAATTCGTTTGGCAATCTGAGAGGACTTACTCCAATATACTTTCTAGAGAATCAACTAGATAGTTAGACTCAACCTAGAGAAAAGTATATACAAGAGTTTATATCTCTATCTCTCAATTAAATATGCAATCAACAAATAGAAATTTGCGAGCCTGATTGAATATAAGAGAAGTAACTTAAACGGTACCAAAGACCAATATTCAAGGATCAATCAATTTCAATCAACAACCAAAGGTTGGATTTCCTAATTGATCGATACAACGCACAACCTGTGATATTTCAATTATATAATAAAATATAATGCGGAAAAGAAATAACACAGACACCAGAAGTTTTGTTAACGAGGAAACCGCAAATGCAGAAAAACCCCGGGACCTAGTCCAGATTGAACACACACTTTATTAAGCCGCTACAGACACCCTACTACAAACTAACTTCGGTCTGGACTGTAGTTGAACCCCAATCAATCTCACACTGATCCAAGGTACAGTTGTGCTCCTTACATCTCTGATCCCAGCAGGATACTACGCACTTGATTCCCTTAGCTGATCTCACCCACAACTAAGAGTTGTTACGTCCCAAAGTCGAAGACTTTAATAGACAAATCTGTATCACACAGAAAAGTCTACATGAATAGATAAATCTGTCTCCCACAGAAATACCTACGAGTAAAGCGATTTTCAAGATATTGAAACAATCAACATGACTTTCGTCACGAGAAAAGATGAACTTGGCCAAAGCGAAAGCTTAACAACATATATTTCAAGAAATTGATTAGGGTTCAACTACAGTCCAGTCCGATGTTCATTGGTAGTAGGCTAGTGTCTGTAGCGTCTTAATACAGTGTGTGTTCAATCTGGACTAGGTCCCGAAGTTTTTTTGCATTTGCGGTTTCCTCGTTAACAAAACTTCTGGTGTCTGTGTTATTTCTTTTCCGCATTATATTTTGTTATAATTGAAATATCACAGGTTGTGTGTTGTATCGATCAATTGGTAAATCCAACCTTTGGTTGTTGATTGAAATTGATTGATCCTTGAACATTGGTCTTTGGTACCGTTCAAGTTATTTCTCTTGTATTCAATCAGACTCGCAGATTTCTATTTGTTTGAGTTGGGATTGAATCGAGAAATTGAGATATAACTCTTTGATATACTTTTTATTAAGATTGAGTCTGACTATCTAGTTGATTCTCTTAAAAGTATATTGGAGTTAGTCCATACAGATTGGTAAGAGAAATATTGGGTGAGGTTGTTAGACCCCCGCTTTTTCAATTGGTATCAGAGCAGGCAAACACGTTTAAGAATCAATTCATGAACATTATAGCCACGGTTTGCAAAGATTGCATTCATTATTATATAAATGTTTAAGTTCATGTACACAACCGATTTTAGAACTTTAACCTTCAAGTATGCAAACGGGTACGCATACTTGAAATACCCGGACCAAGATTGGGTTTTTCCAGTACGCAAACGGGTACGCGTACTTCAAATCCCAGCAGAAATATTCGGACATGAACCTTATGCCAGTACGCGTACTTAGATTCCCGTATTTCTAAAGCCAACAGGTACGCGTACGGGTACGCATACTTTTTTTCCCGGACATGGATTACATATGTGGAAGAGTACACAACATGTCATATCCAATAATGGTTAAGTGTTCTAAACTCTTATTTCAATCATTGAAACTTTCTTAGAGGATGAAAATAGCCGTTTTCACACATTATTAGCATCAAAGCAATTTTCAAGTTATTGAAATAATCATAACGAAACATTCCCAGTCTACACCAAATGATTGTATCACACAAACCATGTAAGATGTTACTCGGCAATTTTCATATTATCATCTTTTGACTTGCGTCAAGAATATAAGATGAACTTGTTCGAAGCGAAAGCTTGCAAAAACATATTCAGAGAAATATGTAAGCGAGTTAAATTCAGCTCAAAATCTCAAATGTGTATAATAGAAAACTATATCGTAACACGACTTATGTCTCAATATAGGAGATAGAGTAGAAATAGACTTTCCAAGTGATAGATGAGTTTCAGTCTCCACATACCCTTTGTTGATGAAGTTCCACAAGCTCTCCTTAGTAGTTCTTCGTCTTCAAATGATGAACGCCGTGAAGTCTAAGGCTCAACTACACAATCTATGTCCTAGTTCGAGACATCTATAAGTAGACTAGAAATCAAGACTTATAGTTTTGATCACTAACATTGAAAAACATGCTTGAGATAGCAACGCATGCGAGTTCGACCGAGCAGTGCTCTAACAATCTCCCCCTTTGTAGATTTTAGTGACAAAACTATCAATACATATGGATTACAAAATAAATAAAAATTTATAGCTTCTCATCCAAATGCTTGATCTCCTTGGTATCTTCAACACGAATCGAAATCTTTGTCACTTCCAAGTACTCCATGATTCTAAACGTGTTCAACTCAGCATCATAATTGTTGAAGATCCGTAGCGATAACAATGAGAAAACAAATGCTCTTAATCATTGTTATACAGTGTCATAGTATCATTATACAGCATCAAAGTTCAATTGTATCACAACTTTGACAACAATACTATGGTGATATGTATCACTCCCCCTTAGTCAATACTTCATCTCGATATGAAAACCACTTCCCCTTACATAATGATCCGTAAACCATATGTATTTGTAGTATGGAACTACACATTAATTCTCCCCCTTTTTGTCAATATAAATTGGCAAAGGTACGAAAACTAGTGGGATCCTCAGGAAATTTTCATAGAGATACTTCATAACCGAAAGAGAATAACATACCAACTTATTTAGATGCAATCATATAGCCGAAGCTAAATGCATTCATCAAGGAGTTTATAAAGATACAATATAACTCCTATAATATTCCACAGCCGCACTCCCCACAAAGATTTGGCAATTAAGCACAAGTTCAAAAATAACTCTCCCCCATAAAATGTCATTCCCGAAAGAACAACAAGAGCGACCTTACTTTTACGAGAAAAGAAGGATTTCTTTGGACATAATCAAATCACATGAGAACATGAATTTGTATCCAAAAATCACAATTGAATTAGACACAAAAATGATCAATTCAATTGGCCATGCTCAACATAAGAGAACTTACGGAGCAACACAGTATATGCACAAATATGTGGATCAGGGAAGATCAATATTGCGGAATAAACAAAGATTCATTCTATTTTTCATCACTATTTGCACAATGACATATAATAGACTTAATCTTTATAAACAAAAGTTCATCCTTTCTTCCATAATTATTTGCATAATGACATAAAATGCTTAACTTTTGTAGTCAAAAGTTCATTCTATCTTTTATCAATACTTTCATACTGACATAATAGAGATAACTTTTGAACAAGTATGGGACAGTCAAGGTTCACGGACGTAAACAACATATCCCATAACAATTTGCAATATATGAAACCATAAAGATTAATACTGCAAAAATCATCTTCCAAATAACTTAGAATTTAAATAATTAAATCTAAAAACATTGAAGATGAAAACGTTGGACATAGCTATGTGTACTCACAATAATGGCTATTCCAAACCCTAGTTATCCTTCTTAAAAACACAAGAACAAAATTATCATAAGAAGTTTCCTAGACATAATCAAAGTCTTAGACATGATCAACAACTAAGGAACGGACAAAGGCTAGTTCATTAGATGCTTTCTTTAGCTCATTTTTCAGAAAACCCAGATTCTTCGATGCAATCTCAAGCTGTTCAGAAGATTTCCAACCAATTGAATGGACATTTGGATTGGAAGATCTTTTTCATGATCAATTGCTTTATAGAAGACAATGGAGATGGATTCTTCGTGAAGTTCAAAAGCATTGGCATCTGTTAGAGCACTGCTCGGACAAACTCACAAGCGTTGATATCTCAAGCTTGTTTTTCAAGTTTAGTTGCCAAAACTATAAGTATTGATTTTTAGTCTACTTATAGCTAAGTCTCGGACTAGGATAGTAAGTGTAGTTGAGCTCTAGACTCCACGGCGTTCATCATGCAAAGACGAAGAATTACTCAAGGAACTGGTGGATCTTCATCGACAAAAAGGTATGTGGAGACTTGAACTTATCTATCACTCAAAAGTCTATCTATTCTATCTCCTATCTTGAGACAAAATTCGTATTGCTATATAGACTTCGATTATACACATTTGCTATTTCGAACCGAGTTTATCTCGCTTAGCTATTTCTCGAAATATGTGTTGGTAAGCTTTCGCTTTGGCCAAGTTATCTTTACTTGTGACGAAAGTCATGTTGATTGTTTCAATCTCTTGAAAATAGCTTTGATGAAAAATAGTGTGTGAATAACCTCTATATAACATCCTCTAAGAATGTTTCAATGATTGAAATGAGAGTTTAGAATATATAACCTTGAATGGATTTAAACATTGTATGTGAACTCATACTTGTGTAAGTCAAAAATCCTTGAACCAAAGTATGCGTACTTTACTGGTTTAGGATGTCCGGAGCTAAGTCCGCGTACCCGTACGCGTACTGCCGGAAGTTCACATCCCGTGAATTTCTACTGGAGTTTGTGAACTAAAAACAAGCTCAATCCGGTATGCGTACTTAAGTGGGTTATTTTCTAAAAACGGTTTATTTGTGAACTAAGACATTTATAAATTAAGGAATGCAATCTTTGCAAACCGTGGCTATAATGTTCATGAATCGATTCGAGTGAATCAAAATCATTTTTGCTTCGATTGTGTCTTATATACTTTTATGAGATCTAAGCAATTGAACAACTCTCTAACTAGTTCTTTTGAGTCATTTAAACCTGTTATGGTGAAGATGAATAAGGTTGATATGAAAGTGCTCATATGGCTAACCATTGGTTAACTATTGTTGAACCAACTAGGTGTACACGTTTAGGTACAGTTACTCAAACCTAAATGAAGTTACATTTCATTTGTGTATAACAAGCTAAGTTCGATCTAACGGTTAAAAGATATTAGCTTGAATCTAATCAGGTTTTCATCTAACGGTGAATATTGAATGCTTTGTTACCAAGGTAACTTAGATTTCAAACCCTGATTTGGAGACTATATAAAGGAGAACCCTAAAACCTAGGAAACCTAATCCCCACACCTCCTGTGTGATACTAGTTGTATAAGCTAGAGTCGATACTCCTTTAACCTTAGGTTTCTATCGAGTCCATGTAGATTAACGACTTGAAGACTTCATTGGGATTGTGAAGCCAGACCCAACTATTTTCTCTGTAGTTGCGTATAGTAGTTTCTCCACTTTCACCAATTCCCGCCCAACTAAAAAGGCAAAGATCTGATCTTGCTGTTTCTATCATATTTGAGTACAATCGTAAGATTGGCTTGAGATTAATTTCTCCGATAGGAAAGATAGAAAAGTAGTCACAAACACCTTCGTCTCATCGTTTGTGATTCCACAATATCTTGTTTCTCTAGTCGATTAAGATTATTGTGAGGTGATTGATATTTCTAAGGTGTTCTTCGGGAATATAAGTAAGGTATATCAATTGGTTCCTGTTCACCTTGATTTATCAAAAGACGGAACAAAACTCGTAGGTATTTCTGTGGGAGACAGATTTATCTATTCCTGTAGACTTTTTTGGGTGATACAGATTTGTTTATTAAAGTCTCCGAGTTTGGGTCGTAGCAACTCTTAGTTGTGGGTGAGATCAACTAAGAGAATCAAGTGTGTAGTATCCTGCTGGAATCAGAGACGTAAGGAGCACAACTGTACCTTGGATCAGTGTGAGATTGATTGGGGTTCAACTACAGTCCAGACCGAAGTTAGTTTGTAGTATGCTAGTGTCTGTAGCGGCTTAATACTGTGTGTGTTCAATCTGGACTAGGTCCCAAAGTTTTTATGCATTTGCGGTTTCCTCGTTAACAAAACTTATGGTGTATGTGTTATTTCTTTTCCGCATTATATTTTCTTATATAATTGAAATATCACAGGTTGTGTGTTGTATCGATCAATTGGTAAATTCAACCTTTGGTTGTTGATTGAAATTGATTGATCCTTGAATATTGGTCTTTGGTACCGTTCAAGTTATTTCTCTTGTATTCAATCAGACTCGCAGATTTATATTTGTTTGAGTTGGGATTGAATCGAGAAATTGAGATATAACTCTTTGATATACTTTTTATTAAGATTGAGTCTGACTGTCTAGTTGATTCTCTTAAAAGTATATTGGAGTTAGTCCATACATATTGGTAAGCGAAATATTGGGTGAGGTTGTTAGACCCCCGCTTTTTCATTTGGTATCAGAGAAGGCAAACACGTTTGAGACTTTATAAGTCTATGTTTGTAGCGATTATACTTTATGGACAGAAATTCTATCTTCATAAACGTACCACCAGTCTTCGATGGCTCAAACTACTTATGGTGGAAAATTGCTATGCGTGCTTTTCTTCAAGATCGTTATTTTCAAACATGGGTACGTGTTGTTAATGGATATACTCCTCCGGTTGATATAGAAGGCGATGTGTCTATACCCAAGGATATTGGTAGATATAGTCCAGAAGAAATCCTTGCTGCATAGCTAAATTCTGACGGCTTAAATGCTTTCATACATGCCATTACCCCAGATTTTCAGCATCATGTGACTACGTGCACAAAGTCTAAAGAAGCCTGGGATATCTTAGAAACCGTATTTGAAGGGAATACCTGTGAAAAGGAAGCTAGGCTTCAAAACCTAAATTCTGATTGGGAAAACTTTCGTATGGAAGATGAAGAATCATTTGATGAGTTTAATCACAAAGTGTCTGAAATTTTTAATGCATCCTTTGCATTGGGTAAGACTATTCCTGAAAAGGACATTGTGATGAAGATTCTCTGATCTCTGCCATCCAGATACGATTCTAAGAAGCATGCCATCGCTGAAGGAAATAATCTCGCAACGCTTTCAAGAAATACTCTGGTTGGGAAGTTAAAGATCTTTGATCATGAGCATACATCCAAATCTTGGAAGGATGTTGCTTTCAAAGCACAAAAGAACACTAATTACTTGATAAAAGTAAAAGTGTTTGCATCTCTGAAGATGATCTTTCTGAGGCTGATTCATCAGATGAAGATCTTGACAAGTCAGTCTCGTTGATCACAAGACAGTTTAGGGATCTTCTTTTGAAGAGAAGTAAATGGTTCTCAAAATTTAAATCCAGGTCATCAGATAAACCCCGTAATCGTGTTCCTCCTAAAAACAGGGATAATGATAAAACTGATGACGAGGATATGCCTCAGTGCTTTAAGTGTAAAGGTTTTGGTCATTTTGCAAATGAGTGTCCAAATCGAAAGAAATACACTGGGAACAAAGGTCTTGCTGCAACTCTTGATGAAATGTCTGACAACTATGATTCTAATGAAGACGAAAAGTCAAGTATTGCGCTTCTTTGTAAAATATTGATTTTGATAATTGTAACAAAACATACATCAATCTCGATAGTCTTTCCGGAGAAATCCCAACCTTTTTGGAAGAAAAAATTGACCTTTCTGTTGGAAACTCTCTGTCAAATTTTTCAGGTTCTACTATGTGTCTAGCAGCTTGCACATCTCAGATACCTTAATCATATTCCAGGTTTACATGCTCTTATTGTTCGCTCAAAGGCCATGAACTGTCAAAGTGTTTCAAGTATAAACACAAATTGAGGCATGTCAACAAACTTCAACGAAGAGCGAATCGATTAGCAAACAAGCTCAAACTTGTTCAAAAGTGATAGACGAATTATTGTGTCTAATATGTCTCAATTGTATATATTGTTAGTATTCGATTTTGTATTTATTTTGTTATTTCATGTCTTTGTAGGTATTTTTAGAGAAATAAGCTCTTGCGAAGAAATTGGCTCGTAAAGTGGTGTTTTACACCCCAGGATAGAGACTAAAGGCACCCTAGAAATTCACCGGAAGCACCCCAGAAATACACCGGAGGAACCCCGAAAAAGTGTTGAAAACACCTCAGAAAAAGTGTTAAAGGCACCCACATAAATTACTAAAGGCACCCTAAAAAATGGATAAGGGCGCCCCAAGGCAGCCGAGCTGCTAAAGGCACCCGCGTTTTGGATTCAGGGCACTACACCCTTCTTCATCGTTTGAATAAAATTTTGGCGGGAAAAAATTCCATTTTTATGCGGAATTTTCTCTTGGATTTTTGGAGGAGTTTCAGTGAGATTCAATCATTGATTTTGATTGGGATGAACGTGATATGCCCAAACAATGGTGGTATGAGTGTTCTAATGCGTTCAGTTGGGCTGAATTTTCGTCGGGAAGAAAGTATGCAACCTCGGAATACAGCGTGTTTGAACGTGCATGGATTGAGTTTTGATAGAGTTTGGTTGCTGCAGAAGTGTGGAGGAGTCAAACAAGGAAGTTTTGGAGCGTGTATACTACGAAAAGATGCGTGAGAACATAAAACAGAAAAGAAAATATTCATGAGTTAATGGTTGGATATCGAGAAGATTTTTGAGTTATTACGAATGTATTCTTGATCCTGTGACTATATAAAGGCTGTAGGAGACTCATAGAAGAGGAGGGAGTTCAGGGAGAGAATATGGAGACGTTTAGAGCATAAAAAATCGAGAAAAAAAAAGTTACAGGAAAAACAATTTTTCTGCTGGTGAAGAAGGTACGAAGAACATAAGACCCTTAAAGACCGTCGTTCTTCAACAGTGCCAGTGACGGTATTCCTTTATCGTTTTTTTCAACACTTTTTCAGGGTTCCTCCGGTGTATTTCTGGGGTGCTTCCGGTGCATTTCTAGGGTGCCTTTAGTACTCTATCCTGGGGTGTAAAACACCACTTTACGAGCCAATTTCGTCGCAGGAGCTTATTTCTCTAAAAATACCTACAAAGACATGAAATAACAAAATAAATACAAAATCGAATACTAACAATATATACAATTGAGACATATTAGACACAATAATGCGTCTATCAAATACCCCCAAACTTATTATTTGCTAGTCCCGAGCAAATTTAATCTACAAAATAAAATCCTAACTCACTGTCGCAGGCATCGCGATTGCACTTAGCGTGTGCAACAAGCCTTTGAACGCCTAGGTGGCCCTAGTGGCCGAGTTATAGTCTCGGGAGGGTTTACCAGAGGTGTACCCACAAAACCTTTACTCCAGACCCTAGCTATCTACGCAGAACCTTGAAATGGCACTAAAGAACCTCCTTGGTTGGCATACTTATTGATTACGGGAGGAAGTACCCTGATGCGAAATTCCAATTGCTGTACACGAGTTTGCACTCAAGCATACTAAAATTCGTATATCAGTGACAGAGCTCTACTCAGATAGTTTCACTATGGACATCAATATCCGGAGTCAACAAATCACATGGATAGATTAAGAGATGGATATAGAAAAACATAGATGGTTTTGATGTTGACTAGGTGAACGGTGTTTTCTCATATCTGTCTGAAGGCCTTCGCCAAGATGAACCTATCCTAATGGACTGAGATACCGGTCTGACTAATATCAACACAACTGGCATATACAAGGGGACCAGTGGTCAATAACCCTAATTCTAGATCAACTCGTCTGGCATATACAAGGGAACCAGCGGTCGATTTATTGAACACACATTTATTATTTATTTATTTAGAACTAACAACATGATTAGATCTTGTGGATCCAAGCGCATGCTTTCTTGTCAGCAGATTACATGGTAATTCCCGTGGATCCTGCATTCCACGCTTGTTTAGGCGACGGAGACAGGGAGAACACACACATATTGCTATCCAAGTGTTAAAATTTATTCCGATTGGTCTATTGGTCTGGTCTTTTTTTTTTTTTTTTTTTTTTTTTTAGTATCTCTATCACTCTATTACACCCTAGCAGTGGTAACAACTTGAATCGTGAGCCCCACCTAATCACTTAGAGAAACATATTTTAAAAATAAAATAAAAACAGAAGTGAAAAGGACTCAACGAGATATGGCGAAACTATCATGTTATTTCTAACACCTGAGCTCTGTGCTTTTACGAATAGACTCTTATAGATATTTCCATCTACTCAGATTGGTTCCTCAACTCCTAAAACCAAAATGCTTCCATCCACTTAGATTGGTTAGTTCCATCCTTAATAGGCATAAATTTCTAGGCTCTGGAGTTTATTGCAACTAAAAAGTTTTTCCCATACCCCCAAACTTAAATCTAACATTGTCCTCAATGTTTCTAATGAAAGAGCAGTACCAAAAATAACACAAAGAGAAGTTGGAAAGATAGTACCTGGGTGAAGAGAGAAATCAAAAACTAATATACAACATACAATGACCCCGATGGTCAATCAAGGGTAAGCAGGGTCCTCCAGAGGGACCTCCTCAACATCACCTGTAGGAAAGGGCTCTAAAAAGGTTTTCAATCTCTGACCGTTAACCTTCGAAGAAACATCCGGTGTCTCGATCTCAACAGATCCATGAGGAAAAATAGTACGGACCACAAAAGGACCGGTCCACCGAGAGCGCAACTTCCCGGGAAATAGATGCAAACGAGTGTCATACAGAAGAACTTTTTGACCTGGAGAAAATGACTTTCGTAAAATATTCTTATCATGCACAAGTTTCATTTTGTTCTTATACTCCTTAGCACTATCGTATGCATCTCTACGAATCTCGTCCAACTCATCGAGCTGGAGCTTTCTGTGAGCTCCTGCCTTGTCAAGTGAAAAGTTTAGCTGCTTAATAGCCCAATAGGCTTTATGCTCTAACTCAACAGGCAGGTGACATGCCTTGCCAAATACTAAACGATAAGGTGACATTCCAATGGGTGTCTTAAACGCAGTACGGTAAGCCCATAAGGCATCAGTAAGCCTCAATGACCAGTCTTTCCTATTGGGATTAACTGTTTTCTCTAAAATACGCTTAATTTCCCTATTGGAGACCTCTACCTGACCACTAGTCTGTGGGTGATATGGGGTAGCTACTTTGTGGGTAATACCATACTGTTTCATTAAAAGAGCAAATGGTCTATTACAAAAGTGTGAACCTCCGTCACTAATTATAGCTCGCGGCGTACCAAAACGTGTAAGTATATTCTCTTTCAAAAACTGGACTACGACCTTATGGTCATTGGTTTTACACGCAACCGCCTCAGTCCACTTAGAGACATAGTCTACAGCGACAAGGATGTATAGGTTACCAAAAGAATTAGGAAATGGACCTATAAAGTCAATACCCCACACATCAAAGACCTCAATAACTAAAATAGGGTTCAAGGGCATCATGTTCCTACGGGAAATGGTTCCTAATTTATGGCAACGTTCACAAGTAACACAGTAACTGTGGGAATCTTTAAACAACGAAGGCCAATATAATCCACACTGTAATATCTTAGCAGCAGTCTTCTTAGCACTAAAATGACCCCCACAAGCATGATCATGACAAAAGGAAATAATACTTGACTGATCAATTTCATGTATACATCTCCTAATAATCTGGTCTGGACAATACTTAAACAAATAAGGATCATCCCAAAAGAAATGCTTAACCTCAGCTAAAAATCTAGAACGATCTTGTTTACCCCAATGCTGGGGAATTCGATCAGTAACAAGATAGTTCACTATATTCGCATACCAAGGTAATTGGGTAACAGAGAACAGTTGTTCATCAGGAAAACTGTCTCTAACAGGAGGAGAATCATCAGGGGTATCCACAACAAGCCTAGACAAGTGGTCTGCTACTACATTTTCTGCACCTTTTTTGTCTCTAATGTCTAAGGAAACTTCCTGCAACAATAGGATCCATCTAATCAATCTAGGTTTTGTATCCTTCTTGGAAAGAAGATACTTAAAAGCAGCATGATCAGTGATGATTATAACCTTAGAACCTAAGAGATATGATCTAAACTTGTCTAAGGCAAACACAATAGCTAACAGTTCCTTCTCCGTAGTAGTATAGTTCAACTGGGCATCATTCAGAGTTTTGCTAGCATAGTAAATCACATGGAGTAATTTGTTTTCTCGCTGACCTAGCACAACACCAATAGCTAAATCTGAAGCATCACACATGACCTCAAAGGGTAGGTTCCAGTTGGGTGCCTGGACTATGGGGGCGGTAGTGAGTAAAGTCTTAAGCTTCTCAAAAGCCTCTAAACAAGCATCATCAAAGACAAACTTAACATCTTTTGCAAGCAAATTGCAAAGAGGTCTAGAAATTAAGCTAAAATCCTTAATGAATCGACAATAAATACCTGCATGCCCTAAGAATGACCTAATATCTCTTACGGTTTTTGGGACCTGTAAAGTCTTAATAAGGTCAACTTTGGCTTTATCTACCTCTATACCCTTAGATGATACGATATGCCCTAAAACAATTCCTGAACGAACCATGAAATTACATTTCTCCCAATTAAGCACTAAATTCTTCTCCTTACACCTAGTCAAAACTAATGACAGATGATGCAAGCACTCATCAAAAGACGAACCAAATACTGAAAAATCATCCATAAAGACCTCTAAGAACCGTTCTACCATGTCAGAAAATATGCTCATCATACAACGCTGAAAAGTTGCAGGGGCATTATAAAGCCCGAAAGGCATGCGTCTATACGCGAAGGTACCAAAGGGACAGGTAAACTTAGTTTTTTCTTGGTCTTCAGGGGCAATAACGATCTGATTATATCCGGAATAGCCATCTAAGAAGCAGTAGTGACTATGTCCAGCTAATCTCTCTAGCATTTGGTCGATAAAAGGAATGGGGAAGTGGTCCTTCCTAGTGACCTTGTTCAATTTCCTATAGTCAATACAAACACGCCAACCCGTGGTCACTCGAGTTGGGATTAACTCATTGTTTTTATTCTGGACTACAGTAATACCGGATTTCTTGGGGACAACCTGAACAGGGCTGACCCACTTGCTGTCTGAAATAGGGTAGATAATGCCTGCATCTAACAACTTAAGAACCTCGGTTCGAACTACCTCTTTCATATTAGGGTTTAGTCGACGTTGCATCTCCCTAGAAGGTTTGGTATCTTCCTCTAAATAAATCTGATGCATACAAACGGTAGGACTTATACCCTTAATGTCTGCTATGGTCCATCCTAAAGCTTCCTTGTTGTTTTGAAGAACGGTTACTAACCTACTTTCCTGATCACTATCCAAGTTGGATGCTACAATCACAGGTAAAGTTTCAGCTGGGCCTAAAAACACATACTTCAAGGTATCTGGTAATGGTTTAAGGTCCAACTTAGGAGGCTTTCCTAACGAAGGAACTAGAGTAGACTCAGAGACTGGTGATGGTTTGAACTTAGATTTCCAAACATTGCTAGTGTCAAACAAAGGGGTTGAATCTAACAAAGCATTCACCTCATTAATCACATTATCATCATCAAAATCAATCCCAAAATGGGATAAGCATTTCTCTAGTGGATCTTCTAACAAAGTGTTTGGTAATGACTCCTCGACTAATGTTCCTATCATGTTGACCTCTTCTATGCTCGAGTCATCTAGTTCAGAGGGTATCTTACTAGTATGAAAAATGTTCAGCTCAATGGTCATGTTACCAAAAGACAGATTCATAATACCGTTTCGACAGTTGATGATCGCATTAGATGTAGCTAAAAACGGGCAACCTAGAATTACCGGTATCTGGTTCTCTGGGTCAGGGACAGGTTGGGTATCTAGGATAACAAAATCCACTGGATAAATAAACTTGTCGACCTCAATAAGAACATCCTCGATCACACCACGAGGAATTTTTATGGACCTATCAGCTAACTGAAGTGTTATCTGGGTAGGTTTCATCTCACCAAGTCCTAGCTTAAGGTACACATGGTATGGAAGTATGTTCACACTGGCTCCTAAGTCAAGCAGCGCTTTCTCAACATGGTATTTCCCTATTGTACAGGCAATGGTAGGGGAACCTGGGTCTTTATACTTAGGAGTAGTAGTATTCTGAATAATAGAACTCACATGACTAGCTAGGAATGCTTTCTTATGGACACCGAGCTTACGCTTTCGCGTACACAAGTCCTTAAGGAACTTGGCATAAGTAGGAATCTGCCTAATTGCATCTAATAATGGAAGGTTGATAGTTACCTGCTTAAAAACCTCCAAAATGTCATTACAAGTGGACTCCTTCTTAGTTGGTACCAGCAATTGCGGGAATGGGGGCTCTGGGAACAAAGTTTGGCTTATCAGGGGCCTTATTAGTCTCCTTAGAGGTTCCATCAATCTCTTCAGCTTCTGATTCAGAAGGGTGAACTACAGCATGTTCACTATCAGGCATGGCAACCTTATTGTCTACTTCTCTACCACTCCTAAGGGTTTTGATTGCATTCACATGATCAGATGATCTTCCTCCTATTTCATGAACTCCTCTAGGATTAGGTTGAGTCTGACTAGGAAAACTCCCATTATCTCTCTCACTTAGAATCTTAGCCATTTGACTAACTTGAAGTTCTAACTTAGCAAGAGACTTTGCATTATGTTGAAAATTCTGCTTGGTTTCCTCTTGAAAACTAGCCTGGTTCTTTAGTAATATTTCTTGGGTCTTTACGAACATGTCCTGGCTCCTTTTTAATAAGCTAAGAGATTCCTCTAAGCTAGTTATTCTATTCTCATAAGGGTTCTGGAATTGGGCTTGACCTGAAGGGTTCTTATTATAACCAAAACCTGGGGGAGGATGAGAATTACTAGACTGACCTTGACTCTGTCCTTTAGACCAAGAGAAATTAGGATGGTTTCTCCAACCAGGGTTGTAGGTCTCTGAGTAGGGTTCAAACTTCTGTCGGTTTTCAAATCTAGCATTGTTATAGACAGCATGGGCTTGCTCTTCACTATCCTGACCTTTCCAAAACGAGTTACTGGGTTCTATTCCACAAGTAGAGACTTGAGAGGCTCTAATCCTATTATCAGGTTTAACAAAAGACCTATGTTTAGATTGATTCAATTCCAAAGCTTCTAACCTTTTAGACAAAGCAGTAAACTTAGCATCAGACCCAAAGCCTGTATCAACCACATTGGTGCTACTTCTATTGATCAAGAGTCTTTTAGGGGGTTCAACACAAGACTCCCACTGTTGGGATTTTTCGGCGACATCTTCTAAGAAGGAAAACGCATCATTAGCATTTTTACTAGTGAACTCACCAGCGCACAAAGACTCGACCGTGGCTTTGGTTGAATAGTCTAAACCATCATAAAGAATCCTTACTAGTTTCATTTTGTCGAACCCATGGTGAGGACATTGGGATAAGAGATCATTGAATCTCTCTAAAAACCTATAAATAGATTCTCCCTCTTGTTGAACACTAGTACTAATTTTCTGCCTAACAGCTGCAGTTTTATGCTTAGGGTAGAATTTAAAATAGAAAGCATCAATAAGTTCCTGCCATGTTTTTATGGATTCAGATGGTAGGTTGTTCAGCTAGGTCTTGGCTTTATCTCACAGGGAAAAGGGGAACATCCTAAGTTTCAAGACTTCTTCACTAAGGTCTTTAATATTAATTATTCCAAAAATTTCTTCAAAGTCCCTAATGTGAAAGTAAGGGTTTTCATCATCT
>JAJJMB010011095.1:5482979-5505117 GCA_023531105.1 Papaver atlanticum
CTCCAAAGAAGAGTCTTCGAGCTCCCCGTCTTCAAAAGAAAAACCTCTAGGCTCGTCACTAATCAAACGGCTAAAAGTATCTCTTTTCCAAGCACGCTCACTAATGGACTTGAGCGATTTTGGCATACACTAAGAAAAATAAAAATAAAAATCCTAAAGAAGGGAGGTCCTAAGCAAACACACAGCAGGCTGACTCCACCAAAGAAAACCTAAAAATTTCTAGCAAACAACAAGCATGATGGCTCCACTTAGATTATTTCTAGACTAGCTTCTAATCTTTCGAAAAGGAATTCGTTATAATTTAAGCAAACCTCTCTGGATCGATCCGAGTAAAGTGAGTCGAAGAGAAGTAGGGGAAGCTCAGAGGAGCTTTGATACCCCCACCTCTTTGGAACAAAGATTAAGAATTCTTGAATGTCAGAAATTATATTATGATGATGATGAGGAGGATAGTACTGACGAAGAATCTGAAATATGTAGGCATAGTGATCAGGAAACTATTAATCCAATTGAGCTTTCTAACGATGATATTATTTCTAGTTCAAATCCAAATAATTTTTATGATTATTCATCTATTCAAAAGGACGAGGATTTGATTAGGGATACCACCGTTTTAGACGATGTAGTTTTTCCTTTTGATTACGAAGCCTATAGTGGTTTAGAGGAACGGGTTTATTATGAAAATGCTGTTTTAGAGTCTAGCGACTTAGAAAAAAATAGTCTTAGACGAAGAAGATAGACCCGTAGAGATGAGTAAAGATGCAGTACCTGATAATAACTTAGAAGAATCAATTGACCATTTCCAAGAATCTGATGATCTAGAAATTAGGGAGATTGTGACTAGTCTATATAGAGACACTGAAAACTCTAAGTTTGGGGGTGATTATCACTTTCCTAGTGCCTTACCTTTAACTCTCGGAAAGTCCCCTCACTTAGGACTTGATATCTGTGCCTCGACCATTTTACAAGATTACCTTCATACTCGTTTTCCCGAACCTAATGATGTCCAAGAAGAAGTTCAGTTGTTAGAAACCCATCCTCTGGTTGATGTGGTTTGCCCAGGCTATGATACCAAAATTGACTTTGTTTTCCCACCAAATAGTTTTCTTCCAACTGTGGGAACGTTTATATTTCAAAAGTGTCACTTATCAAGTTCTGAGACTAAGCCTAAGTACTTTAGGTTAATAGAATCGACACATTTACTTAAGAATGACCACTACTTTCATTGTGGTAAATTATGAAAGTCAAATCTGATTGACTTAGAGGATCCTCAGTTATTTAGGTTATTATTGTTTGCTTCTAAGTTCCTATTTGAGTTTTTCCAGACTTTAGGACCTAATGATTCAGATCCCACCTATGAGGAAATACAACCAATGAAAATAATTTATCTAGATCCTTTCATAGAACCTGAACCTGAACCACAGTTAGCGATAGTTATCAGGAAACTAGGTAAGGTCATGCGATACTTGTTCACTTTCTTGGCTTATTGTTGTTTCCTATGGTCAGCTCAATTTGGTTTTGAAGACCCAAAGTTATTCCGACTACTGTTATACGATTCGAGGTGACTAATCTTTTCCAATGTCTGGCTGAAGACTTTAAACTTAGCACTTCTTGGGAGGTAACCCATTCTCATGCAACACGGTATTTTTAGAGAAATAAGCTCTTGCGGCGAAATTGGCTCGAAAAGTGGTGTTTTACACCCCAGGATAGAGTACTAAAGGCACCCAAGAAATGCACCGGAAGCACCCCAAAAATGTGTCGGAGGAACACCGGAAAAATTACTATCTACGCCCAAAAATTACTATTTGCACCCCATAAGACAAGTGCTAAAGGGACACCTGTGCAGGATTAGGGGGAGGACATGTTCTTCTCAAATTCAAAAAATGAATTTTTGTGGGAAAATATTTTCATTAACAGCAGAATTTCGATCGGATGTTTGGACGTGATTTAGTGAGATTCAATCCCTGAAACTTAGTGGGTAGACGTGATATGACTATAGAAAGCTAGTATGGGTGATTTTATAGATCAAATTTGGCTGGATAACTTGGTTTAATCCAAACAGGGAGTTGGAGGAAAAACATGAGCTTGCATGAGTTGTGAGAAATTTACACGTGTACTGCACGTGCTTGGAAGATTTGATCGATATTATAGAGCATGAAGAAGTTATAGAAGGAAAGAAATACAGCTGCAGATGCGTGAAAATCAAAATTAATGAAAAAAATGGAAAAAAATATACCCGAGTAAAATAAGATTATTTGTAGTTAATGGAGGAGATTCAATGTCGAAATGATGTATAAATAGGTTCCTAGGATCACATAGAAGGGGTGTCGAGAGTTTGGGGTCGATAGGAGAGCTCAAGAGGCGTGAATTAAGAGTTTTCAGAACTCTGTTGTTGTTGTTGTTGCTGCTGCTCGTGAAGAACAGGGAAACAACGACGGTTTCTTCAACTGGTTGTAACAGTTTCTTCAACTGGTTTGCAACATTTATCTTCATTGTAACAGTTTCTTCAACTGGTTTGCAACATTTATCTTCATTGTAACAGTTTCTTCAACCTCTTCTGCAACATTTATCTTCAGATTTGTAACGATTATCTTCATCATAACAGTTGAGAGTTGAAACAGTCGTTCTGTAACGCACCTGTGCTGTTGCAGATTTCCTGTTTCATTATTTTCTCTTCTTGTAAACACTTTTTGAGCCATGAATACATATTTTGAGTGTGTTTTCGACATGATGAGTTAAACCCCAACACTGGGACGACGGAGGAGGCCGAACTTCATACATGGGTAAATTTATTTTGTTTATTTTATGACTTTTGCACTAATATTAAATTAAATATGATTTGATTAAATTGGTTGTCATTTGATTAGATGGGTCATGCTTAGATTAGGTGATTTGATATCCCATGCTTAACATTTACAATCAATGTTTTGAGAATCTACCTTGGCAAAAATAGAGTCCATGTTTATATTTCTTGAGCTAAAATTTTTGAGAATAAATAATTGAACCTTATGTTAGGAAGATTGGCCGAATCCTTAGTTCCAGTACCTCTCGCCCATTGTTTAATATTTTTGTATATATTTATTTAGTATTTTTTAAAAACTTTAATCTCTACAAATCCGAGTGAACGACAACCTCATTTTTACTACAACTTCAAAAAGACCGCTGAGGTATTAAGATTTTATCTTCGTCAAAGAAGTTAGTTTCCAAGGATAAGACAAGACCATTAGAAAGAATTTTATGGTCTAAACACTATGAGAAACAGGGTTCTATGAATTCCGATCGAAAAGGATATGGTGGACAGATTATTGTTTACCTCAGCACAACTTAATTTGTGTTGGTTAGTGCATCTTGTCTCATATGCCTGATCAAAAGAGACAAGATTTTGCACACCTCAGGCTTTAAGAAAAGAAAAGTATTTTTTTTTTTTTTTTTTTTTGCTCTGGGAGCATTGTAATGTCTGTCATATCTAATTGATATTGGAAAGGACTTCCCTGCTTAATCAATAAAAGAGGGTTAAAATTGACAATTCTGCCGTTTATAGGGTATGAGTTGTGCGTACGTGAATCCTTTAAGTGTATAAAAGTTCCGTAACCCTACATCCCTTTTTCCTTCCCTAAAACTCTTTTTAACTTAAGACTGCTTGTTGAGTTTAAGTTGTGATTTCCTCTCACAAACCCGTACGCATATGGATACTCCAAGCATCATGTCTTCTGAAGGAAAAGATGTTAATATGATTGTTAAGCCATCAATCATGAAGGAAAAATAAAGATCTCCGTTACCTCCAACTTTGAAAATAAAAAGAAGGAATGTGAGGAAGCCAAGAGCTGTTCCTTCACTCAGAAGTTTTCTGATGTTCTTGAAGAGTTGAAGGAGACAAGAAAGGAGATTCAAAAAAATAAAGGCTTTTGTTATGAGAACTCTTGAAATTCAGAAGGCCCTGGTTCGACATCATCAGCCCAGATGGTTTGTTGGAATTGACTCCTTTCTTCATGAACCATATGTTCCCATGGCTGTTGACGACAAGGAGTTCGGGGACGATAACGAATTTTTTAGAGATATCAATGTCTAGGAAACTTCTTATGAGCATTTATTCTTGTGTTTTTAAGAAGGATAACTAGGGTTTGGAATAGCCATTATTGTGATTACACATAGCTATGTCCAGCGATTTCATCTTCATGTTTTTTTTTAGATTTATTTATTTAAATTCTAAGTTATTTGGAAGATGATTTTTGCAGTATTAATCTTTATAGTTTTATATATTGCAAATTGTTATGGGATATGTGTGTTTGCGTCCGTGTACTATGATTGTCCCATACGTGGTCAAAAGTTAAGTCCTTCATATGTCGATATGCATGTATTGATAAAGATTGAATGAACTTTTGACAAACAAAAGATAAGCCTATTATACCATTATGCAAATATTGATGGAAGATAGGATGAGATTTTGTTTACAAATATTAAGTCTATTATATGTCATTGTGCATATAGTGATGAAGAATAGAATAAATCTTTGTTTATTCCGCAGTATTGATCTTCCCTGATCCATATTTTTATGTATATACTGTGCGGCTCTGTAAGTTTTCTTATGTGAGCATTTACGATTAAATTAATCATGGGTTCTCTTGTGGTTAATTTAATTGAGATTTTTGGATACAAATTCATATTCTTATGTGATTTTTTAATGTCCAAAGAAATCCTTCTTTTCTTGTGAAAGTAAGGTCGCTCTTGTTGTTCTTTCGGGAATGACATTTTATGGGGGAGAGTTCTTAATTGAACTTGTGCTTAATTGCCAAATCTTTGTGGGGAGTGCGGCTGTGGAATATTATAGGGGTTTTCTTGTATCTTTATAAACTCCTTGATGAATGCATTTAGTTTCGGCTATATGATTGCATCTAAAAATTTGATATGTACTTTCTTTTGGTCATGAAGTATCTCTACGGAAATTTCATTAGGATCCCACTAGTTTTCGTACCTTTGCCAATTTTATTGACAAAAAGGAGGAGAATTAATGTGTAGTTCACACTACAAATACATATGGTTTTCAGATCATTACGTAAGGAGGAGTGGTTTTCATGTGAGATGAAGTATTGACTAAGGGGGAGTGATACATATCACCATAGTATTGTTGTCGAAGTTGTGATACAATTGAACTTTGATGCTGTGTAATAATACTATGACAATGTGTAACAATGATTGAGAGCTTTTGTTTTCTCATTGTTATGGCTACGGATCTTCAACAACGGTGATGCTGATTTGAATATCTTTGGAATCATTGGAGTACTTGGAAGTGACGGAGATTCCGAGTAATGTTGAAGAACCAAGGACATCATGCATGTGGATGAGAAGCTGCAAAGTTTATTTATTTTGTATTCCATATGATTGATAGTTTTGTCACTAAAATTGACAAAGGGGGAGATTGTTAGAGCACTTCTCGGTCGAACTCGCAAGCGTTGCTATCTCAAGCTTGTTTGTCAAGTTTAGTTTCCAAAACTATAAGTCTTGATTTCTAGTCTACTTATAGCTAAGTCTCGGACTAGGATAGTAAGTGTAGTTGAGCTCTAGACTCCACGGTTCATCATGCAAAGACGAAGAAATACTCAAGGAACTGGTGGATCTTCATCGACAAAAAGGTATGTGGAGACTTGAACTTATCTATCACTCAAAAGTTTATCTATTCCATCTCCTTTCTCTAGACAAAAGTCGTATTGCTATATAGACTTCGATTATACACATTTGCTATTTCGAGCCGAGTTTATCTCGCTTATCCATTTCTTGAAATATATGTTGTTAAGCTTTCACTTTGGCCAAGTTCATCTTTTCTCGTGACGAAAGTCATGTTGATTGTTTCAATATCTTTAAAATCGCTTTACTCGTAGGTATTTCTATGGGAGACAGATTTATCTATTCATGTAGACTTTTCTGTGTGATACAGATTTGTTTATTAAAGTCTTCGACTTTGGGTCGTAACAACTCTTAGTTGTGGGTGAGATCAGCTAAGGGAATCAAGTGCGTAGTATCCTACTGGGATCAGACTCGTAAGGAGTGCAACTGTACCTTGGATCAGTGTGAGATTGATTGGGGTTCAACTACAGTCCAGACTGAAGTTAGTTTGTAGTAGGCTAGTGTCTGTAGCGGCTTAATATAATGTATGTTCAATCTGGACTAGGTACCGGGGTTTTTCTGCATTTGCGAGCCCGATTGAATATAAGAGAAATAACTTGAACGGTACCAAAGACCAATGTTTAAGGATCAATCAATTTCAATCAACAACCAAAGGTTGGATTTCCCAATTGATCGATACAACGCACAACCTGTGATATTTCAATTATATAACAAAATATAATGCGGAAAAGAAATAACACAGACACCAGAATTTTGTTAACGAGGAAAACCGCAAATGCAGAAAAACCCCCGGACCTAGTCCATCTTTGAGCACCACACTGTATTAAGCCGCTACAGACACTAGCCTACTACCAATGAACTTCGTACTGGACTGTCGTTGAACCCTAATCAATCTCACACTAGTTCAAGGTACAGTTGCGTTATTTACGTCTCTGATCCCAGCAGTATACTACGCACTTGATTCCCTTAGCTGATCTCACCCACAACAAGGAGTTGCTACGACCCAAAGTCGAAGACTTGATAAACAAATCTGTCTCACACAGAAAAGTCTATTATAATAGATAAATCTGTCTCCCACAGAAATACCTATGAGTTTTGTTCCGTCTTTTGATAATAGATAAACCGGTCTTATATTCCCGAAGAACAGCCTAGTATTATCAATCACCTCACAATAATCTTAATCGATTAACGAAACAAGATATTGTGGAATCACAAACGATGAGACGAAGGTGTTTGTGATTACTTTTCTATCTTACCTATCAAAGATATAAATCTCAAGCCAATCTTACGATTGCACTCAATCACGATAGAAACAGCAAGATCAGATCACGTAACTACAGAGAAAATAGTTGGGCCTGGCTTCACAATCCCAATGAAGCCTTTAAGTCGTTACAGGGTCTCGTGAGAAACCTAAGGTTAAAGGAGAATCGACTCTAGCTATGCAACTAGTAACACACAAAAGTGTGGGGATTAGGTTTCCCAGTTTCTAGAGTTCTCCTTTATATAGTTTTCAATCAGGGTTTGCAATCTAAGTTACCTTGGTAACAAAGCATTCAATATTCACCGTTAGATGAAAAACCTGATTCAACCAAGCTAATATCTTTCAACCGTTAGATTGAACTTAGCTTGTTACACACAAATGAAATGTACCCTCATTTAGGTTTATGTAACCATACCTAAACGTGTACACCATGTTGGCTCAACAATAGTTAATCGAAGTTAACCATATGATCACTCTCATATCAACCTTGTTCATCTTAACCATAACTAGTTCAAATGACTCAAATGAAACTAGTTAAAGAGTTGTTCAATTGCTATATTCTCATAGAAGTATACAAGAACATAATTGAAGCAAAATCGGTTTGATTCACTCAAATCAATTCATGAACATTATAGCCACGGTTTGCAAAGATTGCATTCATTATTATATAAATATTTAAGTTCATGTACACAACCGATTTTAGAATTTTAACCTTCAAGTATGCAAACGGGTACACATACTTGAAATACCCGGACCAAGATTGGGTTTCACCAGTATGCAAACGGGTACGCGTACTTCCAATCCCAGCAGAAATATTAGGACATGAACCTTACGCCAGTACGCGAACGGGTGCGCATACTTAGGTTCCCGGATTTCTCAAGCCAACAGGTACGCGTACGGGTACGCATACTATGGTTCCCGGACATGGATTACATATGTGCAAGAGTACACAACATATCATATTCCATAATTGGTTAAGTGTTCTAAACTCTTATTTCCATCATTGAAACTTTCTTAGGGTCCGTTTGGCATGGGTGTAATAGAGGGAGGTAGTGTAGTCAACGATGTGGTCAAGGGATGCATTCAGTTTTTTTGTGTTTGGCATGGATCAACTGCACGTAATAGTAACTACGCGGTAGTTCCTATTACCTCCATTAGGCGACTTTGAATGTTCACCTCTCAACCTCTGTATTGAATGTCGCCCTCTATTGCACACATAAACTACTCCCTTTGACCAAATTGACTCCAAAGATTTTGATGATAAATATCAATTTTCGTTTGATTTCATATTTCTCAACTGATCTTTGTGGTTTTCATGAACCCTTCTTTCTCATCTCTGCAATTTTAGTTACCTACATCACAATAAAAACTAATCAAAGAAATATTTACAGGTAGAATTTATATCTTAGTCTTTTTCTCTCTTTGTAGATTTAGATTTATTTTTAGAGATGAAAATCATCATTGAACAAAACCATAGATTTCCCTGGTTCTTTAAGATGTATCTTCTATTTATGATCATATGTGAATATTGATTGGAATAAAAACGATCGATTTTTGTTGAGGGGAGCTTCAATAGTTTTGATGTGAATCAATTTCATGAATTAATACTGATCATCAATCAATAGTTTTGTTGTGAATCGATTTTTGTTAAGGATAAAGACCTTGATAATATCAACTCCCATGCTTTTTTTCTTTTCTTCAACTGTTTCTTCCTCTCTTTTTTTTTTATTGGTTTGACTGAATTTCTATTGTACTCCTGGTAGTTCGAATGCATGACTTCCTACTACTGGTAGTTGCTACTACCTTGCAATGCAAAATTTTGCATGTCAAACGGACCCTTATAGGATGACAATAGCCGTTTTCACACACTATTAACATCAAAGCAATTTTCAAGTTATTGAAATAATCATAACGAAACATTCCAAGTCTACACCAAATGATTGTATCTAGCAAACCATGTAAGATGTTACTCGGCAATTTTCACATGATTATCTTTTGACTTGCGTCAAGAATATAAAACTTGGTCGAAGCGAAAGCTTGCCAACACATATTCCGAGAAATATGTAAGCGAGTTAAACTCAGCTCGAAATCTCAAATGTGTATAATAGAAAACTATATCGTAACATGACTTATGTCTCAATATAGCAGATAGAGTAGAAATAGACTTTCCAAGTGGTAGATGAGTTTCAGTTTCCACATACCTTTTGTTGATGAAGTTCCACAAGCTCTCCTTAGTAGTTCTTCGTCTTCAAATGATGAACGCCGTGAAGTCTAAGGCTCAACTACACAATCTATGTCCTAGTCTGAGACATCTATAAGTAGACTAGAAATCAAGACTTATAGTTTTGATCACTAACATTGACAAACAAGCTTGAGATAGCAACGCATGCGAGTTCGACCGAGCAGTGCTCTAACAGTCACATAGAATGAAAATTTGCAAGTTCAACTGTTATGTTTCTTTTAGTTGATCTCAACGACGATTGTCTGATTTGAAAGGCTCTGTGTGATGGTGGTATTAAAATCTACAATATAAGTTTAAAAATGAACTTTAGTAAAGATGGCCGCCTAAAGCGCCTTAGTCGCGCCTAGCCACTAGGCGTCGGGCTTGGCGCCTTGCCTAGCGCCTAACACAACATAACCTTGGTTCTTTAACAAATGTCTTGAATTCTTCGTACTTCAAGTTCTTCTATGGTTCTGCATTTGTTCGTCAACACATTTGTTGTTGAAGATCCGTAGTGATAACAATTATGAGAATACTCAAAGAAGAGCTTTGTTAGAATAAAAAATTACTCTACTCATCGGTTGTTATACATAAACATAGTATTGAAAGTTCAATTGCACCGCAACTTTGAAGCAATACTACGATGATATGTTCTTCATCTTAGTTAATACTTATATCTTTTGCAAAATAGGAAAAACCTATAGATAATAATCCACTCTCCCTTACATAATGCTCCGAAAATCCATATTGTAGTAAGATACTACTTAATAATTCTCTCTATTTTTGTCAACAAAATTGGCAAAGGAGAAAAACAGGGATCATAATGAATTAAATAAAAGAGTGTCAAGACTAGAGAACACATACCATCTTTTAGTTTAGACACTTTACACCCAGAGAAATTGGCGTTTTCATCAAGAGATATATAGGTACAACCATTTCCTACAATTCCACATCCGCTCTCCGCACAAAGATATTACGTTTAAGCACAAGTTCAAAAGAACTATCCCCCATTTGATGCCATTTCCAAAAGAACAACATGAGCGACCTTTACTCTAATCACAAGATAAGGATTTTCTTGGACATTAACAAATTTACTCGCAAGTTATGAACAAAGTAGATTCGTATCCAAATATTTATCTCTCTTCTTGCCAGTAACGAACAAAGAAGTTGAAAATAACGATCTTATTGTTAGAGGCACTAAGATACAAGATTTTCATGAGAAAAATAATCATCGACAAAAACTGTTCTCTATGCCAGTTATGACCAAGAGATCAATTAATGCGATATGACTCAACATAAGAATTATAACTTCCATGCACGGACGTAGAGATTAAAGTTCACCACTTATTCCCTGGAGGTTATGCAATTAATAAGATAAGCAGATTCCTAGAGAACATCTTACGGAATCCTGTAGCAATATATTTAAAAGTGTAATCGTGGAGAGATCAATACTGCAATTTTCAAAATAGTTTACTCCTCTTTTGCAAGAGTTAAGAGATTAACCTATGAGAAAATATGAGATATATGTTATAATCACCCGAATATGATAGCAAAGAACAAATCTCACAAAATAAGCAATACGTATATATAATCCATGAATATTAGGTATTGCAAATCATCTTCCAAAATAAAATTTAATTAAATAAACTTTAAACATGCAAGATGACAGTATTTGGAATAGCTAATGTAATACATAAAAACTACTCCAAAAGCTAGTGTTTCTCCTTAAACTATAAGAATAAATTCCTACAATGAGTTAACTAGTAAAAAGATCCTTAAAGAAGGATTTATTATCACCTAACTCATTGTCATCGACTGGCATCGGAACATAAGGTTGATGAATAAGAGTTTACTCCTTCAAACCTATTTGGTTGTTGTTTGACAAGTGCTTCTTGAATCTCGAGAGATTTTTTGCAAAATGTCCTTGAGACCTTGCACTTCCATTTTGGTCTTCTTAAGTTCTTAAAGAATAATTGCAAACCTTTGTTGATTTGAGATATTTTCTCTAGGTTTCTTCATGTTCCTCCTTTTTCTCTTGAAAAGTGAATCTTTCTCCTTATGGTAGGATTTCTCTACATCCTTAGTTGTGAAATCAACAACCATAGGAACACAAGTCTTACAAGAAAAGATCTTGCTCGAAGATTTCATAGCTCAGAAAATAAAATTTTGAGTATGTGACTTGTGCAAAGAACAAATATATAGAACTCCAAGAGCACTTTGTGTTTTGGAGGAATTCAAAAAATAGTAAAAGACCAAAAAGGAGGATTATTAAACCATCAAGTTCAGGAACCGACGGATCTCTTTATAAAAGGGATTAGTTCATGAACCAAAAACAAACTAAAAGGTTAAAAACATTTTTACCCTTTCTTAAAGTTTGTAATGGGATAAGTCTTTACAATATTATTACTTGAAATATAACATGAAGGGAGTGTAAGAAGTCGTTTTAAGATATGAATTTTTTTGAATATTCAAGCCAGATATACTTTCATCGAGTCAATTTCCTTGAAGATGTGAGGAGAATAAATTTTGAACTTTCAGTTACCAAAACCGTTTCAAAAACCAGGATAATTGAACTGACCAAATTCAATGGAGCAAGGCTCAACATGAACTATTTGTTATTCTCTTTTTTTACTAGCATGATCTGAAAAATAATTTTAACCTTGATTCGGTGATAAGAAAAAATGGAAATTCAAGTAATAAAATTCAAGACGCATACTAGAAAATCTGTCCAAAGCCCTTGGAGATGCACAGTTCCTGTCTCTTTTAAGGGCACATGAGACAAGAAAACACTTTCTTAACACAATTAATTTGTGTTGGAGTGAATATAAGTAAACTCACCTTTAGATTCCTGCACAGGTTTGTTAATCTTCATTTTCACTGATCGTTTAGATCCAGATCTCTTCTTTCCTTTAGATTTATCATTTCCCTTGGTAACAATCACACTTTGAGGAGAAAAAGGATAAACAGAGTTACATACCTTACATGGGGTTGGCTTTTGGAAGAGTTTAAGCACATTTGTAAATCGACTAGCTTCTATTGCAGTTTGTTTATATACCTTACTTTTTGTTTGTACTTGAAGCACTTTTTGAGTTTGTGACCTTCAGTGGTATAGTAAGGGCATGTTCGGTTGAGAGAAGGTTATGGAGATCTTCCAATTTCGTCTAATATACACACTTGACATATTCCTGATACATCAGTAATAGGATTTTCATTATAAATTGAAAAATCCATTATATCCTCAAATGTTATGGAAGAAGGATCTTCAAAGAGTCTGTCAAGATTGATGTAAGCATCACTACTATCATCAGGATTAACTACTTCATCCAAAAGTGCTATGCTTGAATTATCCTCTTCTTCTGAATCATGGTGATCATTATTTTCATCAAAAGTTGCAGCAAGACCCTTGTTACCAATATATTTCCTTCGATTTGGACACTCATTAGCAAAGTTACTGAATCCTCTACACTTGAAGCACTTATGCATATCCTCATCATCACTATCACCGTTCACTTTTTTGGAGGGAATACGATCATGTGGCATAGCTGATGATGATGATGGACATTCTCTTGAGAACCGTTTATTTCTCTTCTTGAAAATATCTCTTAACTGTCTTGTAATGAGAGAAACCGAATTTTCAAGATCTTCATCTGATAATTCGTTAACAAGATCTTTCTTAGAGTTTCCGACACTTTCACTTTTATAAAGTACTTCAGTGTTCTTAAGTGCTTTAAAGGCAATATTTTTGTCAGCTTTTGTTTACTGTTCATGATCAAAGATCTTTAACTTTCCAACAAGAGCACTTATAGAATGTGTAGCAAGATCGTTTCCTTCAATGATGGCGTGTTTCTTAGAATCATATCGAGCTGGTAAATATCTCATTTTTTTTTATCACAATATCTTTTTCAGGAATGGTCTTTCCTAGTGCATGGCAAGCATTCACTATTTTTGACAACTTATGATTAAATTCCTCAAACGAATCTTCATCATACATACGAAGGTTTTCCTAGTCGGAAGTTAGGTTTTGAAGCCTTGCCTCTTGCTCTGCGGTATTCTCTTCAAATACGGTTTCTAAAATATCCCAAGCATCTTTCGATCTAGTGCACGTAGACACGTGATGCTGAAGATCCTGGCTTATAACATGGATAATAAAATTCAGTCTATTAGAGTTTTGTTTAGCATTATATATCTATATCTTTTAGAACAACAGCTGCTCCTTCTCCGTGTGTTTGTAAGATTGTATCCGTTCATTACAAGAAGCCATGTTTTGAAATCACGAGCTTATAAAAAGGATCGCATAAGTGTTTTCCACCATAAGTAATTTGTGTCATCAAAGGCTGGTGGTACGTTAATATAGATTGCACTCTTATACATAATTCAGATCACCACAAACACAGACTTGTTAGGTCTAAGGGTGTTTGCCTGCTCTGATACCAATTGAAAAAGAGAGGGTACCAAGTACACCACCAACTTTTTCGTTCGGCAATCTGTATGAACATAACTCAACACAAATTCAAGAAGACGAACTTAATGATCCTTGATTATATGTATATGGAGTTTATAACTCCATTTCTTCTCAATCAGTATGTATAGACAAAGGATTCCATAAATCTAATTGTTAAGAAGAGTACTTGGACGATCCCAAAAATCAATATCCAAGATCAATATAGTCGTATCTAAATAATCGAATAGGAATTCTGCAAAGTAATAAACTTGTTATCTATCTTTCAAGATACTAATTCTATAAGAAAAAAGTCTCGTAATCGATCACAATTAGATGAGTGTATCTGCTAAAATTGAGTACGTACTACTTGCATAATCATATTATATAGATAAACAATATAATGCGGAAAAAGAAAAACATAAGACGCCATAATTTTTGTTAACGAGAAACCGCAACTGCAGAAAGACCCCGAGACCTCGTCCATATTTGAACACCAAATTGTATTAAGACGCTACAGACACTAGCCTACCACCAGACTTCGGACTGGAATGTATTTGAGACTGAATCCACCCACAAAGCGATTCGGTTACAGTCGCACTCCTTACGTCTCTTGAACCTCACAAGGCTCTATGCAATTGATTCCCTTAGCTGACGTCCTTGATATCCTAAGAGTTGATTCAACCTCAGTGAAGAGTTTTGATACTAGTTTGCCTCTAATAGATAAACCTATTTTATTTCCCTTTAGATCAAAGATCAAGGCTCGAAAATCTATTTGCAATAGACAAAGATAACGAAACTCACAAACTGGAACACTTAGATGAGAAGAATGGATCTTTTACCACCTCTCAAGAACAATCTTCAACTTATCAGTTAAGAATAGTTTTCAGATATCTATCTTAAGGAATCATAAAGTTTGAGACGAAGAGAAATTTGCAATTTCTATCTATCTTGCATGAAAGAGATTATGGAAACCTCGATAACAGAAAAGCACGATCAGGATACACAAACTATCAAGGTAAAGATGGTCGGACCTGGATTCATGATCCCCAAAGCGAAGTCTTTCAGTCGTAGACCTAAATATATTTCTAAGAGGAAATCTAGGTCAATAGAGGACGACTCGAGCAATCAACTAGGACACAAAGTGTCAGGGTTTGAATTTTCCAGTTGAAATAGCATCTCTATATATAGTTTTTCAAAACTGAGCATTGCTTAGAATTCAAGCTTAGATAACTTGAGAATCAAGCATACACTTTTTCTATTTAGATGAAACTATAGTTATGGTTTCAAACAAGCATATGAGAATTAGTCTTTAAAATACAATAAAAGAATATACTATGGTCCGGTTACGAAACCGTGTATAATGACCGTTCTGTTTTGGAAAATATTCCTTTCGAACTACAAGCAAATTGATGTTCATTTAAACACCTAAGAGTTTAATCATGATGCACACACATAAGTGTTTTAGTGATCAATGAAGTCTTAGAAGTGTTTACGAGAGTCATAAGCAATTCTAAACATATTTAAAAAAAAAGTCTTTGAGCATCCATTAAATTCTACTGGTAATATTGTTACGGACCTTTGAACATCTATGCTTGAATCATATTTTGAGAGTTTTAACAAGATAAGCTTTACTCAAAATTTCTTCTTTGTAAATCTACTAGAAGTCATACGACATAGTCTCAAAAGATATAATGGTGAAATAGTGAGTAAAATAGATAGGTTCGGTCTTCACATACCTAATAAAAGAAGTTCTCCGAGTGTCTTCGTCGATCTTTAGTCTTCGAGGGTGATGTCTGATTCTCAACTACCAAATTCTAACCTAGTCCGAAACTTGACTTAGTAGACTAGAAATCCAGATATAGTTTTGTTCATCTAACATTTACAACATGCTTGAGATAGCAAAACATGTGGGTTCAACGAGCATAGCTATAACAGATATCACTAACATTTAAGATGATTATACATTCGATATAGAAAGATCTAAATAATAATGATACAAACAAGAAATATGGTTGACGATAGCGAATGATGTTTTAAACTTGTCAAATCACATGATGAAATTATAGATCTATACGATCTTAACATAAATCAAGATGCTCATGCTCTGTTTTAGATTTAAAATTGACCTGAATTTTAGATATGTCAAGATAATGGTCGATCTAAATGAATTAGATGTTGCATAAGCTAAGATGCAGATCAAGAGATTTTATGCATGTAAGCAGAAATTATGCTTTAAATCAAGATTTTAGATCAAGATTATCATATGTGGATGAAGTTATACAGTATGAAGTCAATATGTCGCCTTAGAAACTTAGAATGTACGGTTTCTTCATTGAACGGTACATCATTGTAAGTAAAAGATTTTTATAACAGAAGTATTGTACTTGTACATACAAACTTCCACATCAAAGACCCTTTAAAAATAGGTCATATTCTAGCCGAACTTGAAAATGTGGGGGTACAAAGGAATCCCAATCAAGGAATTATATGAAGAGCTTATGTCTTTTTCTCTCACAATTAGAATGTTTACAGAACCAAGTACGTGAACCTAATTATGTGCGAGAGTACTTGGACGATTCCAAAGATCAATATCCAAGAATCAATCAAGTCGTATCCAACAAACAAGGATGGATATATCTACTTTGATTGATTAACGTACAACCTGTGATATTTCAATTATAAAGATAAACAATATAATACGGAAAAAGAAATAACACATACACCAGAAATTTTGTTAACGAGGAAACCTCAATTGCAGAAAAACCCCGGGACCTAGTCCAGACTTGAACACCAAACTGTATTAAACCACTACAGGCCCTAGCCTACTGTCAGAACTTCGGAATGGAATGTAGTTGCGACCGAATTAAACCGTCACAACAATTCAGTTACAGTCGTACTCCTTACGCCTCTTGAATCCCAGCAGGAATCTGCGCAAATGATTCCCTTAGCTGACGTCCTTTACATCCTAAGAGTTGCTTCAATTCAATTGAAGACTTTAAACCAATCTGCCTCACACAAATAAGCATATATGTGTGATTTCCGTTCTGATCAAAAATTAAGGTGAGGTAGGAAATCAATTGCAATTGACAAAGTCTATCAAACCTCAAAATACGGTCTTATGACTCCCGAAGAGCAGCCTAGATTACTATTCACCCCACAAGTCGAAACTTGTGGAATCACGAAGTCTGAGAAGAAAAAACTTTGTGATTTCTATCTATCTTGTTTGAGTGAGCAGCTCAACAATCAAAACAAGATCAGGATACACAAACTATCAAGATAACGATAGATGGACCTGGCTTCACGAATCCCTCGGTGAAGTCTATTTTGTCGCCAAACCCTAGAAGGGTTTTAAGGGGAGGACGACTCTAGTTTACAACTAGGACACACAAGAATAGTGTCAGGGATTAATAGATCCCAGTTGTTTGAGGTTCTCCTTTTATAGACTTTAAAGGTCAAGGTTGCTTTATGTTTAAGCTAAGATATCTTTGGAACTAAGCAATCAATAATCACCGTTAGATGAAAAACTTGACTTTGAGATTAGCATTGTAGAATATACATTCTAGTTAGGATGACCATAACTGAACCTTGTACAATGACATGTTCATGAAGGTTAGCCGAAACTATTCAATTAAACGATAAGCTTAACCATTTTCATATAACACTTTAAGAATTTTCTTGAATCACACATATGATCAAAAATGTCTAGATAGTGTTTTTAGAGAGTTGTTCAAATATCGATTATCTCATAGACATAATTATGATGTATCAGAAAATATTCGACAGGGTAAGTATGTGTGTACTATACCTGTTCGTGAATATTTTTGCCATAGTACGTGTACCGGGTATGGATACGCTTAGGACAAAAACGAATTCAGGAACTCATAGATCTTTTATGGTATGAGTACTGGGTATGCATACTTGATTTGGTTTTGAAGCTAACAGATCTTTTCGGTTTGCATACTAGGTATACGTACCTTTCCTGGTTCACGATCAACAGACTTTTTATGGTATGTATACCGGGTATGCATACCAAAAAGTCTTTGCCGAACTATAGCTACGCTGGCACTTGTACTGGGTACATGTACTACGGTTCTGGACTTAAAACAGTTCTCCCAGTATGTGAACCGGTATGCATACTGTCATGTATCAAGATTAACAATAGTTCTATATCTCTATAATAATCAATTCGAAATATTCCCAAATAACATCAATGACACATAACATTGTTCCAGGCTATTTTCAAATGATTAAATCTTAAATCATAATTAGGTTATAAACAATAAATTGTTTTAAACCAAATTCATCAAGTATGAACAAATGTTCTTAAGCTTAATGTCATATTTCGAGAAGATATACAAGATAAACTTGACTCGAAATTTCTATTATGCATGTACTGTCTAATTTAGTCATGCGACAATGTCTCGAAGATAGAAGGGTGAAAACTTGAGATATAAGTGGTTCAGTCTTCAGTACCTTTTGATGTTGAAGTTCTCCAAAGATCTTGTTGATCTTCGCCTTCAAACGGTAGAACGCAGTGATATCCGAATCTCAACTACATACTTATATCCTAATCCGAGGCTAACTAAATGTAGACTAGAAATCAAGATATATTTTTAACAACTAACTTTGACAACAATCTTTAGATAGCAACACTTGTGAGTTCGACCGAGCAATGCTTTAACAATCTCCCCCTTTGTCAATTTTAGTAACAAAACTATCAATACATATGGATTAAAAAATAAAGCTTCAAAAATCCAGAATCCACTATGCTTGATTTCCTTGGATCTTCAACTCTTTGAATTCTTCGTTACTTCAAGTAGCTTTGATTCTGAACGTGTTCAACTCAGCATCGTTGTTGTTGAAGATCCATAGTGATAACAACTTTGAAAAGAGATTTCCAATTGTCGTTATACATAAACATAGTATTATATCTTCTCCAAAGTTCAATTATATCTCAACTTCGAAGTAATACTACGGTGATATGTTTCTCCCCCTTAATCAATACTTGCGTCTTTTGCATAATAGGTAAAACCTATAGATATTGATTCACCCCCCCCCCCCTTACATAATGATCTGTAAACCATATGCATGTAGTGCGAAATTACTAATTAATTCTCCCTCTTTTTGTCAATAAAAATTGGCAAAGGTACGAAAACTATGGGATCGTAATGCATTCGATCAAAAGATACTTCAATACTTAAAGGAATTACATATCAACTTTTATTTAGATGATATCAAAGAGTGTAAAATACTTAGAGCTCATCTAGGAGATTTAAGATACAAGCATCCCCTGTAAATTCCACATCCACTCTCCCCACAAAGATATAGCGATTAAGCACAAGTTCATTTAAGAACTCTCCCCCATTTGATGTCATTCCCAAGAGAACAACATGAGTGACCTTACTTTAATGAAAAAGAAGGATTTTGTCGGACATTAACAAATCACATGGATTTGTATCATGAACAATGACATATATTAATCTCAACGCCAGTTACGAACAAAGAGATAATATTAATCTGTATGACTCAACATAAGAAAATCTTACGGAGTTGATAGTGCAGTAATTACACAGAAGTGTGATCACGAGTAGATCAATACTGCGAAAAATTCTCACAAAGTTTGTTTTATTTTTAGTTTGTAAAACATAATAGATTTATTTCTGAGCATATATGAGATATCAGTCCAATTCACATGAATTAAAGGACACATATATCTCATAAGACTTTACAATACATTAAACCAATAATGATTAAATACTGCAAGTTCATCTTCCAAAAACTCTAGAATTTAAATAAGTAAATCTAAAAACATACAAGATGAAAATCATTGGAAATAGCTTGTATAATCACAATATTTGCTATACCAAACCTTAGTTATCCTTCTTGAATCCAAGAATAAATTCTTAGAAGAAGTTTCTTAGTACTTAAATACAAAAGAATCATACGATGGAAGGGTTATTCATTGACTTCGTCATCAGAATCACCCAAATAAGCTTGAATCTTGTCTATTTCATTATTGATGTTGGGAAATTTTATAGCAAGCACACATAATTGTTTTTGCATACCTTTTACCTTGGAGTTGATCTTACAAACATCCTTATGAATTTGTTGTAGAAGACTCAAGGTTGTTGGATCACAAGAACCGTCAAGGGGTGAAATATGCGCCCTTTTCTTTTGTACTCGTTCGTTCTCATACGTTTGAATGTACTTCCACGAACAAAATAGGAGTTCCAATAGAGTTTCCAATTGGACCAATGGAGAATTCTCCACATATGCGTTCGAGATAAGACAAGGAAAACCAAATTTCTTGTTGGATAAGGTCATTGTTGCCATTTGTAGAATAATCCAACCACATATGTCAAGACCTTGAGTACCCATTTCAAGAAAGTAAACTAACTCCGCAAAGTCATGACTCCAACGAGCATCTTCTACCGTGGAGGGACAAATGTTTAGAATGGCAAACTTTCCAAAGACTTTAAAATCCATGCCGAGATCTTCGGTAGGAAAATTTACATCTTTCCAACCAAAACTTTTTCCACAAAGGAGAAGAAAAATGGTTTTACAAGACGGCTTTTATCCCTTTGGTCTAGGAAAACAAAAATCACCCATGGGGAGACTAGTGATTCCCTAAATTAATTCTTGATCTACTTCAATTTCATGGTCTTAAAACACAACTTCCCAAGATCAACATCAAATATGTTAGCATAAAATACCATTGTAAGTGTGTCATATCCTTCACCAAAACCATTAAAAGTATTACCAGGATTGTACTTATCAAAACAAGATAAATCATTACAAGGAATATAACCTTCTCCCAATTTATTTTCTAGGATAAAATCTCTATTAGAAATTTTCTTATAGGTCTTATAAAAATCTTCATTAACAAAGATGATTCTAGGTTCATCTTTTTCCTTGTGATTAGGTGCATAGACTTCCTTAGAAGTTTTCTTAGGTTTTCTATTTTCACCTTTTGTGCTTACCATATTTTCCAAATAAAGTAACTTCAAAGAAGAGGATAGATCTTACTTGTAGGACTCCTTTGTGGATGATTGCTCAATTAAACTCCTTCTTTACAAACCTTCTTGCAATTAAGAAAAGAAGCAATTTTTTTTTGAAGAAACAAACTCCAAATTAATAGGATCAGTTCGGTAACCCTATACTCAACTTCAATTTCCGTTCGTGACCGCAAGGAAGAAGAAGGAGAGGGAGGAGTACGCGTAGCCTTTTTAAATACACCCTAATGGGCTTTTACCGGTTCGGGTGCAGGAACCCATGATTTGAAGAGAAAAAATCATATATATTCCGTTTGATATACACAATCATATCAAATTATGATTTTCAGACAAAATTTTATAATTGATATTTAATAATATCAATATAATAAGATGATTAATCTTATTATTAGCTCAATGAAAGAGTTTCAGAGAACAAGAGATATTGATATTCACAGGATTAGAAGTGCTGTAATTTTTTATGACCTTATAACACCATGAAATTGGAGCCAGCTCAATAATATGTGATGATTTACTTTAACCATGATTGATTACAAAGATCCTTTCTTTATCTAGAGTCAATTACCAAGTTATTAGTGATAGACGCATTTATGTGTCTATTTTCATCTCTTTTGTGTATTGTTAGTACCCATTTTTGTACTAATTTTGGTATTTTATCCCTTTGCAGGTGTTTTTGGAGGAATAGGCTTTTGCGGCAAAACTGGCTTGAAAAGTTGCTAAAGGCTTCTGGGAGGACATTTGCTATTCGGACTCTCATTTTGGATAAGGAGTAACCCATTTCCAAGCAGCTGCTAAGCACAGACCGGGACTGGATAGGGGGAGGTCATATTTCTTCTCAAAATTTGAAAATGAAAAAAGGCGGGAAACTTTGTTCCACGCCTGCAGCATTTGAGATTTAGATTTTGAGCGATTTTGAAGGAGATTTAATGGCAGGAAACAATTGGGATGAACGTGATTAAGCTAAACAGACCTGGTATGGTGTTTCTATTCGACTAAATTTGGCTGTATATCCGTGTTGGAGCAAAACAGGGAGTATTTATAGTTTCAAGATATTTTCGGTTTGTAAAAGAAGTTTGTGAAAATTCTACGACAAGATTGGAGTGTATGGAGTCCTTATTCAGTCTTGAGAGAGTTTATGAGAGTACGGAAACCAAGTTGACGCGTAAAAAAAGATTAAACAGGGAAGAAAAATCCCGTAACGTGCTGATAAGAAAAAAACGAGAATATTTAGATTAACTCGAAAGATTTTGGGTCTGGTGGCTATATATAGGTTGATTCGAGTCATAAAAAGGATACGAACAATTTGGGAGAGTTTGGAGAAGTTTAGAGCCTTAGAGAAGCGTAAAAAAATCAACTGGAGTCGATACGGAAACTTTTCTGCTGCTGCTGCGAAGAAGAACACGAAGGACATAAGACCCTCAGAGTCAGTTGCAGAGGCAGACTTATTTTCAGTGACAACGAGGTACGATCGCATCTTCCTGCAGTTACCGAAGCCTTTCAGCAACAATTCCGACTTCTGTTTTAGACCTTCAACAACTGCAGAATCCGCTGTTTTAACACTTTTCTCCCTTTTAATCAAC
>JAJJMB010011095.1:5509471-5533307 GCA_023531105.1 Papaver atlanticum
TATGGTCATATCACGTCTACCCATTAAGTTTCAGGGATTGAATCTCACTAAATCACGTCCAAAAATCGATCGAAAATTTGACAGAGAAATAAGTTTATTTTCCCGCCAAAAATATTCTTTTGAATTTGAGAAGAACATGTCCTCCCCCTAATCCTGCACGGGTGTCCCTTTAGCACTTGTCTTATGGGGTGCAAATAGTAATTTTTGGGCGTAGACAGTAATTTTTCCGGGGTTCCTCCGACACATTTTTGGGGTGCTTCCGGTGCATTTCTGGGGTGCCTTTAGTACTCTATCCTGGGGTGTAAAACACCACTTTTCGAGCAAATTTCGCCGCAAGAGCTTATTTCTCTAAAAATACCTACAAAGACATAAAATAACAAAATAAATACAAAATCGAACACTAACAATATATACAATTGAGACATATTAGACACAATAATGCGTCTATCAGTTGTCAAAACTATAAGTCTTGATTTCTAGTCTACTAATAGCTATGTCTCGGATTAGGATAGAATGTGTAGTTGAGCTTTAGACTTCACGGCGTTCATCGATTGAAGATGAAGAACTACTAAGGGGAGCTTATGGAACTTCATCAACAAAAGGTATGTGGACACTTGAACTCATCTATCACTCAGAAGTTTATTTCTATTTTATCTCCTATTAAGACAAAAGTCGTATAGCTATATAGACTTTACATTATACACATTTGATATTTCGAGCTGAGTTTAACTCGCTTACATATTTCTCGGAATATGTGTTGGTAAGCTTTCGCTTTAACCAAGTTCATCTTTTATTCTTGACGAAAGTCAAAAGATGATCATGTGAAAATCGCCTGGTAACATCTTACATGATTTGTGTGAGACAGTCATTTGATATAGACTCGGAATGTTTCGTATTGATCATTTGATCACTTGAAAATTGCTTTAAAGCTAATAGTTTGTGTGAGACAGCTATTCTTCTCTTCTAAGAATGTTTCAATGATTAAAATGGGAGTTTATAACAATTAACCATTGATTGGATATAGTACAGTATGCATACTTGTATGTTAACTGTTGCAAGTGTATTCCAAGTCCGGGAATTTAGTATGCATTCCCATATGCGTACTGATTCAACAGTTGAAGTTCGGCAACTATAGTTTGCGTACCCGTATGCAAACTGATTTCAACCGAGTTCGGTCATGAACGAGAGTATGCGTACCCGTTTACATACTGGAGAACAAGACCAGGTATGGGAACTTAGGTATGCGTACCCGTTTGCATACTTGAGTGGGTTAAGTTCTAAAATCGGTTATGTATGTTTACATACTCATGAACAAATACATTTATATAATAAGGAATGCAATCTTTGCAAACCTTGGCTATAATGTTCATGTTTAACACAATGTTTTGAATGCCACAAGTATTAAGACTTATCATTCGAGTATCATCGTTGCGACTAACTTTTGATACCTCCCTATTTGTCTTTATGAAAGACTTTGAATCCATTTAGAGATAGGTTTCATAAAAGCCACTCTGTTCTTCCTGCTATCCTCCTGAAATCTTAAAAGACTCTGTTGAGGAAATGTTAGGGTAATTGCTATGTTGGAAATTCTGAGAATTAACTTTTCTCCAATTTCGAACATCAGATCTTGTCTTTACATTTACAAAGTTATCTCTCCTTTTATTGTTCGAGCGATCATGAGAAAACTTTGTAGAATGCTGATAAGCAAACTTTAAACCATCATTATAATAATTCTTTTACTTGATGACCTGAGTTAGTAAGAGAAGCAGCATTGCATTTAGCCAATTTTGTGGTGAAAATTGCATTAATGGCTTTCTCATTCCTTTTACGGAATCTGTATCCCCTTTCCAAGTGTCCTTTATTTTTACAAAAAAATGAATGCTTAGCAATACAGGAACCATGAGGTTAGTGTTACCTTGTTGTGGATCCACCTGTATTGGAGCTTGACGAATTTTGTTTTTTCCATCATTTGCTGAAAGTGAAAGTGCTACAGGTTTTCCTTTTATGGAAGCTAAGTTAGCTGCATCATGCTCCACGAGCATGCTTGCAAGGGAAAATGGACGTGCATATGCCTAGATTTAAGGCCCGGATCGTAGCTTCATCATGGCGCATCGTGGAAGTTATGGCCCACGTGCCCAGGCGTGCCAGGCGTAATTTTCCGGTCCGTCACATGTGGGGTCGAAAATACCAAAAAAAATTGGTGGTGGGAAAAAACTAAAGATTCTTATTGGTCTAAATATGCTCCGGTGGGGCCAGAAGCTCTAAGAAGAGAGCTTTGTTCAGCTTTTAACCACAACAGAGAAAATTCACCTGAAATCATAATATATTGATTCGAGTGAATCAAAACCAATTTTTCTTCAATTGTGTCTTGTGTACTTCTATGAGAATACAAACAATTGAACAACTCTATAACTAGTTTCATTTGAGTCATTTGAACTAGTTGTGATTAAGATGAACAAGGTTGATATGAAAGTGTTCATATGGCTAACTTCGGTTAACTGTTATTAAGCCAACTCAATATACACGTTTAGGTACGGTTACCCATATCTAAATAAAAGTATATTTCATTTGTGTGTAACAAGCTAAGTTCAATCTAACGGTTGAAAGATATTAGCTTGAATCTTAAATCAGGTTTCATCTAACAGTGAATATTGAATGCTTTGTTACCAAGGTAACATTGATTGCAAACCCTGATTTGAAGACTATATAAGGGAGAACTCTAGCAACTGGGAAACCTAATCCCCACACCTCCTGTATGATACTAGTTGCGATTAGATTCGAATCTCCTTTAACTTAGGTTTTTCTAAAACCATTATAGGTTAATGACTTCATTGGGATTCTGAAGCCAGACCCAACTATTTTCTCTGTAGTTTTTTTTATTCTTATCTTACTTTGTTCTATCGTATTGAGTACTATCTTCTCTAAGATTTGCTCGAGATTTAATCTCCGATAGGTAAGATATAAAAAGTAATCACAAAGCTCTTCGTCTCATTCTTTGTGATTCCACAATATCTTGTTCCGCTACCATACAGTTAAGTTATTGTGAGGTGATTGATATTACTAGGATGTTCTTCGGGAATATAAGTCCGGTGTATCAATTGGTTCCTGTTCACCTTGATTTATCAAAAGACAGAACAAAAACTCGTAGGTATTTCTGTGGGAGAAAGATTTATCTATTCAATAGACTTTTCTGTGTGAGACAGATTTGTTTATCAAGTCTTCGACTTTGGGGCGTAGCAACTCTTAGTTGTAGGTGAGATCATCTAAGGGAATCAAGTGCGTAGATGTTGATGGTGGTTTTCGGTTCAGGGTCAAAATTGTGAAACCCTGTTTTTAATGCGTTGTCATCCTGTAAAGGAACATAAGCCATTTGAAAGTGATGAGTGAAAAAACCTTTTCGCTCACGGATATATTGAGCAATTCAATATATTTGGACATATATATATATATATATATATATATATATATATATATATATATATAAATTCACTCAGAATGGTGCATACAACAACGATCCCAAATATTCTTTGAATTTTATTCCCCGCCAGCATTATTCACTAATGCATTGACTTGCCTGGTATTTTCCTATGCTATGTTCCCAGCCGAACTCTTAATATTGGCATGACATGACGATTAATGTTCACTCGTAGCAGAGTAGCATGAATCTCCCGAAGTGTCAGTATTGAGACCTGCATGAAAAACACTCACGTAGGCTACACCACTCTCTGACAAAGAGATCGGCGTGTCGACACACTTTTAATTAAAAGTTAGCTCGATCGACGTGTTTAAATTCCATGTCAGTCTTACAAAACGATCACGACCACACGATTTGGCTACGCAATTCAACAAGCCTAGCCTACTCCTAGCGGAACTAGGCGATCATCATGATGACCACCAGCGGGCCCACTAACGTCCCAACCGGTCGGAATCCATGTAGTTCACCTGTAACACCCTCAAATCTTAGACAAAAAATGGGTGATCGCACTGTTAAAAAAAGCTCAAATGAGCCAAGACCGACCATAACGGTCTCAAATTCATCGCATCCGTCTAAATTAGCTAGCCTAGTTGGACGGTCTAGATCTTCCCTTGAATGATCAAAAGGGTACTGGCGTGTTCACCGGTGACCCAATTACATTCTTGGTCAATCGACTTGCCACGACAAACCAGAAACGCGTTGAATCGCTCGCCTAAAGAAGGGTGATTGCGCGATTTAAAAAAAAACCTAAATTGAATAAATTGCGTTATACAACTGTCGCAAATCAATCGTGTTCGTCCATCTTCGCCATCTTGGTCGAACAGCTTAGATCGGATTCTAGATGGACAACAGCGTGACACTGTGATCACCGGCCACCCCTCTTCCATGAGGAGTGATCGGCCAAGCTACGGCTTGCTCATGTAGCCTCCGAACGATCACCCAAAAGAGGATAGTCGCACTGTTTGCATAATCCAACGGAAGCCATCAACTGCCGCAAATCATCTCAGCCACTCAACTTGGCTAGACAATTTAACCGGCCCAGATCTAATCTGGATCGACCGATAGGATGTTAGAATGGCCACCAGCTGCCACTCTCTCATATGGACCAACCGTCTAACCCGTGGGATATGCGCGTGGCTCCTACCAACTCCCTGAAAATGGCTGGTCATGCTCCTTTTAAGACATTAAGATCTGCGACTAACTCAGACGATCTTTAAAACAACAATGCTTTATACGCATCGATTATAAACAATGCTTTATACGCATCAATTATAAACGATGCTTCATAAATATTGATTCCGCGAACAATTTTATTATTTGACCTAAGAATCACTATATGCTGCTTTTAGAGACAAGTCTCACGACTTGACCCATTTACTCGAGGCATCAAACATGTCACAAACTGGGGGACGCTCACTGGGGTAATTGTCTGGCGGTTTATAGCGTGCGGCGTGCAACGCGCCCATTACGAGAAAGTGTCAGGAAAGGACAGACGGTTAACAACAATGAGAGTAGTGGGTGAAAGGGTGACCAGTCTTCCCCCATAATGGAAACGTGATTATCATCACCTTTTGTACAACCTCACTTCTCCACTATTTAACTGCCTCAACTTCCTTTGAGATCAGGGGTGCGCTCAATGACTTGTATAAATAGGGTTTTCAACCTATTTTCAAACGGAGGGGTTATCAACACAAGTATCCAGAAAACACCAAGAACTGATAGCTTAAGTTCTGCAAGCCAGTTCCACATTCTGATACAAGTCATAAAACAACCACACCTTCATAATTAAATATTCTGATCTCAAACACCTTCTTCGCTTCCCTCCCTAAGATTAACCCTTCTCCTTCACTTTGTGACCGAATTGAATCTGGAATGACCATTTCTTGGTTTAGGCCAGAGTCTTACAGATTGATCTCTCGAATCTAAAAGTACTCCTGTGTAGTACATTTGTTTAGGGTTTGAATTCGTTTCTCATCAACACACCCAAATTTACCAAAAACAACAGAATCCGTTTTTACCCCAAAATAACTGGCGACCACAGTGGGAGATTAATATCTTGGTTGTAAGATCAATTTTCAATTTCATTTCAATTTCCTCAAATTCAAGATGGTAGATCTTAGGTCTGGGTCAGTTACCAATCCTGATGCTACTAGCGCTAATAACACTCATGGTGTCAATATCCCTGCTTTTAACACCAATGTACCGCCTTTCAGCACAATTAACGCATCACATGGTGTTACATCCTCTAGCACTAACACCAGCAGCGCCGGAAGCATCCCCTATGGTGTGACGCCTCCTATTACCAGAGCCAGAGCCGCTGCTACTCCTAATATTTCTTCGAGCATGACGCCTCCAATCACCAGGGCTGCCACCATTCCTCCATCAGGACGAGAGATTGGAGGAGCCATAGGAAACCCACCTATTATTACCATTGACGATTTAATGAAGAGGAAGAAAATTCTTACTAAACCTCAGACGGACGTGGCTACAACTCAGAAGGAGGTACTCACTTTTCTCAATATGCTAACGGAAAGATTACCACCAGAACCGTGTCGACCCAAAATTGAGCAGACAAGGAACACTTTCATGACACCCGGCGGGAGTACTTCAGCAGGGCGTATCTTTATGGATGAAGAAGTTCGTGTAGCTCCTGAACAACCAACAGAAAAGAATCAACAGTCCACGAAAGGACTTGGAACCGCTTCTCCAGAATCAAGGCAGAGAAAATCCAGCCACCATTCATCAACATCAACCTCCTTATCCTCCTGACGTGCAAAGAGTTCCCCTTCTAAGAGGATATTCTTCTCCCCAGTTCTCCCTTTACGACGGTACTGGTAACGCTCGTGAACACATCTCTCGTTTTTTGGAATCACTAAGAGAGCATGAATACAACCAAGTCATCCGCCGAAAGAATTCTCAAAATCACTCACTGGAAGGGCGTACACCTGGTATAACAACATCGCACCAAACAACATAGGCAATTGGTGTGAAATGGTTACCGCTTTCTACAAGAAATATTTCTTTGTGTATGAGCAAATCACTTTATCAGACTTGGGAAGGATGTTTCAGCGAAACAATGAACATCCAAATGATTATGTCAAGAGATTCAGGATTCAAGCGCTAGATTGTCATGATCCAAATGTAACTGAGCATCAATTGGTGGAGCTGTGCATTAATGGCATGGTACCCATCTATCGCGCTTTACTGGAGAACCTGCGTTTCCAAACATTTTCTGAACTTCATGAAGATGCTAAGCATTCGGCCACAATAGCACTGGCATTGCTGGAGAGGATCAGACCCGCCAGAAATGAAGATGCACGTGAGACTCGAGGAAGCAGACGTCTCACCAACAAACAATACAATGCTGGACCCTCTATTAGTATAGTGGATGAAGGAGGAAAGAAACAAGCTCCAGTGGCGGAACAACAACCCAAACGTGCAGCACCAGCGCATCAGGCAGCTCCACCGAGGAAGGCCGTGATTAAGGCGCCTACGCAACAACAAGAAACTGGAGATGCTGCTCCGAACTTCCCGTTCCCAATAGAGGAAGTAATTGAGCTCCTGGAAGCATGGATTCAGGATGATACCATCAAACTACCTCCTATCAGACACCCACCAACTGAGGAAGAGATGGCAAATCCCAAATATTACCGTTACCAAAGGTTCGTCAATCATCCCACCAATGAATGCAACAAGTTGAAGCGTATTTTCAAGGAAAAAATATATGCGGGAGAACTTAAACTAGGCACTGAGGGAGTTCATAGATACCCTCTCCCAGTCAGAAGCTGCACACTTTCTGGGGACTCTGCTCACAAGACCGTGCAATCTATGATGGAGCATGTATGTGAAATTCTTTACTTCTCCAAGGCATAGCGTCAAGATATATTTGCAGCTCTTAATCGCATTGTGTCAGGAAAGCGGCTATTTTCAGTCGGAGAAGCTACTCCTAAGCCCCAATCCTTCTTAGGAGGCGTTGTTGGAAAATTTAACTGGGGACTGCTAACTACTGCCCACCTTAAGGGTGTCGAGTTTGACAGCACGCTGATTGACGCAACCTCTGACTTCAACGTTGTCACCATCAAGACTCTGAAGGACGTAAAGATCCCAAAACAGGAAGCCGTTTACTTTCCATCCATGATCAAAAACTCGGAAGGGGAGTCTAGAGACGCTTATGGGTACATCAATCTCGAAATCAAGGTGGGAGAAGCTCTAACGCACGCCAAATTTCATATTTTCAAAGAATGCCATAATTATGATATGGTTCTGGGCTCGTGGTTGCATGGCAACAAACCAAATCTGGGAGTATGTCCTTTACCAGGGTCTATACCGGAAAGGATTTCCAACAAGCCATCCAACCCTGAGGATTATTTGCTGCCGTATCAACAACTTGCCAATGTGACCCAATTTCCTAGAGAGAGCCGGCGATGTACATTCGTAGATTCCGAACCCAAGTAAGTCTTATTGAACAACCCTTTCTGCAATCAGTCACTCCTTCTTCCGTCAAGGGCCCGTGACTTGACCCGATTGTCAACCCATCCATCACTAGGAGATGTGAATGGGGTGTCGGGCCTTTCAAATATTTTATTAAAAATTTAGAAGCTGTCACAGTCAAATATGGGGAATCTAAGAATCAAGTAACGGTGCAACGCCCAAATCCATTTCAAGTTGGAGATATAGTAGTAAGGGTCGCTGCCCAACCTGCTCCGCCAAATTCCCCAGAAGATGAGCTGTACCTAGTAGTAGAAATTATCTTGGGAGTCTACTGCAAACTTATCAATGCTGACAAGCTAGAAGGCGTAGTAATACATGCCATGTGGCTTAAACCTTTCAATACCTAAGACGACACGTCGCCTTTTTCTTTAGCATTTCTTTTAGCATTTCCCCTTTTCATGCAATATTTGTAATTCCTCCAAAATGACTGCATTGCTTGCATTCATTATTAGGATTTCATTTTATCAGTTAATCGAAATATCATTTCCTCACAAAACCATTACCCATCAGTTCAAAACTAAAAAAAAAAAAAAAAAGTCAAACCATGAAAGAAACACCTTACATCTTTCAGTAAATACCTAAGAGGGGAATATGTAGGAAAAAGAAAGAACAAGATATTCAAGGGAAATCATCAAGCAGCAACGGATTCTTCTTGGAAGGCACCGTATCCCGAAGAGAAGCCTGCTTCAACGTTGAGACGGTTTCTCAATCACCACCTCTTTTGACCGACGTGATCCCTAGAGGAGGTTATGTCCACTTCAATATGCAATTTTCGTATTTTGAAAATCATTTCACGGACCGGGAAGCAATGAATCTGAAGGTGGCGCACGTACCCAGTGACACTCCCAATTCGCAATTGCTTCTTCAAAAATCACGTTGCACATGTCGTCAATTGAAGATAAGGCCTCTCTCATCCTTTTAGCCCACAATATGTGGCTTATTGGGTATCTAGATTCGTGGCAAAGCTCTCATGCTTCTACATACCTAGCCGGCACGCCACAAATCTTCAAGAAGTGTGTAATCTGCAAGAGGAATATCAAACAGAAGGTTGGTCGATCCATAATTGTTATTTTTCCCTACTCTAATTTGCTGTTACCAGCGTTACATGTGTGGAAATATTATTGTGGAAGAGGCGCCTCTTCCCATGAGAAGAAAACATAGACTTTCCATCCATTACTATTCGTATGATGTCTTCCTATCCGCCATGCCGCCTCAATAGAATGAGAAGAGATCAGATTGTAAAATCGCGTTTTAGGAATGAATATCATGAACGCAGGCTACCGAAGAGCGCTACATTTAAATTTTCAAGATATTGCGAGATCTTTCTAAGAATTTGGATTTCTTAGTCGGGAGATTTCATTCATTCATCCAACTGGAAACATAAAATCATGAAAGCAGCATGAATGAAGGATTATTATTTGATGAAGCTTTGGCTCCATCCGCATGAAACAAAAGACTACTAAACATCAAAGAAGTATCATCAACGCCAGGGTCAATGGCGCCTTCACTGGAACCCTCTCCAGAAGCCGCTTCAAAATATTCTTCGGAAGCTGCACCAACATTCACTTCGGAGCCCACTTCAACATCCTCTCCAGAAGCCGCTTCAACATCCTCTTCGGAAGCTGTATCAACGTTCACTTCGGAGCCCGCTTCAACATCCTTTCCAGAAGCCGCTTCAACATCCTCTTCGGAAGCTGCACCAACGTTCACTTCGGAGCCCGCTTCAACATCTTCTCCAGATGCCACTCCTCCTATACACTCTTCGGAAGTTGCCTCGACATCCTTTTCAGAAACTGCTTCAACAGCCGTTTGAGGGTATTCCGGTTCATCCACGTCAGAGTCGAGGATTATGACGCCGTCATGAATAGGGTGTTCATGTTTATCCAGGAGTTCACGTTCGCCCAAGAGCTGCTCATGCTCCACCCTCCGGCGCTTTAGTCAGGCAGCAAACCTTTCAGTCCTAACACTTGTTGGCTGAGATGCTTCATCGCGCCTCCATTTTTCCTTCATGCCAACCGAAGCCAGGAAAACTTGGACACGCTCTCAGGCGATGCTCAGATGTACAAGGGACTTGGAATGAAGTTTGAGATACCAACCAACCATCTGCCTGATCTACCTGGGGCTAACTGATGTATTTTGTAGTTGTAGTAGTAAAAAGATTCGAACTCTAAGACTTGTGAAGGATTTTTTAGACTAAAATTAAACTCAACAATTAAATAAAGTTGTATCAAAAATATAAAGAAAACACCAAGACTCTGGATTCCACCATTAACCAGTTAAGTGATAAACTCTAATCAATATTCATGCAATTTTTTCTTTTAAAGTGATTCTAATATTTTGCCTCTAATAGATTTTTGAAGTAATAATTGTAACCATAAAGCATGAAACATCAGAAGTTTAAAAACCTAGCATGTTCCATCAAAACAATTCACAACTACTCAATAAAAATCAATTTTCCTATATTAGTTCTATGCAAATAATCATATAAAAAATTGCAAAAATAATTAAAATAGAATTATACCACTTTTCATGGAACAATGGCTTCCTCCGTCGCCTCGGCTAAGGGGTTTAGCTCCTCATATTAATCACTTGCTCAAAGTACATATTTATAGCTCAAAAGTTGATTAAAAGAGTAAAAGAGTACACTATAGTCGCTGAAGGTCCAAAACAGAAGACAGAATCGTCGGTAAAGGTCTTATGTGACTGCAGGAAACTGTTTGTAAACGATACTCAGCTGCTGCTGTTGAACTACGATATTCGTCTGCGACGGTTCAGTGTGGGTTGTATGTTCTTCTTCTTCTTCTCCGGCAGCAGCAGAACTCGGTTTCCTGCAAGTTGATTTTTTTTCGGCTCTGTGGTGTTCTAAACTTCCCCTAAAATCTTCCTTCCCTTTCTTAGGACTCTCACCACCATATATATACACCACAGGCTCTCTAAATCTGTCGGAAAATCTTTTTTTTCTCTTCTACAGTAAGATACGGGATTTTTTCTTCCCTGTTTAATCTTCACGCGTATTCTTCTTCCTTTTTCAACTCAAAACTTCTCTAATTGATATCTCTTCAAGCTTGGTAACAACATCTTGTGAGAATATCTTCTCCTATCCAAAAATAGAACCAAACTTCACCCGTAATATATATTTTTTTCCTGTTTTGAAGAAATAAAAATGGAAACTTACTTTTCTTACGTTAAGAACTCATCTACCGGCTCTGTTTTAATCCCACAACTTCATGCAGATCCAAATGCTAGGAAATAACCGAGAAAATCTCACCCAAAGTCTCGCCAGAAAGTTGCGCAGGTGAAGTTTTATCTTCCCGACAAAACTCGCGTTCAAACGAAGGGGATGACCTCCCCTTATCCGGACCAGGGGTGCGAATAGCAAGTGGATACCCCTTAGTAATCTGGGTGCCCCTTAGTAATTTTCTCCCATGAGCGCAAAAACCACTTTTCGAGCCAATTTCGCCGTAAAAGGCTATTTCTCCAAAAACACCTACAAAGGGATAAAATACCAAAATTAGTACAAAAATGGGTACTAACACTATACACAAAAGAGATGAAAATAGACACATAAATGCGTCTATCACCAACCGACATCGTGCTAGGGGAACGCTCAATTGGACGCCTCGTGCCATGTTCCAAGGACAATCCGACCCACCTCTCCTGGTAACATCTGTCTACTTTGACTTATAAGTTTTATCTTTATTTGTCACCATCTAGTGCTTACCCCGCAACAATGTCACTGTTACGTACTAAGCAGGGGACTTAATGTTGATGGTGGTTTTCGGTTCAGGGTCAAAATTGTGAAACCCTATTTTTAATGCGATGTCATCCTGCAAAGGAACAGAAGCCATTTGAAAGTGATGAGTGCAAAAACCGCTTCGCTCACGGATGTATTGAGCAATTCAATATATTTGGACATATATATATATAAATTCCCTCAGAATGGTGCATACATCAACGATCCCAAATATTTTGTGAATTTTATTCCCCGCCGGCATTATTCACTAATGCATTGACTTGCCTGGTATTTTCCTATGCCATGTTCCCAGCCGAACTCTCAATATTGGCATGACATGACGATTAATGTTCACTCGCAATGGAGTAGCATGAATCTCCCGAAGTGTCAGTATTGAGACCTGCATGAAAAACACTCACGTAGGCTACACCACTCTCTGACAAAGAGATCGGCGTGTCGACACACTTTTAATTAAAAGTTAGCTCGATGGACGTGTTTAAATTCCTTAAGGAAAATCTAGACTGTCCATGTCAGTCTAAAAAAACGATCACGGCCACACGATTTGGCCACACAATTCAACAAGCCTAGCCTACTCCTAGCGGAACTAGGCGGTCATCATGATAACCACCGGCGGGCCCACTAACGTCCCAACTGGTCGGAATCCATGTAGTTCACCTGTAACACCCTCAAACGTTAGACAGAACATGGGTGATCGCGCTGTTAAAAAAAGCTCAAACGAGCCAAGACCGACCATAACGGTCTCAAATTCATCATATCCGTCCAACTTTGCTAGCCTAGTTGAACGGTCTAGATCTTCCCTCGAATGATCAAAAGGATAATGGCGTGTTCATCGGCGACCAAACTACATTCTTGGTCAATCGAATTGCCCACGACAAACCAGAAACGCGTTGAATCGCTCGCCCAAAGAAGGGTAATCTCGCGATTTAAAAAAAATAACCTAAATTGAATAAATGGCGTTATGTAACTACCGCAAATCAATCATGTCCGTCCATCTTCGCCAGCTTGGTCGAACAGCTTAGATCGGATTCTAGATGGACAACGGCGTGACACTGTGATCACCGGCCACCCCTCTTCCATGAGGAGCGATCGGCCAAGCCATGACTTGCTCATGTAGCCTCCGAATAATCACCCAAAAGAGGCTAGTCGCACTGTTTGCATAATCCAACGGCAGCCATTAACTGCCGCAAATCATCTCAGCCACCCAACTTGGCTAGCCAATTTAACCTTCCCAGATTTAATATGGATCGACCGATAGGATGTTAAAATGGCCACCAGCTTCAACTCTCTCATATGGACCGACCGGCTAACCCCTGGGATGCGCACGTGGCTCCTACCAACTCCCTAAAAATGGCTGGTCATGCTCCTTTTAAGACATTAAGATCTGCGACTAACTCAGACGATCTTTAAAACAACAATGCTTTATACGCATCGATTATAAACAATGATTTATACGCATCAATTATAAACGATGCTTCATAAATATTGATTCCGCGAATAATTTTATTATTTGACCTAAGAAGCACTATGTGCTGCTTTTAGCGAAAAGTCTCACGACTTGACCCATTTACTCGAGACATCAAACATGTGACAAACTGGGGGACGCTCATTGGGGTATTGGTATGGCGTTTTAATGCGTGCGGTGTGCAACGCGCCCATTACGAGAAAGTGTCAGGAAAGGACGGACGGTTAACAGCAATGAGAGTAGTTGGTGAAAGGGTGACCAGTGTTCCCTCATAATGGAAACGTGATGATCACCACCTTTTGTACAACCCCACTCCTCCACTACTTAACTTCCTCCACTTTCTATGAGATCAGGGGTGCCCTCAATGACTTGTATAAATAGGTTTTTCAACCTATTTTCAAACGGAAGGGTTATCAACACAAGTATCCAGAAAACACCAAGAACTGATAGCTTACGTTCTGCAAGCCAGTTCCATATTATGATACAAGTCATAAAACAGCCACACCTTCATAATTCAACATTCTGATCTCAAACAACTTCTTCGCTTCCCTCCCTAAGATCAACCCTTCTCCTTCACTTTGTGACCGAATTGAATCTGGAACGGCCATTTCTTGGTTTAGGATAGAGTCTTACAAATTGATCTCTCGAATCTAAAAGTACTCCTGTGCAGTACATTTATTTAGGGTTTGAATTCGTTTCTCATCAACACACCCAAATTTACCAAAAACAGCAGAATCATTTTTTACCCCAAAACAGTAGAGTCTTGCTGGGATTCAGAGGCGTAAGGAATGCGACTGTACCTTAATCAGTGTGATATTGTTTAGGGCTCAACTACATTCCATTCCGAAGTTAACTTGTAATAGGCTAGAGTCTGTAGCGGCTTAATACAGTGGGGTGTTCAAATCTGGACTAGGTCTCGGGGGTTTTCTGCATTTGCGGTTTCCTCGTTAACAAAACTTCTGGTGTCTGTATTATTTCTTTTCCGCATTATATTTGTTTATATAATTGAAATATCATAGGTTGTGCGTAGTTTAATCAATTAGATAATCCAACCTTTGGTTGTTGATATAAATTGATTGATACTTGAACATTGGTCTTTGGTACCGTTCAAGTTGTTTCTCATAATAATTAGGCCCACGGATTTCTATCTGTTTGATTTGCTGATTACATTGAGAAGCATAGATATAACTCTTGGATGTATTTTCCTTGATTGAGTCTGACTGTCTAGTTGATTTTTTTGGAAATATATTGGAGTTAGTCCATACAGATTGCCGAAACGAAATATTGGGTGTGGTTGTTAGACCCCCGCTTTTTCAGATTCTTGGACATTGGTCTTTTGTACCGTCCAAGTAATCTCTTTGTGATTAGGTTCACGGATTTGTTTCTGTAAATGTTCTAATCGCAAGAGAGAGATATAACTCTAAATATTATTCCTTGATTGAGTTTAACTCTCGGAGTTGTATTAAGTTTGTCCATTCAGATTGCCTAAGAAAAAAGTGGTGGTGTATTTTGGTACCCCGCATTTTCATAATGCTCTAACAGAACTGTTTAAGTAAAAGTCGCGTCAAGTATTTGGTCAAGGCCTGATCCATTGGGTTGACTAGGTCATGGTTAAAATATATAACATTAATGGTCCATATTATATATGAGGTATTCAGGCCTATTGACAATAAACTTGAAACTATTAACGTATAGGTTCAAAACGTAATGTTAAGCCTAAAATTGGAAATTTCATCACCCAATTATAGTGATCGACAAACAATCTTTCCCCTGTTCGACGATGATGGAAATTTTATAAGAGTTTCATCCAAATATTATTCCATATGTACTAAAATATTAGATTAATCGAATGACTAGATTAAAAAGGATATGTTTGACATTATATGACTAATGCATGTTAATTTTCTATGGACGTGACTTTAAATATCGTACTCTTTCGAGTACTTGTTATGTCAGGGTCGCTGTGAAATTTTTACAGGTAATACATGAGGTCAAAATATAACACATACCAGAATTTCTACATAATCTAACAGTTTTATGAATTAGGGTTTTTGGTGGTTCACAGAGGTTCTGGGGATGACGTTATATTCAGTCTCATTTGAAATCTTACCCAAGTATGTATAATGTAAATCACGAATTAAGCGGGAAGAGAATAAATGCAATTCGAAGAATTTTGCGGGACGGATTAGTTCGAGGATATTGCGAATAATTCGGCACAAATTCATCGAATTGCTAACCAGGATCCATGAAACCTAATAGATACTATGAATACGAAATATTTTGTTGAAAGGGAAGACCTGGTAACGCATCCATAATATAAAAAATAAGAGGATCAGCTTATCTTCATTAAGTAATCGATCACAGGTCTCAATCGATTTTTTTATTTTATTTTTTGCACGGTTGACAAAGTCGTGATGTTGACGTGTTAAAGTAGAAATGTAGGTAAAGCCAAAAGATAGGAGAGAATAAGAATGAAATCTTATTGATTAGAGAGTTCTAGTATTAAATAGATTGACTCGTTTATATACATGTAAAGGGATAACCCTAACTAGCTAATTGGACTGCACACACATGGGACCAAATCCCTACACAACATTTATTAATTTACTAGTATTATATTAATTATACAGTAATATTTTTATCAACTTTAATATTAAAGTTGATAAAAAAAACATCATTACCTTGCAAGAAGTATAAGAAAGAAGACATCAATTTGCGAGTATGTAGAAGGAAATTAAGTCAGGGAACATATACTGCTTCAATTAGAGTTCTTACTTCTAGTGGTGTTGCTCCTTGTAATGAAGATACCTTGGCAGTTCTACAGCTTAAACATCCCACTGCCAGTAATATCCATTGCTTCTATTGAGTCTGATGCTTTTGTTGCTAACAAAGATATGGTTTTAGGAAGGATTAAGAGCTTCCCAAAAGGTACTGCTTGTGGAAGGGATGGCCTTCATGCTCAGCATTTCTTAGATGCTTTGAGTGGATCTGCTGCTGTTATGGCCGATGATTTTCTTACTTCTATTACTGCTATTGTCAATATACTGCTTGCAGGTAAATGTCCTCCCTTACTTGGTGAGTTTATTGCAAGTACTCCACTGACTCCATTAGACCAATTGTTGTAGGAACCATTTGGAGAAGACTTATTTCCAAGGTAGCTGCTTCAGTAGTTAGTATGGATATGAGTGTTTATTTAGGTGATTATCAGTTTGGTGTTGGTATCCCTTGTGGTACTGAAGCTATACTACACTCAGTTAATCGTATTTTAGAAGCAAACGGAACAAGCAATTTAATGTCTATGTTATTGGTGGATTTAAAAAATGCTTTTAACCTTGTTGTTAGAGAAAAACTCGGTTAAACTCACCAATCGTTGGTGTGTCAAGTTTGGATGTCATATTTTAGTGACTCAAAACTCATCTAAAGTTGCTTGATTGTATACGAGAGTCAACTTCATTTAGGTTAGACTAGAAAGTTTAGGAATGTTGAAACATACAAGTATTACTTCTAAGACCTAAAAAAAAAAGTGAAGAAGAAGCGAACTACAACGACGACAACATCCTTCCTCTTGAGGTTAGTAATATTGACTTGAACTGCTTTCATTCCTAACGTATCTTTCAAGTCGTGATATATTGAAAACATAATTGCGAAGCTATATATACTATACATATTGTATGATACTCTAGTGATGTGACATGGTCATATTTTTAGGATAATAGTAATAGGGAATTTGACTACGAAGTATAACGCTTATCTTTTGAACTTCATAGATATGACATCGACATAATCTTGTATATATTGTTATGATCATGTGAATGGGTTATGGTGAAGATTTCATCCTAGGAAACAATGTTTTACATTAGTTTAAAGGAAGTACATTCATGAACTTGTTTTATGAATCACAAGGGAAATCGCTAAGCTTATTAGTACGGTTATTCATTGAAAATATTTGGATTACAAATATGTGTGAGATGGTAGAACCGATCGTAAATTTGTTATGTATCTTGGTATAACTAATCACAATGCCTGACTTATGATTTGGTATGACTAATTTTTATTAATTAGTGTAACCGATCCTAAGTAATCACCATGAGATGGTATGATCGATAGTTGTAATTGGTATGACCGATCCTAGTAATTGGTGTGACCGATCACAGAGAAGTTGTGTAATCGATCCTGGTAATTGGTGTAACCGATCCTGGTAATTGGTGTAACCGATCATGGTAACTGGTATGACCGATCACAAGCATTACCATGAGTATATGGTAACCGGTTCTGGTAATTGATGTAACCGATCCTGGTAACTGTTGTAACCGGTCCTGGTAACTTGTATGACCGATCACAAGTGTTTCCATATTAAGGTATAACCGATCCTAGTGATTGGTAGAACCGATTGAAACCATGTATGTGATTTCATATTTGATCAATCACATAGTGATCTTGGAATCAATTCCAAACTTGTTTGGAAGTGTGGTATAACCGATTCCAAGAATGTAAATCCATGTAAATATGGATAAGGATTTATAGTGAAAAGATGTCAACATACTTTGAACACGTTCAGTAACTCTTATCATTTATTGTTCAAAAATATTCCTTAGTACTCAAGGAGATCATGTGCCGAAATAAATTGAGAATCTTTTAATTAAGGTTTTTGGTTTTATAAGCTTTAATTACCAGCAATTAAATTCATATCTCTAGAGAATAAAAATTAGTAATGTGCATTTACTAATTGGATATTTTTTATTGAGAGATTTCAGAAATTTTTGACAAGCATTTATTGGAATTAGGAAAACCGAATTTTGTTATTCATTGCATATCTTGAGAATATTTTCGGTTTTGGAAATTCCTTGGTGTCCAAACATCCTTGGTTTATAAATACCTAAGTTTGCATTTATAGCAAACTATCCTAAGATCCATGCAAACTTCATCTTCCTTGGTATCCTGAGAGGAAAGTACCCTAATTAGGCGAAATCTCTTATGACCGCTCGTTTAAAGACTTCTGTGGGATCAAGAAGCTCTACGAGTACCGTTGGAGGGAAACTAGATAATTGCAGTGTTATTAGTTTTTGATTGATTTGATTGACTAACGGTTGTTGAAACTTTGATTGCACCTAGTTTGTTTATTCTTGAGAATCTTCTCTTCTGATATAAGATTCACTCAAACTAGATCGATGTATCGACGGGATCTTTAGAACTGTTTGTGGATCTAAAGACATGTTGTGATAATACATTGTCAACAGACTCCGTTCTATGTGTGATTGATCACAAGAGATTCAAGTGGTGTTGTGCAGGTGTTTATTGAAGATTAAAGAAGATTTGAAGACAAAGAAAATTTATTTGGTTCTCATATCTTTGGGTTTGCACAAACCTTGATCAGCTGGGATCCAACCAGAATCGGATGTAGTCAATTGATTAGTTATGTGAGATCGGCATCACTTTATAGTTTCTTGTTGGAATCTATTTCGACTGATTGCGAATCTAAACTTGACTAATTTGTAGTTATTGGATAGATTGATCTAACCAGGCAAAGGTGTTTATTAGATTAAACGGAAGAGCCTTTGCGTATGACTTGAGATATCTTTATCTTGAAAGAATCGAAAGAGTTGTTACCAAACAGATTTGTTGTTCCTTTACTGTTTGGAATACGATCCAAAGGAATTGTTCCAGTGCTTGCACTCATCGAAGTCGGAAGCGCTGGGATACTGAGAAAACTAAGTGAACTAGGGGTAGTTGTTTGGTCTCAACTATACGAAGTTGGTTTAGATTTTGTATAACGGCTTAATTCTGAGAGTATTCAATTATGGACTAGGTCCCGGGAGGTTTTCTGCATTTGCAGTTTCCTCGTTAACAAAATCTTGTTGTATCTTTTACTTTCATATTTCCGCAATTATAATTGTTTTTGTGAATATCAATTCTGCGGAGCACGTGTCACGGTTTCAGTGGTCACATGCAGGATAAATGTGTAGCCCTCGCTACACACAGGAATCTGAGTAGCAGAAGACACCTTCGCATATCTAGTTTCTCCCATCCCAAGAAGGGATACCTCGACGGCTAAGATGGAAAAGTAGAACCTAGCCTAGAGAGAGGCAGCTGGTGAAGGGACAGAGGTAGATGACATATCCAATCAGCATTTAATGCGCAAATCTATTATCTACACGCCTAACCAAAGAACGTGGAGAGAGATGAGGTGGCAGAGTCTGACTAGGAAAGGCTAGCGGTGAACGAATGTACAATCTGTACTGAGGCTGGGTAGTTCCCGAAGGAACGTGGGTCAGCTGAGGTGACCAAAGTTACCATTTGTACGGAAGATATATCAGGGAATGATGGACCCAAAGATAACAAAGTTATATCTGGAGCACAAGGGGCTATAAATACCAAACTTTACCAACAAACAAGGGAATTCAATATCTAGGAGAAAAAGATCTAGTCTTAAGCTTATACCTCTTTAATGTTTAGAACTTAAGTATTTACTTCAACTTGAGTTCTCTCTATTACTTTGGGAAGCATTTAAGATCTTTGTAACCACCACAACTTAATACAAACAATCACTCATTATCCTGTGGACGTATACAAATGTCGAACCACGTAATGTCTTGTGTCTCATGATAACTTAGTAGCATTTACATTATATTTTTGTTCTTCGTTATTATTGCGATCTCGAATACCTTTTATTACTTAGCATTATCAGTTCAACTAAGACATCAATACTACTTAGTATTAGATTCTCCGAGCTGTATACATTACGTAGACTATGGGAAAATTAGTAGTCACAGTTTGGCGCTAGAAGGATTTGCTCACCAGCTTGAGTTTTTATGTTCCTTTATTTTTTAACTTACGCATCTTCTTTAACAAAGAGATCCGAGCTTAACAATGGCGGATCTCACTTCCTAGTGATCCATTCGTCCGTTATTTATGTAAGTTCTTTGAGTTCATAGCCTTTAAAGACTTACAACCTTACAGTTTTACAAAGTTTTTTGCAAAAACGCTTTCACAAAACGTTAATACTTTTGTTTTGTACTAAAACAACTTTTTCCGACAGAGTATCCTTTGGATCTGAGTACCTCTAAGCACTAAGGAATCTCAGTGAGAATTTAAGGAGAAAAGATCTTACAAAGCATTTAATAACCCATTTTTCTTAGGAGATCTGACACCTTTTTTAAAAAAATTCAACATGTAAGGTTGTTTTTTCCAAGGGTGTCATAAGAAATTCAATACCCATCTTTTCAAACGTCATTCTATTACTTTTTCTGAAAAAGCTGCTTAGCCGTCTTCTGTGTCAGAGCATTAATTGCTACTTTTAACGAAGGCACCCAAGTAGCAGATTTTGCCACTTTTTCTGTGACGTCAGGATAACAAAAGACCGAAGGCATGCAGAAACCAAGTGACGTACCGACAAGCTCACGACCAGCGGTTACGAGAGGAAGATCTCAGAAATCATCTCAAGTGAATAGAAGAAATGAAGCAGAGGACGGAAAAAGCGAAATAGCAAAAAGAACGGCTACCAACAAACCACCTACCCCTGCTGAAGGGATGGGGCAAACATCGGGAGCACAACCACTTTACGGCATGCCGTTACCGGAGCGTCCCCATGTTACGAAGCCACCTGCGGCTAACGAAGGGTTAACCAGAACCTCAGCTCCTACGGGACGAGGGTTGGGAAACCTAACTCATATCCAGCTAGATCCTGATGCTTCGGTCATAGAAGAAGGAGTGGATGACTCTGAGGATCTGGCCGAAAACACTCCTTAAGGTGGTGGAATCCACAATGAAGAACAAATGGAAGCACAAGTAGCAGCTTTGATACTCCGTAACAAGGAGCACGAGGATGCAATTCACGTGATGGCTCAGGAAAACCAGAACTTGAAGGATATGTTGGATGTACAAATCGAAGGTTTCCAAACTCACCCTACGTTGAAGAGGCGTGAGCACGGAGCTATCTCAAGAAGATGAATGGGGTGATATTAACCCACAAAAGGCTAACCTACTAGAGGGAGCCAGGAACACATGGCACGATCCAGATGAGATGGATCCAACTTACAAGCCCTCTCAGTCCTACTATGATGAGGCATTTTCCAGAGATGCTCACAATGTGAACATGGTCATGGAGCAAATGGAGAAGATGCGGAAAGAAATACAAGGATTGAAAACTGGCCACGCGGGCGCAAGGCTGGAAGAGGTACTCCAGGAAGCAACAACATCTCCATTATCCTTTCGCATCTTAAGGGAGCCTATCCCTGCAAAATGCCCGGTACCTACGTTTCAGACGTACAATGGTACCTCTGATCCCACAGCCCACCTACGGTACTACACTCATTTCCTTTCCCATTGGTAAAGAGATGAGGTAGTACTTTGTAGGTACTTCCCTGCAAGCTTGACGGGATCAACATTGGCGTGGTATGATAATTTACCAGCAAACTCAATTGACTCTTTTGAGCAATTGTCTACGGTGTTCTTGGAAACATGCATGTACAAAAAATCAATGAAGGAAGGGTAAGATAGGCTATTTTATTTAGCTATCGGACCCCGGGAAACATTAATGCAATACACAGACAGGTGGCAAAATACGTGCCAAGCAATCGGGAAAGTCAATCCAAAAATTAGCATTAATTGCTATAAGTACGGACTTGATAGAACCTCGGCTATCTTCGTGGAGCTTCACAACCGATCCCTCGATTCCGAAGGAGAGCTTCGGGTTGTCCAGGATCGCTACATCAGACTTGAAGAAATACAAAAGGATAACCCCAGAGCACAAACAAAGGAAACAACAGCTCCGCAACGAACGAACTCTCTGGAACCAATTCTGGAGACACCTAAGAGGCAAAATGAAACTGGGGGCAGAACCAGCTCTGGAGACAAAAGATCAAAATACAGAAATCGCAAAGGCAGAGGAAAAGGAAAAGAAGAGTTTGTAGATAAAGTTTATACAAAGCTAAACACAACGTTCTCCCACATTCTAAGCAAGGAAGGAGCGAAGCCAGGCTTTCCTTACCCTAACACTAGGGGAAAGCAGCCGGATAAAACAAAGGATTCTAAGGAGTACTGTGAGGACCACCAGTACTATTGGCATACAACTGACACATGATATCACCTGCGGAACACGATTCAGAGATTCATAGACGAAGGCAAGTTCATGGAGTATGTGTAGATACAACCAGCGGATACTGAGGTAGTCCCCAAGAAAAGGGTAGAACTACCTCAGGATGGAAAATACATCAACATGATCACATTCTCCAATGGAGGCCAGGAGGAGCTACTCGAAGATATCCTCGAGTTAGCTCTGAATAGAAGAAAGCTAGAAGCCCACGAGGTGTTCAAGCTAAGTGGAACACCTACTAGCACTTGGTAAGAATGGATGGCTACGCCATTAACATTCTCAACAAGAGACGTCAAGCAGGAAGTCGAGATGCACAACGAACCACTTGTGATCACTCTTCCAATACATGGATGGAATGTCACGAAGGTCCTCATTGATGGGGGCAACTCGTTAAATGTATTATTATACGATCCCTACTTACGTATGGGTTTAACAGCTGAGCAAATGGATTCATCCACTTCCACAATATACGGTTTCAATGGAGCAGTCTCTAGACCAAAAGGAGAAATTGTCTTACAGGTACGCGCAGGACCCTTAGTAACCAATACAAGGTTCTCTGTTGTGGAAGCACCTTTGCCCTACAACGTCAGTATGGGACGACTTTGGGTCCATCGATTAAGAGGAACAGCTTCGACCTATCATCAGTACCTTCGATTCCCTACACCCATGGGTAAAATGGAAATCAAAGGTGATCAACAAGATGCAAGGATATGCAATCTAGCAGAGGTCAGACTCAACGAAGAAAGAGCTGCTGCAGCAACACGAAAGGAAAAGAAGAAGGGCGAATGCCAACGAAGTAAAATATGGAGGCTTCAAAGTCCCTCAGTTCAAGAAGCAAGCACCTCCGCCACCCCGGTAGCGGACACTTCTGCTAAATGACAATTACAGAAATGCACTCCTCTACAACCTCAGAAACCAACCTTTTCACCGGTGGAACCAACAAAGAAAATCAACATTGGAACGGAGACGGAGCAAAAGATGATCAACATCAGAACTTTACTAGAAGAGGACGAGGAGATGCAACTGCAAAGGATACTACAAGACTACGCAGATGTCTTCGCATGGTAAATAGAAGACATGTCAGGAATTGACCCGAATTTGGTCTCCCACCACCTTCGGCTCAAACCAGAAATGGCACCATTCAAGCAATGTATCCGCAAGGTGGAAGACATCTACCGGAAGCAGTGGAGAAGGAGTTGTAAAAGCTCCTAGCAGCAGGATTCATACGAGAAGTCAAGTATCCCACATGGATATTGTTAGAGCATAGCTCGGTTGAACCCACCAAGCGTTGGTATGTCAAGTTTGGTTGTCATATTTTAGTGAATCAAAACTCATTTAAAGAGTCGCTTGATTATATACTAGAGTCAACTTCGTATAGGTTAGCTTGAAAGTGTTAGGATATGAGACTTACAAGTATTACATGAAGACTTGAAGAATGTGAAGAAGTATGGAGCTACAACGACAACATCATCCTTCCTCTTGAGGTTAGTAATATTTGACTTGAACTGTTTCATTCCCTAACGTATCTTTCAAGTCGTGCATATTGAAAACATAACTGCGAAG
>JAJJMB010011095.1:5533317-5643259 GCA_023531105.1 Papaver atlanticum
TAAGGAATACAATACGAGGTTTATTGCTTAACCATTAAACTTTGTATATAAGACATCGACATGATCATATGAATGCTATTGTGATTATGTATGGATATGAGTGAAGATTTCATCCTAGGAAACAATGTTTTACATTCGTTTAAAGGAAGTAAGTTCATAAACTCGTTTTGTGAATCGAAAGGGAAATCGCTAGGCTTATTGGTATTGTTATTCATTGCAAATCTATTTTGAATTACCAATATGTGTGTTTAGTATAACCGCTCATAAACTTGTTTATGTATCTTGGTAAAACTATTCACAGGGCCTGACTTATGTATTGGTATGACTTTTATTAGTGAAACTGATCTTAAGTAATCACTCAAGATGGTATGATCGATGCCTTGTAAATAGCAACTTTTATCTAGCCATTGGGGAACCGATCCTAGTAAGAGGTGCAACAAATTTACAATAGGGGAATCGATCCTTGTAAGAGGTGCAACACGTTTTTAGTAGATGGGGGAACCGATCCTATGGACATGTGCACAAAATACAGGTAGTTACCATAAGTATGTGGGGAACCGATCCTAGTACCTAGTCAACCGAGTTTTGGTAACTAGCATGACTATGCACAGTACTCACATGGAGGTAGAACCGAACTTGTTTTGGTAGAACCGTGAAACCAATGATTGATGATTTTATAGGATAATCAATCACATAGTTCTTGGAAGTCAGATGAACCAATTCTAAATTCGTTTGAAAGTGTGGCAAATCGGTTTCAAGATTGTATGTATGAAAAAGGACTTGCAAAGTAAAGATGTCGACATACTTTGAACATGTGCAGTAACTCTTATCATTAATTGTTTAAAGATATTCCTTAATTGCTAAAGGAAAATCCCAGGATCGAAATAAATTTAGAATCTTTTAATTAAGGTTTCTTAGTTTTTATATGCTATTTAATTTCCAGCAATTAAATGCATATCTTTAGAAAATAATAATTAGTAATGTGCATTTACTGATTATAGATTTTTCTATTGGGATTTCGGTCAAAATTTGGACAGTGCATTTCCAGGAGCGTAACTACACCAAGGTGGAGCAACTCATATATGCCTTAGTAGTGGAAACACATAAACTAAGGATATATTTTGATGCACATACCATTCGAGTCTTCACAAAGGCTCAGATAGGTCAAATCCTCGATAGCACGGAGAACAGACAACAGACACGCAGATGCCTTAGCATTCATATCCTCTATGCTAAAGGACAGAAATACCACCGACGTGCAAATTGGAAGGATATATGAACCTTCGATAGAAGGACCTCTCTAAGGCGCTGAGGAGGCTTTGGCTGTTCAAACTCGGGCCATGAGAGAAGCAGATAAAGGAGAAGCAAACAAAAAAATAAAAGAATCAGATGATGAAGCGAAAGAGTCTAATGAAGACCAATCCATGTCAGACGAAGGCAACGGAAACGAAGCGGAAGATGATTGGAGATTTCCAATCCACCAGTACCTTGACAAAGGCACATTACCATCCGATGTTAAGGAAGCTCGGAAACTCAAATCAAAAGATGCAATGTACAGCCTTCGTGACAGAATACTGTATATGAGGTCATTTCTCGGACCCCTAATGCGGTGCCTCTCACGAACCGAGGAAAGGAAAATACTCCATGATATACACAGCGGAGATGCCGGCAACCATAGTGGAAGAAGATCCTTGGCGGTTAAAGACAAAATGCAAGGATCCTATTGGCTAAGCGTGGACGAAGATTCAAAGAACGTGGCTAAGCGATGTGAAAGATGCCAACGCTTTGTTAAGAAAATCAAAGCACCAGCAACGTATCTTAACTCGGTTATCATCCCTTGGCCGTTTGTCAAATGGGGGGTTGATATTGTTGGACCCTTGATAGAGGGAACCTCAAAAAGAAAATACCTTATTGTGGCTACGGATTACTTCACCAAGTGGGTGGAAGCAAAGCCTTTGGCAAGAATTAGGGACACAAATGTCTTTAAATTCTTGTTTGAGCAAATCATATGCAGGTTCGGAATACCAGCCGCCATAGTCTCAGACAATGGCAAACAGTTACAAGGAAAGAACATCGACATGTTGTTTGATACCTTCAACATTAAGAAGAACAAGTCAACTCCTATATACCCTAAGAGAAATGGACAAGCGGAGGAACCCAACAAAACCAAAGCAATGAACTTAAAGAAGAAGCTAGAAGTATACAAGAAGAGGTGGTGAGAACAGCTACACAACGTCCTATGGGCCTATCGAACTACAAGAAAGTAAGCTATAGGGGAAACTCCATTCTTGTTGACCTACGGAGCCGAAGCAGTCATCCCAACGGAGGTTATACTCTCAACAACAAAAACGGAGGCTTGGGAGAAAAATCTAACAACAGACTTGATGTTAGAGAAACTGGATGACCTTGAAGAAAGAAGGGAGGTAGCCTTGCAAAAGATGGTAAACTATCAACGGGTCATCCCTCGGAACTTTGTGGCTGAGGAATACGTACTACGTCAGATACCGCCATATCAAAGAAAGAATGAGTGGGGCAAGCTAGCTCCAACATGGGACGGGCCCTACATCATACACGACATCGCCGGAAAAGGGTCTTACTACCTAAGAACCCTCAAAGGTGAAGTACTACAGCACCCTTGGAATGCAATGTACCTAAAAAAGTACTACCCATAAGAGAATCGTGATTACTCAGGAGAAGAAAGGAATGGGCAATAGCCTACCATGTTCTATCCCTGAGCAAAGGTATTATAGACCTTACTAATCAATGAAAGAAACTTTTTGCTAAAAAATTAACTTTGATTAATACAATTGGGTTAGAATAGACACCCTCCGTCAGGAGTGAAGATGAGGCGAGGCAAGGCAAGGCATAACTGAGCATATGTCAATCTCGAATCCTCGGGGCGATGGTTCCTTTCATAAGGCATAATAAAAAATAAAATATCCCCTATAGAGATACCCTTTCGAAGTAAAGCAATCTCCGCGCTGAACGCATAGGGTTACAGGAAAATTATTGCTCACGTAGGGATCTTCGCCACCATGATACCTTCTGGCCAAAGGATATCTGGGTAGGACGTTGAATGTTCCACCAAAGGTTAAGCATACCTTAGCACTTTGTGATAACTTGACTGTGCGACCAATTAGACACATTACGTCTAAACAAAATATTCATGCAATAACATGAAGTGAAATGATAATTTTACCAGAATATGTCTAACATTTCTTAAAAGTTACATGGCAGATAACAAAGCTTCAAACCATCAGAAAGCATTGTTTTAAAGAAGGGAGGCATCATAGCTAAAAAAGGTACCTCAGCTGAGGACATAAAACAACAAAGAGTTTACTTAAACAAAGCTCGAGACAACAGAATCAAGGGTAAGGAAGGCGAGGAAAGACAACTCCGTCAGCTTGGTGTTCAGCTTCAGCAAAGGCATCATTGATATAATCAATAGCTGAACGCTCGAATTGCACCTTCATTTGGGAGGCCTGAGTCTCAAAATCAGAGTCCGATTTCCGACGAAGCTCCATCATCTGGGCACTGAGCTGGTCATTAGCCTGCTGCAGTGACTCAGCTTTAAACTTTGCAGCAGCATCAAATTGGCGAGCTATCTCCAACGAAGATACCTGGCACTCAAGATGGCTGACCTTAGCATTCACACCCACAAGCTGCTCCTGGAGACCTATGGAAATAAAGGGGATAAGTAAAGAACAGAGGCAATAGGAGACACAAAGAATGTTGCGGGAGTAAGAAAACCCTAAGCTACCTCCAGCATGGCTAAGGGATTCCTCTAAACTATGCCGGGCTTCGGCAAGATCCACCTCAACAGCATCAAGATCCTCCACAAGGGTATCTCGTTCGGCCTGGAGATCCTCAACATCAATCCGGAGCGAAGCATTCTCAGAGGATAAAACCTGGTAAATGTTCTCTAACTCTTCCAATCTCTTGACCATAGATGCACGAGACATGGAGGAAGGCATTAAAGAAACCTCACTAAGCCTGTTCTTAAGGGAGCAGACTTCTGAGGATAATACGTTACGTTCTGCGGTAACCTTAGCTAAGGAAGCGCATGCATCTTCGAAATCTTCATAATACTTTTTGCGGATAATTTCTTGAGCTGAGAGACGTTTCTCAACTAAGGCAATATCCTCCTTTTTCTTTAAAATAAGATCGTCTTTCCACTTGAGAGTTTCATCAAATTCTTTACGGAGCAAAGCCATCTTCTTCACGAGGTCTGAGTTATGAGCAGACTCAAGGGAGATTTGGGCCTCATTATGAACAGTCATGTTCATCAACCTATCGGACTTCTTCTGGTAATACCAAACGTCGGAGGTCAACTTGGCTATTTGCTCCCGAAGGTGTCTAAGCTCACCGGAGCTACCAGCTGGCATGCGTGGGTTCTCTCAGGACTATGCTACCAAACGAAAATGAAGACAAAGCTATAAAAAAAAAAGGAACGAACCTATGGCTTTGGAGGATTCAGCAGCCAAAGAAGAATCAGCAGCCTTAGGTCCCTCCTCAGCAACCTTTGCAGCATTATTAGCTCTTTCAAGAGCCAACAAACAAGCCTCTAGGGACCTCTGAGTCTTCCTCAGTTCGTTCTCTAACAGAGGCACCTTGGTGGCGGAAGCGGCATCACTGGAAGAAGGTTGTTGTGCGCTAGCAAAGGCATAATCATGGTGAGCACGCTCCAATAGAGCACTCAAGTGAGTACATTTAGCCCTATAAAACTTGAACAAGGTGCAACCAACATCGATTTGTTTGCAAAGCTGCGAATAAGAATCACTTACTGAGAACAAGGAAATACGGGGGAGGAAGTCAGCGTAAGTATCCATGAAGGTCTCCATCTCTTGGATGCTGCCCCTGCGGATTTCACCAAAGATCTGACCAGAGCGAAGGAAGTCAGGATCGAAGAACAGATCCTTAGCCACTCGATACTGAGCAGTCAAAGTATCCAATCTCGAAGCAACCTCCAAGGAATCAGCCAGCTGATGACGATCAACCTCAACAGAAAAGGGGCCCTTTGAATCCCGCAGTATGGCTTCAAGGATGGCATCGTCAGAACTCCCAACGCTCAAGCTCTCAGGTAACTTACCTTTCCCAAGATCCATGGAAGCCCCACCAGTCGCTTGAGAACGAGCATGGGGTACAAGTACTGAATCCTCACCACGACGAAGAGATGGCATGGTGGATGAGCTGGGAACGGAAGGAAATGCTTGACTAGAAGTACCACCTAAGTCCATATCACAAGCAGAAGGAAGATTACCCAGTACGGTCCAATCTGGTGACGAAGGTGGAGGTCCAACAACCTTGCTAGCGGGGGCAGCAAAGACAAACTGAGCACTTCCCAAGGAAGTAGGCGTAGCATTGAAGGAGAAGTTGGCAAGTGAAATCACAACCTTCTTCTTCGGCTGGGAGCCTGAACTACTCACCCTCGCCACGGGAGTAACACCCTTTGCGAACGAACCACTCGAATGAAGTGAAGTAGCAGGAGAAGATGGAAGACTCTTGGATGATATCACCATGGCACTAGTAACATCCGAAGCAATAGGCTGCAAATCACCAGGTGCAGAAAACGAGGGTACCTTCGGCAGCAAAGCAAGAGTTACAACTTGCGCACTAACTTGGCTCATCCGCAAAGACCCACCATTTACTTGAAGGTTATCCCCTTCCACAGAACCAGCACGAAGGCGGCTAGGGCTATCTTTGGAAAAATCTTCCTCAATGTCCTCTATGTGGGGACTAAGAGCGGTATCCTCGACGTCCTCCATATCCTCGTCATATTGTTCTTCCTCTGCATCCTTAGGATCCTCATCGGATTCTTCAACATCAATCACAACCTTCAACTTTCCTTTCTTTTTGGAAGACTATAGAAGAACACATGTGCAAGCTAAGGATCAGGGGAAAAATACTAAGGAATCTACGAACACCAAGTTATGGTTATAATCCTTACCTCCGCAGGTGTTGGCTTAGCTGCTTCAATCGAAGCCTTCCTTTTCCTTGTCCTAGTAGCTACGGAGTTACCAGCAGAGCCCGGAGCAGTCCCAGTAGTAGATCTCGGAGCAGTCCCAGCAGAAGAAGTAGGGGCAGGCTGCAAAGGAACCACCAGAGTACTGAGCAAAGGCAACAAAACAAAGATGAAAAATAAAAAACTTCTGTAACAAATGAAGGTTACCTCATGATGAGGTTGTCAACCTATCAATAATAATTCTCTTATGCTACACAAATCTATAAAGAAGTAGTGAGGCAAGTTGAGTTCGTATCCACAGGGAGGTGTGAAATTGAAGTTATTATATAAGACAAATTGATGTTGTTGAAAGACACAAATTCTGAAAATTGCAAAGATTGTAATTCAAGTTATGAGATGGAATTGACTAGAGATTCATTCGCCACTACCGAAAAAGATATATTAATCATACAAGTCTACTTTCAAATAATTTCGATTGTTAACAACTTTTAGACAAGTTAGATGTTCAACTTATCTTTAGATTCCTTAAATCACCGCGTAGAATAAGTTCTCTAGCGGATTCTAATTAAGTGAACCACCTAAAATAAGCTCTAGGTGTAATTCAATCAATTGCATTAATATTTGTGAATCAAGTTGCTCCTAGCCACATGTTCGTAAGTTCGACACGTTAACCTAGGGTTATCTTTTACACACTATTGCATACAAAATCCCTTTGCGACAAATAGTGCACCGCTACTTATGTAAAGATTACTCTAACAATTACGGATTAAAGTTCTCAATACTAGCATTAGAGTTGAATACGAGTTACCTAATTGTGCACTTAGATACCAAGCATACTTCTCATGGTCATAAGATCGGTAAAAGACAATCAACAAAAGATATTTATCGGAAGAATAACTTGCAAGAATTGATTAATAAAACATATTCGGAGTTTTGAAATCCTCCCCAATCAATAATGTTATTAGCTGCTCATGTTCTTAATAGTAAAACACATGACTTAAAAGAGGTTCAGAAAAGCAAACAGTTGAGATGAAAATCTTGGCAGGTACTGGAACTGGTTCTGTGTAGCTTAAAACACATGACTTAAAACACATGACTTAATGTAAGGTACTCTGCTTCAGAAAACAGGTACTGGAACTGGTTCTGTGTAGCTTCTCTTTCAGGAATTTCTGCGAACAATCTGCAGGCACAAAACTGGTGATTAAGAGGTAGCTTTTCTTTGTATTCTGCGCCTCTCTTTTATATCTTCTCTGCCCTGTAAAATCGTGACCTGATCAACATCCAACAATATTCCACATTCACAAACCCTGTAGCTTTTAAATCACAGACATTCATCTCCCAAAACTCTCGGCAAAGTTATCATCTGTTGGCTGTTTTCACGCTCAAAAACTCTCTCCACAACTGAAATAAATTGGTACCCAAGTTAACTCTTCCTGCTGGCTTCTAAATATGAGCTCTAGCCAATGCCTGACACGCATGTACTGAGCTCTTGAACCATGGTTAACCAGCTCAGAACTGGGTCCATATTCCCACTGTAACTCTACCTAAATCACTGAATCAAACCACTTTTCTCTACTGGCCTCATCTCTTGAAACATCACTATAAACCCTGTAAAAAATCACAAGTCACAACTCCATAACAGCATCAACACAATGGACAGCAGCAACACTTCCTTCGACTGCAGTTCAGCTCAAAGTACCACCAGTACCAATAACTCAATTTCAGTCCATTCTCTGTTTCACACAACCGTCACAGACATTGCCATTCCACTGAATTACCAGTTAACAGCCCAAAAGGTGAGCCAGAACATCAGCAACTCCCTTCGTTCTTTCTTCTCCTTCTCGAATTCAGATAAAACTCTTAACCTCTGTACACACAATCCCCATGGAAGAAACAACACTTGCTTCTTCTCTTCTTGCAGCCAAGAATTATGGCTAGAAAGTCAGTTCCCCTACTGAGTTTTACAGCCATATCTCCTCCAGAACGAACCAAAATTAGCTACAGACCTCAATGGTATCATCATCATCTTCCCCATTTCTTGTTGTTGGTTCAGGCAATTCTTCAAACACCTTGTATGCGCATTCTGCTGGTGGGGATATATGAGAGTACTGTTGGTTTCTATGATCATTTAATCTCCTTCCCTGCTAACAATCACACATTTGACACAAACCCATTACTCCATTCAATGTAAAGTGCTCAATCATTCATAATCTTCACCATTCAGTCATCATCGTTTCTCAATGGAAGTAGCAGCAGCTTCATGGCTGCTTTCTCGATCAAAACCCTGTCAAGTGCAACCCAATTCGGACCATATACTACTAGCACACTCCAGCCTCTCTTCATTTCCTTTGCAGCTTCTGAGAACAGCCAACAAAACCCACTTACTCAATAGCCTAAGATCCCCTTTTCTTCAACTGGTTTTCGGTCACAATTTCACCCAAAATCCATCATTTATTCATCATTTACGTATCACCAGCTCTATCTCCTTCTTGGTCTCTGAACTCCATCAATTCCTAATGATTCGTACCATAACTGACAGCAGCAACCTCACCTATTCAGCTATAGCTTTCCAGACAGAAATCTGAGCGAAACTCTCCATTTTCTCGAAAATCAAAACCATCTCCTCGTTGGTTTGAAGTAGAGCTGTTGCTCCTTGGTGAACAGCCACCAGAGACATGGCTATGTTGATGACAAACTGGTCTGCAATCTTTGTCAACTGCTGTTGGAACCAACGGCATACTTCATACTTGGATCTCCACTTTCTCTATCTGCTTGTGAACTGAATTTGGTTCAAAAGAAACCTAATTGCATTTCTTTGTATTGTTTCCCCATGCACATGTGCAGCATTCTTGTGTTGAAATCCACTAACAATCAAGTCCATTTCTTCTACCAGTGTAGAAGTTAGCCTAGCCATTGGTATTGTTAAGCCCATTACAACTGGCCAACAGTTCCAGCATCCAATACAGCCACCACACAAGTAGCATTTTGGTGTAACCAAATTGAAACTATGATGGGAACATGTCTTGGGAATTTTCCTGATATAAAGCATTTAAGGGAAAGAAATTAGTGGCGCTTTTCCTTCCTTTTCGCAACTTCAAGCCATTGTACCTAAAAACATAGAAAAGAAGCGTAACATACAAAATTTCAAGAGAACTAATAAGAAAAGTGTAAGCAATCGTTATCAAAATTGGATGTTTTAGACACCTATCACCTCATGAGAAGTAGCAGGGTTGAAAACCCAAGGCTGATACACATCATACTTAGCAGGCAGAGAGAAAGTTGTACGAGGGACGTCGGAATCTGCGGTAGTAAAACCAAAGGCTCAGGGACCCACCACACGAAGAGGAGTACGCTCCCAGCGATCATCATGGTCCAGATGAATGCGATCAGTCTTCGACAAGAAAAGCTTAGCAGAGTATGGGATAACAATCAACCCAGTCTTGTCAATCTCTTCCAACAAATAAAGGATATCGCCTTCCCTAATCTGCTTAGCAGTAACATGGATACGACGGGGGCCAACACACCAATGAAAAAGGTTGCTTTTCTGAATGGCATCATCATAGGTAGCATTGAAGTTGGCAAGGGTATAATCCTCCTGCTTAGACCTCCCAGGAGCAAAAGGGTCATAAGACTTCAAAGTAGTCTTACCCTTACTACGGTACTAACACTCACGAAGGTCACGCCAATAATTACCAGTGTATTGCATAATCCCTCAGACCTGAGTTTTGTTCACTGGGTCATCCCTGATAGACAAAACATCATAGTAGAAAGGATCCTTTCTAAACAAAGGAAGGAGCATACCTGCGGCCAACTGGCCGACACTGATCAAGAGGTTGTTCCCATCATAAGGGAAGCTTCGGTTTAAGGATTCAGTGAGAACATCAGGGCCATCGATAAAAGAGATGTAAAACTTATGCAGGCGAAAAAACTTGGAGATCTCAGACAAGGATAAATGAGAGTAGTTATCCTTGTCACGCAGCTGCAACCTTTGGAGCTCATAGTGGGGTGGAGGAGGAGGGGGATCTTCAACAGCAACCTCTTCAGCCTCAGCTTCCACAACCATCTCAGTTCCCTCAGGTATCTCAGTATCCTCAGGGGGTGGAGAGGGCTTAGCATCAGGATGATCCATCCGCGGAGGTGGCTCAGTGGACGATCTAGGCCTCGGATCCTTCCGAGAAGGCTTCTTCGGAAGTTTCATAATTCCTAACATCAGCAGGAAGAACAGTCCTACAACAATGGTGGATGAAATTTGCAGATGACTCAAAAACATATTTGGGGCAAAAACAAACATACTTTGGGCATGGGTTTATCTAAACCAACCAAAGGAAACAACTTAATTCTCCCACAGAACGAAACGGAGGATTATTAACCGCCATGATCGAAGTTGCAGACAATGGAGAGTCATGGCATATTCATGGTGAAATCACGAAATGGAAAGTAACCCATGCTTTCAAATAGAAGGAAGAAGCATAAAGAAACAGACATTGATACATGCAAGGATGGAAGCAACATCAACAACCAGAAAGCCAAGCATGGAGAATACGAGAAACAACAGTAAAATTGAAAAAGCAATGTTTACTAACCTGCTGATGACGAACAAGCGTGAGCTTTTGGGAGTCGAGAAGAAAACCAACAGTTAGAGGAAAAGAGGATGAGGAAATCTCTGAGAAAGGGATAGAGAGCGACAATTCGTGTAGAGAGGGGAGAGTTAATGAAATTCCCATTTTTATTCTCTTCTTATAGGCGGCTAGAGAATCCAAAAATTTGGATGTCCCGAAATTCAAGGGGAAGTTATTGCATGAAAGGACACATGGGGACCACCTAACCGGTACGTGCAAAAATGGCGGTGTTACGGAAGTTTTTTCTTCCAATCCTACCAAACGGTAGAATATGAAAGAAAAAGGGAAAACTGTGAATATCAATATTTTGTGGAGCACGTGTCACGGTTTTAGTGGTCACATACAGGATAACTGTGTAGCCCTCTCTACACACAGGAATCTGAGTAGCAGAAGACACCTTCGCAGATCTACTTTATCCCATCCCAAGAAGGGATACCTCGACGGCTAAGATGGAAAAGTGAAACCTAGCCTAGAGAGAGGCAGCTGGTGAAGGGACAGAGGTAGATGACATATCCAATCAGCATTTAATGCGCAAATCTCTTATCTACACGCCTAACCAAAGCACGTGGAGAGAGATGAGGTGGATGAGTCTGACTGGCAAAGGCTAGTGGTGAACGAATGTACAATCTGTACTGAGGCTGGGTAGTTCCCGAAGGAACGTGGGTCAGCTGAGGTGGCAGAGTCCGACTGGAGAAAGCATGCGGTGAGCGAAGGTGCCATTTGTACGGAATATATATAAGGGAACAATGAACCCAAAGACATCAAAGATATATCTAGAGCAGAAAGGGATATAAATACCAAGCTTCACCAACAAACAAGGGCATTCAATATCTAGAAGAAGAATATCTAGTCTTAAGCTTATACCTTTTTAATGTTTAGAACTTAAGTATTTACTTTAACTTGAGTTCTCTCTATTACTTTGGGAAGTATTTAAGATCTTTGTAACCACCACAACTTAATACGAACAATCACTCATTATCCCGTGGACGTAGACAAATGTCAAACCACGTAATCTCTTGTGTCTCATGATAACTTAGTAGCATTTACATTATATTTGTGTTCTTCGTTATCATTGCGATCTTGAATGCCTTTTATTACTTAGGATTATCAGTTCAACTGAGACATCAATACTACTTAGTATTATATTCTCCGAGATGTATACATTACGTAGACTATGGGAAAATTAGTAGACACGGTTTTATTATAATTAAAAGTAAAATACACAAACGTTAACTCCGTATATACTTGATAGTGATCCTATAAAGTTTGGTTAAGTCCGAACCTATTATCAAGTATCACACTTTGATATTCGTATTGTCTCGATCTTGTATTCATAGACAATCACACAAAGTGTGAATACCAATTTGTTGCATTGTCTCGACTTTGTCCATAGACAATCACTTTCGGTAAGAAGACTTATAGGTGAATATTTAAATATTGTGGTGTATTTGGGTACCCTCATCTTTGTAATTTGTATCAGATCAGGCAAACATGAAAAGATCTAACAATCTGTGTTTGGTGCGATCTAACCTATAAGAATTGAATCTAATGGATGATTCAGTTAACGTACCACGAAGATTTAATGGGACAAATTACCCATTCTGGAAATCTACTATGAGATCTTTTCTTCATTGGCTATTAATCGAAGAAGGATATGAACGACTGAAAGTGGAATATTCGGAAACTGAGTTTAAACGCTTATCGTTCTATACATATGAAGAAAGATCTCTTGCAAAGCAGAATTCAGATGGTTTAAATGCCATAATCCATGCAGTGAGTCATGATCTTTTACATCATGTCTCTTCATGTGAAACTTCTAAGGAAGCATGGGATACTCTTGAGATTATATTTGAAGGGAATGATTCAGAAAGAGAAGCTCGTCTTCAATCCCTCTCTTCTGAATGGGAATTCCTTAGAATGGATTATAACGATACCTTCGAGGAGTTTAACGCTAAACTTTATGAGATTGTCAATGCATCTTTCTCTCTTGGAAAGACTATACCTGAAAAGGAAATAGTATGCAAGATTCTCAGATCGTTACCATCCAGATACGAATCTAAGAAACATGCTATAATAGAAGCTAATGATCTTTCTATACTTTATCGAAGCTCTCTAGTAGGAAAGTTAAAGATCTTTGATAATGAAATTTGATGAACAGAAATGTTGCATCTAATGTCTCAGATAATACTAATCAACCTTTGAAAGAAGTAAGTGTAAATCAAACTGAGAAACGTTGTCAAAAGGATAAAACACTCGTTGAAAAAGAGCTTGACTCAACAATTGTACTCATAACACAACGGATTAAGGATGTTTTATTGAAAAATAAATCAATTCCTGATGCATTATCTTTTTGTCATGAAAAAGGTAATGGACAAATCCAATGTTTCAAGTGCCGAAGGTTTGGACATATGGCAAGGTACTGTTCTAGCAAAAAGGCTCAGAAGTGCAACAAGGCATATGTTACTACCCTAGATGATATTCCAAAGGATAAAACCTATGAAGGAATATCGAGTTGCAATGCACTTTTTGCCAAAACTAACAGTGATCTATCTAGCGAGTCTAATCAACTCCTAAAGAACTGTTCTAAAAAACTTGAGTTGGAGATTAAGGAAAATCTAAAGTTAATCAGGGAACTTGATAATCTTAGAAAATCCTTGTCGGATAAAACTCAAGAGGCAAAATATGAGCAAGAGAAGTTGGTTGACATTCCTAACCAACCAAAGTTGTCAGAAGTTAACAAATAAAAAGAGAATCCGGTTTCAAGATCTTCTGACAATATGTTGAGTTCTTCATCTAAAAGAGATTTCCATACTGCACACTTCCATGGAAATCCCTAACAAAATAAATTTATCAAGGCACTTCGTTAGGGCATAATGTTTTTGAAGGCTGATGAGTTTATTAGTTTTGGAAAAGAAGTTGCAGACTCTTACAATTGCAAGAGAAAGAAAGAACTCAAGGAAACAAAACCTATTGTGTTTATAAATCATCTTAAGGATGTGTTTGTTACCTATAGTGAGATTAATCCTCACCCCAACACATACTGATTGTGTTGAAAAATGCATCCTCACTTGTTTCCCAAAATCTTTTGTGATGAGGCATCAAATCTAGGCAGAATTTGTAAGTCTGTTCTTTTAATAGGTAACAATAATCTCGTAATCGATATCTTTTACCTTTGGGATAAATATATTCTGTATCCATAAAGCAAATTATATCACCCTTGATTTTCTCCTAACTTGTATATATATATTCTTCTTGTCCAAAAGAAGACTATTGTGCTTCAATGGAGAAATTGATGAAAGAAGGATCATCCCTAGATGATTTGGCACTATGTGCATCGGTTATGACTGAAACTCATGATGTTCTACAACCTAATAATCTTCAAGATTTGCTAAGAAAACAGATTCGTACTGTTAGAAGCTGTATTAGACATCATGAGCTAATGATAAAGGATTCAAAAGAAGTACTTGCTGATCTTCATTCTCAATTGCTCGAGATGAACAAATCTTCTATTAGAAAGGAAAGTGCTCAGAAGAATTTGAATCCAGAATTCGAAAGTGATCTTCACAAGATACGCAATTATAAAAGAAAAATAGACATCAATCTTTTGATTTGCTTCAATCATTGTATAAGGTCTATTTTTGAATAAAACTATCATTATTAATGAATAAAATTATTTCTTTATCATTTTTCTTGTGATAGTTACCGATTACATAGCATGTGAATGAATGTTTATATTTTTGCTATGTGTATTTGGTTTATGGGATATCTGATTTTGGTTTTCATAACCTTAATATTCGTTCTCATATGATGTAACCCTTATGGTTTGTGTGGCTTTTTGATTTAGTGGGATTAAGTTCTAGCCCATGTTGGTACCCTTTATCAAAGGATCATAAGGTGTTCCGATTGAAACTCATAAGTGAAAAGTCACAATATGTTGAATCAATTTATGTTTACATGAGTTGTGTTTAGCATAAAAGTATGTGTTTCGGGTTTTCAACTTTTGCTATTGGCACATATTAGTTATAACCTTTTCAACCTTTCTCTGGTAAAGGTTACTTTTGTTGTTGTTCTTTTGTTCTCGCGAGAGGATGACAACATACTAGGGGAGAGTTCTTAATTGAACTTACGCTTAATGATATATCTTTCTGGGGAGAAGAGGTTGCGGAATCTGAGGTAACTAATTTGTTAGTTAATCGTTTTCCTGTTTAAGAAAAGCCTGTTTATATTGCATATATTTTTCTTTTTCTTAACAAAATTTCGGTACAATTGATATGTTCCATTATTATGTATGGATGTATGTGTGTGTATGATTCAATTATTTCAGGTTAAGAAAAACTGTGTAATTTATTTGGCTTATTGTTTGGTATCTTCTTTGTTGTTGGGTATCAAGTGTTTTTGCTTAACGAAAATCGGTGCAATTGCGGTGCTATAATGTCTATATTTGTTTCAATTGCTTCCGGTTAAGAAAATAATTGTGCAAGTCAATTTATTTTGGTTTGTATGTATTGTTTATGGCTTAACGAAATACGGGATCATTTGTTTAGTCCAAATCGATTCCGGATAAGAGAAACTAAGTTAATTCTAATCTTAGTTAGACTTATCAAATTTGAGGATTCAGTTATTCAAGTCTAACCGAATGCCTTGACAAGAAAAACTAGTTAACTAACCTAGTGTTTGTCTTGTCTAAAGGGAAAGGTCTAAGTTATTGTCTGAATAATTAGAGCCCGATGAGAAAAATAAAGTTAATTCTGATCTTATCGAAATAAGTGATTGTATGTTTGCAATCAGTTTAACAAGGTAATTAAGTTTCTTAGTCGATTTGTTAAACTATTAGGGAAATTGTTTCCTTGATAACATACTAAAACTAAATTACTTGTAGTTTCGGTTTTAATATTGGTTATCTAAAGTGGTATGTGAAACCTTCGTGCTTAACTCTTATAGGTTGTTTACAAGTCTTTTAGATTCTTTCGGTTTGTCCTTTATTTGCTCGAACCTTAATCATTTTGTGACAAAAAGGGGGAGAAATATATAGAGTAAACAAGTGATTTGCAATCACTAATGAAAGGACAATTATGCTTAAACGTTATATCTAACGAAAGAGTAAAGTATTAACTAAGGGGGAGAAACATATCATGTTGCTGTAATTACTAATGAAAATACTACACAACGTACCTTATGTGAGTTTTGTAGTATTATGACTACAAAAGGGGAATAACAAAGATGTTCGGATTGAATATCTACCTATCTTACCTTTAGGGGGAGTATAAGCTTTGTTATTCAAATGTCAACAACAGCATTTATTGATTGAATATATGCAGGTTATTGTGCTGTTGAAACTTGGAATCAAGCGTATGTAAAATGAATTCTTGTAAATTTTTTTATCCATATGTAATAAGAGTTTTGTCACTAAAATTGACAAGGGGGGAGATTGTTGGAGCACAGCTCGGTTGAACTCACCAAGCGTTGGTATGTCAAGTTTGGTTGTCATATTTTAGTGACTCAAAACTCATCTAAAATCGCTTGATTGTATACTAGAGTTAACTTCGTTAAGGTTAGACTAGAAAGTCTAGGAATGTTGAAACATACAAGTATTACTCCGAAGACCTGAAGAAAATGAAGAAGAAGCGAACCACAACGACAACATCATCCTTCCTCTTGAGGTTAGTAATATTGACTTGAACTGCTTTCATTCCTAACGTATCTTTCAAGTCGTGCTATATTGAAAACATAACTGTAAAACTGTATATACTGTACATATTGTATGATACTCTAGTGATGTGACATGGTCATATTTGTATGATCATAGTATTAGGCAATTAGACTACGAAGTATAACGCTTATCTTTTGAACTTCGTAGATATGACATCGACATAATCTTGTATATATTGTTATGATTATGTGAATGGGTTATGGTGAAGATTTCATCCTAGGAAACAATGTTTGACATTTGTTTAAAGGAAGTACATTCATGAACTTGTTTTATGAATCGAAAGGGAAATCGCTAGGCTTATTGGTACGTTTATTCATTGCAAATCTTTTGATTACCAATATGTGTGAGATGGTAGAACCGATCGTAACTTTGTTATGTATCTTGGTATAACTAATCACAATGCCTGACTTATGATTTGGTATGACTAGTTTTTATTAATTAGTGTTACCGACCCTAAGTAATCACCATGAGATGGTATGATCGATAGTTGTAATTGGTGTGACCGATCCTAGTAATTGGTGTGACCGATCACAGAGAAGTTGTGTAATCGATCCTTGTAATTGGTGTAACCGGTCCTGGTAATTGGAGTAACCGATCCTGGTAACTGGTGTGACTGATCACATGCAATACCATGAGTATATGGTAACCGGTCCTGGTAATTGATGTAACCGGTCCTGGTAACTGATGTAACCGGTCTTGGTAACTTGTGTGACCGATCACAAGTGTTTCCATATTAAGGTATAACCGATCCTAGTGATTGGTAGAACCGATTGAACCCATGTATGTGATTTCATATTTGATCAATCACATAGTGATCTTGGAATACAGGTGAATCGATTTTAAACTTGTATGGAAGTGTGGTATAACCGATTCCAAGAATGTAAATACATGTAAATATGAATAATGATTTACAGTGAAAAGATGTCAACATACTTTGAACACGTTCAGTAACTCTTATCATTTATTGTTCAAAGATATTCCTTAGTACTCAAGGAGATCCTGTGCCGAAATGAATTGAGAATCTTTTAATTAAGGTTTTTGGTTTTATATGCTTTAATTACCAGCAATTAAATGCATATCTCTAGAGAATAAAAATTAGTGATGTGCATTTACTAATTGGATATTTTCTATTGAGAGATTTCAGAAATTTTGGACAAGCATTTATTGGAATTAGGAAAACCGAATTTTGCTATTCATTGCATATCTTGAGAATATTTTCGGTTTTGGAAATTCCATGGTGTCCAAACATCCTTGGTATATAAATACCTAAGTTTGCATTTCTAGCAAACTATCCTAAGAGCCAGGAAAACTTCATCTTTTTGTTGTTTATGGTGGAGCCGTCTATCCAGAGAGGAAAGTACCCTAATTAGGGGAAATTTCTTACGACCACTCGTTTAAAGACTTCTGTGGGATCAAGAAGCTCTACGAGTATCGTTGGTGGGAAACTAGATAATTGCAGTGTTATTAGTTTTCGATTGATTTGATTGACTAAGTTTGTTGAAACTTTGATTGCACCTAGTTTGTTTATTCTTGAGAATCTTCTCTTCTGATATAAGATTCACTCAAATTAGATCGAAGTATCGACGGGATCTTAAGAACTGTTAGTAGATCTAAAGACATCTTATGATAATCTGTTGTTAACAGACTTCGTTCTGTGTATGATTGATCACAAGAGATTGAAGTGGTGTTGTGCAGGTGTTTATTTAAGATTAAATTAGATTTGAAGACAAAGAAGATTTATTTGGTTCTCATATGTTTGGGTGTGCACAAACCTTGATCGGCTGGGATCCAACTAGAATCGGATTTATTCGATTGATTAGTTGTGTGAGATCGGCATCACTTTATAGTTTCTTGTTAGAATCTATATTGATTGACTGCGAATTTAAACTTGACTACTTTGTAGTTATTGGATAGATTGATCTAACCAGGCAAAGGAGTTTATTAGATTAAACGGAAGAGCATTTTCGTATGACTTGAGATATCTTTATATTGAAAGAATCAAAAGAGTTGTTACCAAACAGATTTGTTGTTCCTTTACTGTTTGGAATACGATCCAAAGGAATTGTTCCAGTGGTACACTCATCGAAGTCGGAAGAAGGATACTGAGGAAACTAAGTGAACTAGGGGTAGTTGCTTGCTCTCAACTATATGAAGTTGGTTTGGATTTTGTATAGCGGCTTAATTCTGAGAGTATTCAATTCTTGACTAGGTACCGGGGGTTTTATATATTTGCAGTTTCCTCGTTAACAAAATCTTGCTGTGACTTTTACTTTTCTATTTCCGCAATTATAATTGTTTTATTATAATTAAAAGTAAAATATACAAACGTTAACTCCGTATATACTTGATAGTGATCCTATAAAGTTTGGTTAAGTCATAACCTATTATCAAGTATCACACTTTGGTAGTCGTATTGTCTCGATCTTGTATCCATAGATAATCACACAAAGCGTGAATACCGATTTGTTGCATTGTCTCGACTTTGTCCATAGATGATCACTTTCGGTAAGAGGACTTATAGGTGGATATTTTAAAGATTGTGTTGTATTTGAGTACCCTCATCTTTTCACTTGTTGATAGAGCAGCTATGATTTCTGAAGTGATCCGTAGATGTCCCACTATATCTAGGTCGGTTGAATTTTGTTATGCTTCTTCCGCTAGGCTTTATTATGGCACATTTACTTTGTCACCGTCTCAAGGAGTCCAACAAGATGATCCACTAGGACCATTACTTTTTGCTTTAGCTTTGCATCCTCTAGTGAAGAAGATCGCTGCACATTGTTCCTTGGACCTTCAGGAATGGTACCTAGATGATGGTACCATCATTGGCGATACTTTGCAAGCCTCAAAAGCTTTCCAAATCATCCAGTTGTTTTGGGGTAAAAACTGATTCTGTTGGAAATGGTAAATTTGGGTGTGCTGCCGAGAAAGGAATCTAAACCCTAAACAAATGCACTGCACGGGAGTACTTTAGATTCGAGAGATCAACCTATACAATTCTGGCCTAAACCAAGAAATGGTCGTTCCAGTCTTGCTTCAGTCACAAAATGAAGGAGAAGGGTTGATCTTAGGGAGGGAAGCGAAGAAGGTGTTGAGATCAAAATGGTTAACTCTGAAGGCGTGGCTATTTATGACTTGTATCAGAATGTGGAACTTGCTTGCAGAATGTAAGCTATAAGTTCTTGGTGTTTTCTTGATACTTGTATTGATAACACTTGTTTTATGTTGAAATAGGTTGAAAACCTATTTATACAAGTCATAGTTGAACGTACCCTGATCTCATAGGAAGTGGAAGTAGTTGAGTGATGGAGAAGTGGGGATCGTGTAAAAATGTTGAAAACCACGTCTTACTATGAGGGAAGACGAGTCGGTTACACCCACTACTTCTCTGCTGCCACTAACTGTCCTCCTTTCCTGACATTTTCTCATAATGGGCGTGTTGCACGCCGCACGCTGTAAACCGCCAGACAAATACCCTGATGAACATCCCCCAGTTTGTGACATGTTTGATGTCTCGAGTATTTTCGTGGAAAATATGTAGCAAGTTGCTGAATGGGTCTTGCTTGCAAGACCTAATTATTTTGACCAATAACGCGCAAACTAGGCGGCGGGCGGTCATTTGTTACAAGTCAAGCCATGAGACTTACGGCCGACCATCTTGGATCAGCTGTCAGGAGCTATCCATGTACATAAAAGTTGTGGTGGTCGGTCCATATAGTAGAATGATGACTAGTAGACATTTTGACATCCTATTGGTTGGCCCATATTAAATCTAAACCGGTTAAATTGGCTAGCCAAGTTGGATGGCTGAGATGATTTGCGCCAGTTATTGGTTTCTGCTAAGACCCTTGTAGGCGGCGTGACTAGCCTACTTTGACTAGCAATTGTGAATGTTGGCCGCGGGTTAGGAGAATTCTGATTGGTTGAAATAACAGAGGGCCCTTACCAAAACTGCTGTAGAATTCTCAAACGAACTCGGATTTTGATGATCCTCCCCTCCATTCTTATCAGAAAAGAATTTCCTATCTTCCCACTTGAGAATATTTAGGTTTGGAGCTCGTTTAGGAAGTGAAAACAACCCGACAGTAAAACTCAGGAAGAATTCAGGAGGAATTCTTTCAGTTTTCAGCCATGAACTAGCACGCCTTTTAAGATGTATCTTTTAGCTCGTTAATCCGATTGATGTGATTTTTTAGTATGTTATACTAGACATCCATACGAAACTTTTGGCATATAGATAATGTCCATATTCTTTAGGAGTTGCTCCCAGATGTTCGGCCAACCTTGGGTGACCTTTTGGATGTCGTTCAACCTAGTTAAATCGAACAATAGGGATCAAGATATTGCGCAGCGCAAAAACAACTTCCAAATTTAATTTAAAAGTGTAGGCTACGCATTTAAAGCGTTTTTATTGGTCGATGGGAAAGAGGGGCGGGCATGCAGTTATATGGGGCGGGCCGGTCGGCCATGGGCGGCGCCGACTAGGGCACGCCGGCCGGTCAAGCGCCGTGGCCACGCCTCCTTGCGCTGCTGCCTTTATTTGCCGTAGCTTCCCTTTATTTCTTGTTTTCCAACTTTTGGTAGGATCCTGCTCCTACTAATCCATGATGGATTAATTTCCTAGCTTACCTAGGTTTGGTCTCGACCAATAGGGTTCGAAATATTTCGCAGGCCGCAAAAACCTAATTTTTGTAAATTGGTAAAATTAGGTTAAAAAATTAAATTTTGCGAGCCGTCACAAAATTAATCAAATTTGATGATTTATGTGTGTTGGCACAAAATCACTAATTTTATTCTCAGAGAGCAGCGCAGCATGCTTCCGAATAAGTACTTTCATGCAGATCTTAATCCTGACACTTCGGGAGATTCATGCTACTCAGCTGCGAGCGAACATTAATCGCCATGTCATGTCAATATTAAGAGTTCAGCCGGGGAACATAGCATAGGAAAAATACTCAGCAAGCTATAAATTAGTGAATAATGCAGGCGAGAGATTAAATACTCATTAGGCTCTATACTAGTGAACAATTCATCTAGGAGCTTGAGTTTCAATACAATATGAAGAGCGGCATAGGCACTCATCAGATTTTAATATATTTTTCTGACTCCTTGCGGAATATAGACATATCAAGGTCTACTATTTCTGACACCGGGTCAGCTAGACAGACTTTCACAGTTTTCGCCCTAAACTAAAAACCACCATCAACATTAAGTCCCCTGCTTAGCACGTAACAGTGGCATGGGTAAGCATTAGATGGTGACAGACGAAAACAAAATTAATAAGATGAAGTAGGTAGATGTTACCGGAGAGATATCAGTTGGTTTGAACTTCCTTGGCAGTCGTACTGGTGAAGCATCCATCAATCAGGGGCTTCTAACAAATTACCGCTCATCGAACATCAATGGTAGGAAAAAAAAGCGAGCATGTCCGGTCAAGGCCTTTGAGCTCAACCTGGTTCTCCCCATCTTCGTGTACGCCAACCAGCAGCAAGGTAAGTTCATCTCGTCTTCGTATTTTGGCTGTGAGTGTAATATCCACGAGTAGTTGATCAAACTTGAACATTTAGCTCAGCATGAATGACTTTCTTTGATAACGGCGGTAGAGCGAGCGTCAACAGCAACAAAGCAATCTCCAATAATTATGATCAGCAGCAATGCGAGCAAGAAGAACTCACGGTAGGTGCTCTTTTCTGTTTTGCACATGTAGCCACCCAACAGTAACTAGGAGCGTAAATTTTTTTTGGATAAGATGTCACCTGGAGATATTCCCGCTGCTAAGCCAGGAGGCATTAATGATTCCAAAGACATGCCAAATATAGATGATGACTTCTTCGAAGTGTCCTATATGACTGTTAGGACTCATCTTAATCATGTGACGGTTCTTCTTCCTGGACCAGAGGGTGTAGAAGCTGTACCATCGATCTTCTCCAGAATGTGTAATGAGGTTATGTCTCCAAAAGAATGAGTGTCTAGCCTCTCCATTGGATTTCAAAATTTGCAAAACTCCATTGCGCTCAATTGCAAGAGGCCTTGACTTTAAGTTGTTTGGTGTATGGACTGCTGAGTCGCAATTAAAATGTTCTTTAAACTCCTGGGCATTGGCTGGAGCTAGAACAAAATTGTATTTATTCTGACTCTTTAGCTCATATGCCTATTCTTTCCCTTCTGATTACGATGATGATATGCTTGGAATACTTGTATGGGCAAAATCTTCCAGAGCCGTTAAGTGAAGTAGACGAGCTGAGAGGCGTTCCGTTGTCGACGTGCTGCTATCAAGTCTTCAAGGACTTCGTTCCAAGCGACATCCTTTGAACCATCTTCTGAATCTTGGATGGTTATATGGAATGGGGTGCAATGAGCAGTCCCCAGTTACACTTCAGATCCGATGGCGTGGCCGGATATGTGAAAATATCTCCGCGGCGTACTTTTGGAGTCTTTGATGCACGTGTACGTCTTCATTTTGATAAATTCCTGCGGCTCGTAAAGCTTTGACAGTAATGATGCTGATATCAGAAATAACCTGGTTGAGGGACGTGAAGGCATCCTGTGCTGGCAGTCCCTAGGTGTAATTATCCTGAGCCTACTTTCTTCTGGAATATGTACTTCCATTGTATTCAATGGTAAGGTGGTTGACGAATTAACGAAAGCGACAATCTTTTGGATCCGTCATTTATTGATCAATTGGTGGGAGTCGCACTTGATAGACCTGTATTGTATCCAAACATCTGGCAGCCCATGCACCCCTTCCATAGGAAATTGGAAATATAGAAATACCAAATCCGACTTTGTCGACTGATGTGGTTGTTGATGCGCAGCTTCATGCAGATCTTGGGTAGGCGGTACTGAGTTCTGAGTAGGTGATGTGGCAGACATGATTCGGTTGGTCTGTGTGGCTTGCTAAGGCGCAACTTTCCTCTTTGATTCTTCATTGATAACAGTGCTTATGGATGGTTGAACCAAATACTACTTGTTGGTCAAACGCCTTCTAGACAGGGAGGTGATGATATCCTTACGCTGCATCTTTAAAAAGTGGTGACCTTGTCACGGTTATGGCTTCTTGGTTGACCGTCTATCCTGTGTTGAAGAGGTCCTTGACTGACAGTGAAGGGTTTCCATGTTGAGCCTCAGTCCCCAAGTGTGGTTTACGTGGTTCTCTGTCCGTAGTGGTTGTTGTTATAGTGAAGCTCTGGCTGGTATCAACAAACGAGCAACAACGGTTCTTAGCAGCAGCTGTGATCAGAAGAGACTGTATTTTCGTGGAAACAAAACAGGTTAGATGGAGATTGGCTTTCTACGGACCTGGAAGGGAGAGGCGTGGTATATACGGGAACGAACTTGGCAGGGAGAGGTTTGGTGATAGTGGTCATGGGCTTTGGTAACCACGACCACGAATCTTGGATGAGCGAGAGAGGCATAAGTAGTGGTAGTTATGTCCATGAGCTTTAGGATAGCATAGGTTGTGATGCTAGCCACGACCACGAGCATTAAAAGGCTTTGATCGGCCGTTATGGCCCAAAGGATGAGTTTCTTCCTTTCCTTCCTTCCCCTCTTTTATTTTTGGTGAAGTGGCTCCTCCCTGATTTCATGCATGCGTAATCTCTCCTATTATTGCTTGCCTAATTGTAGATCTAACTTCTCCAAAAATAATTTATTGATTCGGAGTCCGTTTGGTGGGTGAAAAGGACCTGACACCGAGAATTTCTAGGAAGAATTCTGTAGATTTTCAGTTGTCACGTAATCGAGAGTTTCGGCTGCCATTTATAGCTCATTCATTGGATTAACGTTCCCTCTTAGTATGTTGTATAAGACTTCTATGCGAATCGTTCGGTATATAGATCACCCCTAGATTCTTCACCAATTAGTGCCATCTTCAGTTCTTCCAGAGGGAATTGTAAAAACGTTTTTGACAGAGTTTTTGCAAAATGACCCGTAATCTTGCTGAACTACATGCCATGCCCTAAAACACTTTTTAATGAATGTTTAGGTTGATCTATGGTTTGTACTTCAATTTCCATGCTTGAACCATTTTTTGCTAATTATGACGCCTTTATGATTTTTCAGCGGGGGTACGACCTAAATGGAAAAGGACCCGAGGAGGGAGTCTTGGAGATTACCGTGGGTGACGTTGCTGATGAGGTGTCTCTGTTTGTGAATTATCTCTTGATGTCTCAGCACCAGTAGTAGACTTGGAAGTCGGGGACTTCAATTCTGGATCTCTTGACATAGTCATCGAGATGCCTGTTATTTTGCTGGAACATCCTGTCCAAGTCTTGAGAGTGATCAGATTGGGAATGAAAAGATATTTATGGTAGGTAGCATCATCATCTGGAACCAATCAGAGGTGTTGTTTGGCACGTTGTTGTTGTACCCGGTGTAGGTTCTTCTGGTAGGCAATTTGGAGAACTCTTCGAGTCATAACATCTGGTGATACTCGTATTCCTCCTAAGTATTCCAAAGATGGGAGATATGTTCTTCAGCATTACCCGCTTCCCTGGGCAAAGGAAATATGGGAAACGTGGGTCCTTTTGGTGCAGCAACTTCTCGGATCTCCTCTGCGTGAGGTTATCTCGGCTGCAGATTCTTTCCTGGCATGATGACGCGGGCATCGTTATCTTCTTGAGGTTGCTTTCTTGACGTGTCGGCTCCAGTACATCTGAAGATGTCACGGGCTTGCTCTTGCTTGGATTGGCCTGCTTGCTCTTGTTTGGGTTGGCATAATAGGTGAACCCCTTTATGATGATTTGAAGATGTGTAAAGCCTCCTTTGTTACTGCAGATGTACAAATTCCCGGAATTACGCCATGGTCTGGATCTACACATTTTAATGATGAAGTGATAGCGGATACTCCTGACCATAAAATGGTAGCAGTAGTGTAATAGAGATAGACCTTTGCTTTCGTGATCTCTGCAGGTGCCTTTCTAGAACTCCACTGGTTTTGAGATTTGTTGTCGAATATCTCTATATTGGAACAACGGCTATGCGAATCTTCCATTTATCTCTCTGGGTGTGGACACTGGCGACATTAATATCAGTGATAACTTTGAGGCATTTCCAGCTTGCTCCATATAAAACTTATAGTGTTGCAGAAAAGACGGTTGCTCCATCCGGATCTCGAGAAAAGCCATTGTGCCCTTCTAAGTAGTAGTCACGTCTCCTTGTGTCTCCACGCGGCTTTCTGGTCCTTCCATCTGGGAGATTTACTGGTGCTCAGCTATCCAAGGCATTTCCAGTAGCATTGCTTGAAAAAGCATTTTTGTGAACCTTCCTAGCGAACGAAACACCGGAATTGAAATTGGTTGTTGAACCTAAATTGAGTTTAATGATTGAATTGGATCTAAGATCCACCCTTGTGAAAACTAGAATGAATATTGAGAAACTCATTTTTCAACCGAGAGATTAATCCCCCATTGTGGTCGTCAGTTGTTTTGTGGTAAAAACTGATTCTGCTGGAAATGGTAAATTTGGGTGTGCCACCGAGAAACGAATCTAAACCCTTAACAAATGCACTGCACGGGAGTACTTTAGATTCGAGAGATCAATCTGTACAACTCTGGCCTAAACCAAAAAATGGTCGTTTTAGTCTTGCTTTGGTCACAAAATGAAGGAGAAGGGTTGATCTTAGGGAAGGAAGCGAAGAAGGTGTTGAGATCAAAATGGTTAACTTTGAAGGTGTGGCTGTTTATGACTTATATCAGAATGTGGAACTTGCTTGCGGAATATAAGCGTTCTTGGTGTTTTCTGGATACTTGTGTTGATAACACTTGTTTTTTGTTGAAATAGGTTGAAAACCTATTTATACAAGTCATAGTTGAATGTACCCTGATCTCATAGGAAGTGGGGATCATGTAAAAATGTTGAAAACCACGTCTTTCTATGAGGGAAGACGGGTCGGTTACACACACTACTTCTTTGCTGCCACTAACTGTCCGTCTTTCCTGACACTTTCTCAAAATAGGCGTGTTGCATGCCGCACGCTGTAAAACGCCAGATCAATACCCTGATGAACATCCCCCAGTTTTTGACATGTTTGATATCTTGAGTATTTTCGTGAAAAATATGTAACAAGTTGCTGAATCAAGACCTAATTATTTTGACCAATCACGCGCAAACTAGGCGGCGGGCGGTCAATTGTTACAAGTCAAGCCATGAGACTTGCGGCCGGACATCTTGGATCAGCTGTCAGGAGCTATCCATGTACATAAAAGTTGTGGTGGTCTGTCCCTATAGGAGAATGATGGATGGTATCCATTTTGACATCCTATTGGTTGGCCCAGATTAAATCTAAACCGGTTAAATTGGATAGCCAAGTTGGATGGCTGAGATGATTTGCGGCAGTTATTGGTTTCCGCTAATTTATTTAAGACCCTTGTAAGCAGCGTGACTAGCCAACTTTGACTAGCAATTGTGAATGCTGGCCGCGGGTTAGGATAATTCTGATTGGTTGAAATAATAGAGTGCCCGTACCAAAACTGTTGTAGAACTCTCATACGAACTCGTATTTTGATGATCCACCCCTTCTTATCAGAAAAGAATTTCCTATCTTCCCACGCGGGAATATTTAGGTTTGGAGCTCGTTTAGGAGGTGAAAACAGCCCGACAGTAAAACTCAGGAAGAATTCAGGAGGAATTCTGTCAGTTTTCAGCCATGACCTAACTCGCCTTTTAAGATGTATCTTCTAGATAGTTAATCCGATTGATATGATTTTTTAGTATGCTATACTAGACATCCATACGAAACTTTTGGCATATAGCTCATGTCCATATTCTTTAGGAGTTTCTCCCAGATGTTCGGACAACCTTGGGTGACCTTTTTGATGTCGTTCAACCTAGTTAAATCGACCAATAGGGATAAAGATATTGCGCAGCGCAAAAACAACTTCCAAATTTAATTTAAAAGTGTAAGCTGCGCATTTAGAGCGTTTTGATTGGTCGGTGGGAAAGAGAGGTCGGCATGCAGTTATACGGGGCGGGCCGGTCGGCCATGGGCGGCGCCGACTAGAGCACGCCGGCCATTCAAGCAGCGTGGCCGCGCCTCCTTGCGCTGCTGCCTTTATTTGCCGTAGCTTCCCTTTATTTCTTGTTTTCCAACTTTTGGTAGGATCCTGCACCTACTAATCCATGATGGATTAATTTCCTAGCTTACTTAGGTTTGGTCTCGACCAATAGGGTTCGAGGTATTGCGCAGGCAGCAAAAACCTAATTTTTGTAAGGGAAAATTAGGCTATGGCCCCACCCATGGGTTACCCAAAATATCAAGCCCTTAATTAAAAGAAGTTTAAATCTAGGCCCCAAAATATTAAAAGACGTTGATACCCTTATGCATATTGTCAAGCCCATAATTAAATAAAATTTAAATCTAGGCCCAAAATTATTAAAATATAGTAAACATGATGTCACACCCATCTTTACCACCAACAACCACCACCACCTCTGACGACGACCACCACCAACTACCGCTGCCGCTTCTGCCCACAACCACCATCGCCTCCGACCACCACCACCAACCGCCGCCGGCGGTCACCACCATCACCGACCATCGCCTCCCACCAATAACATATGGATGTGTAATCTAAAGTTACATATGCAACGTGCATGTATATCCAGAAGTTACACATGGGTATGGCATGAAACGGTTACACATGCGTAAGATATGTGTAAGCAGAGTTACACATGCATATGACATGTGTATCCAGAGGTTACACATCCATATGGCATGTGTAATGAGAAGTTACACATCAAAAAAATAGACATCAAAAAGAAAACATTAAAAAATACATGTATTACTTTAAGATGTATTTACAATAATTTCTTAGCATATGTAACTAAAAGTTACACACGCATCTGTCTAGTGTATTTGGGAGTTACATATGCATCTATCTAGTGTAATTGAGATTTACACATGCATCTGACTTGTGTATTCAGCGTCAACTTCAATTCCAGCGAGACCAATACCACAAATAAGCAATTAGATTTTATGAAGTTATTGGAAACCTGAAATATAACAACAAGCAATCAGTTTTTATAAGATTAAATGAACGGTACATACAACAATGCATAGTTTCACATGAATCTGACTAGTGTAGCTAGCAGTTACACATGCAACTGACTAGTGTAATTAGGAGTTGCACATTCATATTGGAACTCAGCACCAGAAACAACCACTATTTCTGGTTCTGGTTCTACTTCTTCTTCCTTTCTAACCACAATCACATTAGATTTCACAACTGAATCTAGCAAAATTATCATCTTCCTAGTGTAATTGGTAATACACATGCATTTTTATCAACATCTTCCTAACAAAATCATCAACATCTTACTTGTGTACTCATCAATTACTAAGTCTAATTTTGTATATCTAGCAAAAAAATCCAACAGAGCATCAAACTAACATGATTCAAAGACCTCAGTGTTTATAATTCAAAATTTATATGTTTGGATGCGTCTAAACTAATGTGCAGATGCAAAAATGCTTTTATAATGCAAAGAAATGTCTAAGACTCTAATGTAATACACCCAACTAACATACAATATGCATGTGTAATCAGCAGTTACACATCCATATAGATGTCTATGTTGCAGTTACACATCCATGTCTTTTTCAATATGCATGTGTAATCAGTAGTTACACATACAATATGCATGTGTAATCAGCAGTTACACATCCATATAGATGTGTATGATGCGGTTACATATCCATGTCTTTTTCAACTTCAAAACCCAAAAGGAACTTAGGTTTAAAAATAAACAGTATGGGATAATATCAAACCTTGAAATGAGCAGCAGCTTTGTCCTTGTCAGTGAACACTCCAGTTGACTCAACAATGTACCCAGCTCCAGTCTCATCCCATGAGATCTCTTCAGGGTTTGTGCAACCAAAGACTACAAATTCCTTCTTTAGTTGACACAACCCAATCGTATGAGCATAGTGAACTTAAACTCATATATATCTATTTCAACAAGCATGGATTCGCAGTAAAAGCTACAGAGAGCATTCAAACATATTCTAGCATTATAAATATCCACAGATTGGAGTGATAAAATCAAAAACACTAAAAACAGGCCAAACCCAGCATCAATTTGTACATGTATCTTAATTTCTACAATCAGATGAGAAGCACACAAGTTGTGACTAATCCGCATGAACTTTCCGAGTTTTATTCACAGGACAACATTAAAAAATGATCAAAAGTCCAAACATAATAATCCAAAATAGGTTCCATAACAATCTAATGTATACCGCTACTCTGAATTCAAATTAGTGGGGACTTACACATTCAAAATCCAGGCAATACTATCAATCAAACTAGTAAGTCATTCATAAAGTACAGATGGAATGAAGACATATGAACATAATAATCTTCTCATATAAAGGACAAATGATTAAGTCAACAAGGATGAGATTTTACCTATAAAGTGGTGACGACACACTATTCCCAGGAATATGAATCCCATGCTTCTTATGAAACAATGCATCACGCTGAAAATTGCAACACAGTTGTTAGTACCAGAGAGTACAAAATCCCTAAAATTTTCAAAGTGAAAACCAAAATCAATATCTGAATCCAAAAGCAAGGAAAGAATACAGAGATTGAATGAGCTCAGCACCAGAAACAACCATTACTTCTGGTTCTGGTTCTACTTCTACTTTTTCTTCATTTTTTACCACAGTTTCATTAGAGTTCACACTGAATCTAGAAAAATCATCAAAATCTTCCAAGTGTAATTAGTAGTTACACATGCAGTTTCCTAGTGTAACTAAGAGTTACAGATGCATTTTCCAAGTGTAACTAAGAGTTACACATGCATTTTCCAAAATGTAACTAAAAGTTACAGATGCTCACAGAATGCCGAGAGTTGAGAAGAGAATCAAAGTTCTTGGAGTTTAGTTTTTACCTCCCATAGTTGTAAGCTGCAGTATCTTGAACCTAACACCTTGCATTCCTATTTGCTTTACTAATTTTAGCACAAAAAAATACATGAAAAACAAAATTAAACAGAAAAAATATCAGCTGAAGTATGAGAACTTAAACCTATAACTGAACAACACATATCAAACCTAAACAAGTATAAAGGGGGAATAAAAGCATAAGTTTTCAAGGTATATGTTATTGCCTACTAGCAAGCGTTTGTAACACCACTCATAACTTCATAGCACAAAATTAAAGGATTCAATTTCAAACAATCTTCTAGCATACTAGTAAGGTCGTGAACTTAAATAGGAGTTACACATGTATATGACTAGTGTAACTAGGAGTTACAGAGCATCTGAATAGTGTAACTGAGAGTTACACATGCAATTCGGATGTGTAGACGCAAGTTACACATGCAATTTGGATGTGTAGACGAAAGTTACACATGTTGTGCATAATCATCAAAATGAGAAACTCAATCACATTGAAATATATTAATCAAATTCTGAACAGAAGAACAGTAAACTCAAATCATAAAGTATATACAATTTCAATATGATACATTCAAACCATAGAAAAAACTCATAGAAACTTATCTTATTTCACTGATTTTCTATCGAAATAGTTGTTGAAATTGCATAGATTCAACCGTATGCTTCCAAGTATCTTCATCAATTAAGATTTCATCTTCAAGACAAGGTACTGAATGTACCAAATCAGTTCGAAAATCAAACTAAATGAAATCCATATCAAATAGATGGGTAAAACGGATAATGATTCACAGATTACGAATATGAAAACAAATTTTCAATCGAGATAAGAGATTAAAAGATAGATCGAATTTTATTCAAGAACCCTAGAATTTTTTCTTTGAAACTTTTCTTTTAAAAGTAAAATTGAGGTGATATTATAACAGATCTACTCTGATTATGATTTCAGTAACATATTTGAGCTGAAATCAAACTAATAAAGGTTTCCAAATGATTTTTCAGAAAATAAAAAATCTAAATCTAAAAATTTAATCTACCGATTGAATTGGAATGTTAAAGATAAACATACTTATCTGTTCAATTTGATTTCGTAGGCGAATCTTCAGATTCATTAGCTGCTGGTGATGATTTTCATTCAATCTCTGATAAACAAGTGATTTTAATCTTGAATTTACATTTACATAATCAGGATCTTTGTTTGTTAAGGTTAGATCTAGGTTTTGAAATCACTTTTCGGTGAAATTTTTGATTAGAAATGGTATCTTCTCGGCCTGTTTCTTCATCTGCGAGAGAGCGGAAGAAAATGAGAGAGAGAAGGTGAAAAAAATATGAAACAAAACGGAAATCTTGACCTAGCTTTATTACACATATATACTAAAGGACTGTTTTGGTATTATGAAATTTTTTTCTTCTATTAATAAGCCCTGAAATCTAAAGTTTTAGGCCTAAAAATATCAAAATTTGAAAGAACGGAGTTGATAGTGGAGGATCCATTTTGTGGGGCTTTTCTATATTGAACCCATATACTAGGGGGGGTATAGTAGTTTTCACTTTTTGTAAATTGGTAAAATTAGGTTAAAAATTTGAATTTTGCGAGCTGTCACAAAATTAATCAAATTTGATGATTTCTGTGCGTTGGCACAAAAGCATTAATTTTATTCTCAGAGAGCAGCGCAGCGTGCTTCCGAATAAGTACTTTCATGCAGATCTTAATCCCGACACTTCAGGAGATTCATGCTACTCAGCTGTGAGCGAACATTAATTGTCATGTCATGTCAATATTAAGAGTTCAGCCGGGGAACATAGCATAGGAAAAATACTCAGCAAGCCATACATTAGTGAATAATGCAGGCGAGAAATTAAATACTCATTAGGCTCTATACTAGTGAACAATTCATCTAGGAGCTTGAGTTTCAATACAATATGAAGAGCGGCATAGGCACTCATCAGATTTTAATATATTCTTCAGACTCCTTGCGGAATATAGACATATCAAGGTCTACTATTTCTGACACCGAGTCAGTTAGACAGACTTTTACAGTTTTCGCCCTAAACTAAAAACCACCATCAACACCAGTCTAAAGGCTCAGTTTTTGGTCTTCATCTCAATCTACATAAAACTGAAATTTCCTGCAGAAGTTTACAGACCAACTGAAGGTGTTAAACTTCTTGAAGGACCTGTCAGTTTGAATCATCAGTTTTGTAGTGATATTGTTCTTGATCATGTGAAGAAAATAGTTCACTTGATGCAGGCCATTCAGAGTTTAAGAGACCCCCAAAGTGAGCTCTTGCTACTGCGTAATTGTGCACGTATTTCCAAATTATATTTTACTATGAGGATTACTGCATGAATGTACCTACAAGATTCAAGTAATTTTTGACACTCATTTGTTCAGTTATATGCGGCGTTTGATTGTAAATGATGGGCCTAGATATGGTGTAATGCAACACAGGTTTACTACCTTGCCTATCCAAGATGGTGGTCTGGGCATATATTCTATGTCGGACACCATTCAATATTATTACCTTGCCTCTTGCGTCCAATCTAGGAAGCTGCAGGATACTCTCTTGCGTTATTCTGGTATATGTAGCAATGGTTCCAATTACCAGCTTGCTTTAGACTCTTTCTTCGAGGTATGTCATCTTGATTCCGCCTCTTTCAACATTGATTTAACTGCCCCCATCCTATGCATTTACTGGCATCTAAGTACTTTAATGTTGTTGAACAAGAGATGTCAAATCTATATAACATGTCAGCTAGGGATTTAGGGATTTAGTCTTATAGCAGTGCAATAAGTTCTCACATGCTCAGGATTATTTGTTAGTTGTGCCTATAGGTGGTCTTGGAAAATACACCGGTCCTCAACAGTTTTGTGTTGTTCTTTTTTATCGTCTTGGTATCCCACTCTTTCCAGCTGGGAGTGTTTGTTCTTTCTATAGTCGAGATATGGATTTGTTTGGTGACCATGCTCTTCACTATGCACATGAAATAGGTTTAAAGTTTCGGCATGACTTGGTTTGTGATGTTTTGTTTGATATATGTTCTCATGCTGGTATACACGCACAAAAAGAAATGGATTTGGGTTTATTATCAGCTGAAGGTGGTGCTTTACGGCCTGCAGATATTCTCATTTATAATGGTCGCGATGTGTGTTTAGATGTAACTGGAATTTCACCTTTTACAGGAGGTGGAGTTAATACTTTCGTACCAGGGCAGGCTGTATGTAATGCGGTTTCAAGAAAGCGAAACAAGTATCTTGACAAGTGTATTACACATGGTTATGGCTTCGATACTATAACTTTCATGACGTTTGGTGAGTTAGGCGATGAGACCATGGATTTCTTGAAGAGGGTGAAGAATTTTGTAAGCAGTCGGGATGTAAATGTTAAAATTGGTTATTTTCTTTTTCATAGATTAGGAGTTAATGTTCAAAAAGGTGTTGGCGCCCAGTTAGTTGCTAGGTTGCCGACAAGTTATTTGTAAACTTTTTTTAATTTTTTTTTGTAATTAACATAAAAATAACCAATATTAAAGATATTATATATACAATATTTTAGTAAAAATTTTGAAAAATTAAAATAATGCAATTCAATTTCACTCATAATCATGGCAAGAACATAAATTTGGAAGAATATAATTCGTTTTCTAAGTAGTTCAAACTCCCTGGAATTCAAACTATCTGCATGCGTGTGAGTTAATAACTCACTGGAAAACTGTTATTCATTGAAATTTGGCTAAGGTTTTTTTTTTTTTTTTTTTTTTTTTAATTTAAACATAGTGGATTTTATTAATTGAAATGATGAGTAACAACATTGTCATTATCCTCCAATATTGCTCCTGCAATAAAACTTGGAAGATATGTAAACCAAGTAGAAGAAACATAATAAATCCTAATGTGTTTGGCCACTTTATCAGCATGCCTATTTATTTTCCTACTAATACATTTGCAAAACCAATTTGGATGAGCTCCTAGTATGTATTTCATGTCCAGTATCATAGACTGATTTTCCCAAGCAACTATCTGAATCTGTCCATCAACTGCTTTGATTACTAATTGTGCATCCATTTCAAAGCATGCAAATTGTATCTCCATCTCTTCTACACGTTTCATTGTGTGTAGAAGTCCTCTGCATTCCGCTGCTTCTGCACTTAAAACTCCATTGTCATAGTTGCATCTCGCCTCGATGAATTGTCCTGCAAAATTACGACAGATTAGTCCTCATCCAGCATAAGGTACTGAGTTTACAATCTTAAAAGAGGCATCACAACAAAAGGAATAATATGGGCTATCAGGTGGTTTCCATCTATCAGTTTGGTTCTGCACAGTAGTCGTACTATGCTAAACCTTCTTCAGCATACTTTTTCTAGTCTAATAATTCAAAACTTGAATGGCTCTGGCCACTTCAACAGGATTAGGTTTTATGTTATCAAAAACAGTTCTACATTTGGACTTCCAGATTTCCCAAGCCGTGTTAGCCATAGTAACAACCCAGTCATCCACTAGATTGTTAAAATCATTGGAGAACCAGCTTTGAATCAAGTCTTGCACTGAAACAGTAGCATTTAGCATAGTTCTTCTTGCACCTGGGAAAGTATACAACACAGCTCTCACAAATAAACATTCCAAGAGTATATGCTTAGTTGTTTCAATTCTGTTCTTACAAACTGCACACTGTTCTCCTATATGGTTCACAATTCTAGCCATCCTCTCATTAGATGGCACTATATTGACTAAACACTTCCATAAGAAGTGTTTGACCCTTGGAAGAGTTGGAATATTCCTCCATTCCTCCATCTTGTTTATTTTTACTAACTACTGGCCAAGAGGTAAAGAAGAAATCTTTCAAGTCGTACTTTCCCCACCAAAAATTCCTTTGCACTACCTCTAACTCCTTGATTGTAGTATCTGGGAGCTTGAAAATACCCATATGATGAGATGGCATTGTATTAAGCACATGTTTCACTAAAACAGATCTCCCACTATGATTAATAAATTTTCCTCTCCATCTTGTTAATCTAGTTTTTTTGTTGACAACTAAACTGGAAAAAGAGGTTGTTTTCTTTCTATCTAAGAACAATGGTATACCCAAGTATTTCTCAGCTAGATCCATCTTTTTCATCTTCAAACATCTTAATAGAATCTTGCAATATCTTGGGTGCAAATGTTTTGAGAAGAAAACTGCAGATTTATGGAAGTTAATCTGTTGACCTGATATGTCACTGATTTCTTTGATCACCTGAAGTAAATTAGTAACATTTTGAATGTCATCCCTTGCAAAGATAAGACATTCGTCCGCAAAGAACAGGTGACTGACTTGAGGAGATTTCCTTGAGATCTTGATCCCTTGTATTTTGCCATCCATGTCAACCTTGGCAAGAGCACGTGTGAAAGCCTCCATAGTCAGCAAAAATAAATATGGGGATATTGGATCACCCTGTCGTATCCCACGAGATGGCTTGAAAGGTTTACATGGATCTCCATTTAGAAGGACCTAAATTTCTGAAGTACTTACACATTCTTGAATTAGATCACACCATTTAGGCCTATTCATATGGGTATGCCAAACCACTATATTTGCCATATATGCACCCACTATGGGCATGCCAAAGTGCCAAACATATATGCCTATGTGTCAAATATAACATATAGGCATACATAATGGAGTTTCCAGCGAGCGATAGAGCAATAGAGATTTTATCGCTGGCGATATTCTCTTTATCTACGAGTAATTTATATATATTTTATACCTTCCTCTCTCCTACTTTTATATTATCTTAATATATTTTCATAAATAAAGGGACCCACTAAAGATTTTATAATATATAATATCCCATATGGACCCCAAAAAACACACATATATATATTGTTTATTAATTAGGGTCCCACCTAACACAATTAAATATATCATTTTAATCAAATTTGCCATATCTACCATAGTAGAGAAATGAATTTGCCATGCCATGTGGCATGCCAAACTAAATTTTATACCACATCCCATAGGAATAGGCCTTAGTGCTAAAACCCAACTTTTCATAATATTGTTCAGAAATGGCCACTCAATGCATTACTGAGGATGCATTACTTGTATTCTTTTTCAAAAGCTTTTGACATGTCGAGTTTAAGAGCCATATAGTGTTTTTTGGTCTTTTTCCTCTTCATGCAATGAATTAACTCATGGGCAAGCGTAATGCTATCTCATATCTGCCTCCCTGATACATAAGCAGCCTGCATGGGTGAGATGATCTTTTCTAACTACAACTTCAATCTATTATCCATGATTTTAGAAATCAACTTGTAAGTAGAATTGCATAATGCAATTGGTCTGTAATCTCCCAGTATTTGAGGCAGCTTACACTTTGGAATGAGGCCAAGATTTGTCTTATTTATCTTCCTAAGAATTCTTCATATCCTGAAAAAGGATTGCACCATCTTAATAATATCATCTTTGACTACACTTCAGTTGGCTTGAAAGAAACCTGAAGGAAAGCCATCCGGACCCGGAGCTTTCCATGGATGCATTTGCTTGAGAGTATTATGAATTTCAGCTTCATCTGGTGTTCTTGTAAAAAAGATATTATCATCCTTAGTAATGCATGGAGGAAGGAGGTTTAATAATTCAGCTTCATCTGGAGGACTAGAAGTTGTCATTATCCCATTAAAGTGTTCAGTCAAAAGAGCTTCCAGTTGGTTTTTTCCGCTACACCAACTGCCATCTTGCTATTTCAGAGACTCGATTTTATCCCTCGATCTTCGTTTGTTTGCTTGCAGATGAAAATGTTTTGTATTTTGATCGACTTCATGGAAGTGAGACTCATTGGATTTTTGTCTGTAGAAAACTTCTTCACGCTTGTGCCATTCTTCAATCTCCTTCTCCACTTCTTGAACTAACTGTGTATTATCATTGCCATTGATATTTGGTTGCAGAAGATCATATAGCTGTTGTTGAAGAGCTTTTAGATTGCCTTGTATGTTACCAAAAGTTGTTCTGTTCCAAATGAAGAGATCTCTTCTAGTTTCTGACATCTTCTTATCTAGAACAAATTCAGCTGATCCTTTGAACTGCTTAGACCAAGAATTTTGAATTTGATCTTTACAGGTTTTATCCCTTAGCCAACATTCAAAAAAAAATCCAGTTCCTTGCACTACAATAATCATTAGGAGACATATCTAACAAAATAGGACAATGATCAGATGCTAAGAAAGGTAGATGTTTTAAATATGAATCACGAAAATAAATCAGCCAATCTGAGTTTATGAGAGCTCTATCAAGACGAGAACGAATTTTACCAGTGCCATGTTTGTTACTTGTCCAAGTAAATGGATTGCCATGATAACCCAAGTCATTTAATCCAACATCTTGAATTATTTGACTAGTTGTTGATGAAAAAGAGCTAGAGCCTGTGTTTCTAATCCTTTCAGCCTCATGAAGGGTAATGTTTAAATCACCTACCAGAACCCAAGTAGAAGATATCTCATAAAGGGTGCAAATATCTTTTAGGAAGTTCCATTGTTGTTGTTTTTATTGTGGGTATGGGGATCCATACACACAGGACAATAACCATCTAGGTTTAGCAGGATCACTCTGAACTAAGGAGTGTATCATGTTGTTGTCATGGTAGATTATGTCTAGATCAAAGCCATCTTTCCACAAAAGGCATAGACCACTATTTCTACCAATAGATGGGACAAAAAAATGATTAGCAAAATTTAGGGTTCTAATATGCTTGAGGATCTTGTCAGAGTAGATTTTAGTTTCTTGCAAAAAAACTATATCTGGGTTAAGTATCCTATTTAAGTCAGACATATAATTCGTAGCATCCTTTTTTGCAAAACCATTACAGTTCTAGGCAATAATTTTCATTTTAAGCTTGAAGTTAATTTTCGTGTAAAACAGATTATTGTAAAGGAAATTATAAAAAAAACTGAGGGACAATTAATGCATGCACGCAGAAATCTACTTTTACATAATAAAAGGTGGTGTCTAGAGATTGCATGAGCAGTTTCACTATCATTATTTATGGGGACAGATTGCATTGTTTCTGAATCAATATGAATCATCTCATGATTGGGGATATTATCCATACTAGTAGATGAGCCGTTGACGTTGACATTTGGAGGAAGAACATGGATATTGTGAGGGTTCATTGATGGTTCCTGATTAAGAACGGAATTCCTCATTCATTTTGACTCCCTATTTTCTTCATTTGCTTCCTCATCATTCATCTCATCCAGCATAGAGTTATTTATGCTTCTTTCATCGTATTTGCCTTCAGCTACATCTGCTTCATTTTGCAAGATTTATCCATCTTGCTAAAAAAAAAAAATGTTGACAACTAAACTGGAAAAAGGGGTTGTCTTCTTTCTGTTTAAGAACAATGGTACACCCCAAGTATTTCTCATCTAGATCCATCTTTTTCATCTTCAAACTTCTTAATAGAATCTTGCAATGTCAGGAAGTATTCAGACAATAGTTATCTTGGCGATCTATGACAAACATTTGTCACATATCTTTTTTGGTTGAAGCTCCCAGTAGTATATGATCCATTCTTCACCTTCATTCATAGTCTTACACCATCCTCCACGATGCAAAGGCTTTTTAAGTTCTATTTCTATCCTAGCTTTCACAGTATTTCCATATCTTGGTCTACAATATTCTGGAGTAGTTGAGATCTTCCTTCCAATAAATCCAATGGATTCATCAATAACAATCTTGTTTAGGTGTTCCATATTGAGATATTTAAATTGCAGATTAAACTCCTGGTGAGTAAAGACATAGTCTGTTGCAGAGGTACCATGTATAAAAAAATTTATTGCAAAAAGTGTTTCTCCGACTATCCAAAGACCGTTTTGGATAACTTCATTTTGCTCTTCTTCATTATTCAACCTGACAAGCATGAGATTATGTCCCATAATTCTTATTTCTTTGTTTTTGTATCTCCTCCATAGAGAATTGATTTCTTCTCTGATAACTCTCATATCAATCTTATCCTTATGCATTAATTTTCCTAAGATTTCATGGGACCATTCCTCTGCAGCTTCATTGACTTGTGCAGATCCGACAACTCTTCTTCTTTCAGCAGGCACCTCCAAAGATGCAGTTCTCAAATTTTATGGAAAGTATATTGATACGGTTTGCACGGCTGTTTGACCTAGAGGCCATTACAGTATCTGTTTTTCTCTCAGTGTAAAGTAGGGTAGATCTAGGGTATATGATTTTGATTTGGTGGAACTTCTGCACCCCTTAGGAGTATATATATACTTCCAAGATATTTTAATATATAAATTATGATCTCTAGAATAATGCAAAAGATCTTTTTTGGTTGATAAGAAAAGAACAATATAGATTTTTTTTTTGTAGACTTTTCTGTTAGGAGAATTACCTGCATTTATGAGTAAGCACAAATTTCCTTAAATAATGGCACTATATTGCATATAAAGCCTGGCATTTTTCGTTCCAGAAAAGAAGGAAGATGGCTGAAATTTGGGTAACTAGATTGTAAGTCATAATTGCCATTTAGGAAAAAAAGGATGTTAGGCATCTTAATTTTAGGAGGGAATTGGGAATTTTGAATTTTCATGAATCGGTATTGACTGAGTTAGGTTTCATCATAAAACATACAATTGTTGATTCTATTGATTCCTGGTAGGACTTGAGAAGACACTGATCTACTAGTATGAATCATCATAACAAAGATGATTTGCGCCACTGCTTTCCACACCACTGCGTTTGATTCAAAAAAAAAAAAACCATTCTAAACTCCACCACTTGATACCCACAAATGTTTGAATGAAGAAGAAATTGCACAGGAGACAAAAAATTACCACCACCTGGAAACATCCATTAGTTCAGAAGAAATACAGACAACAGTAGATATCATGGAGACATCAAGTAAAACTATGATGAAAAGATTCATAGGATAATTCCTCAATATCCAGTGAATTAGTAAATTCTCATATGATCAAGTAAAATCTAATAATGCGAAAGGATCTAAGAAAAAACAAATATTTAGATCATGAATAAAGCAAAGAGATTGAAGATTTAAAACTGATTTTCCTGTTAATGAGTTATCTCATTAATCGCTAGCTCCTCAAAGCACTTTTTCTTCTTCTAAGGTTCTAATTGAGTGGGCTTGGACTCTCTTACTGGAGAGTTTTTTTTCTTTCTTTTTAATATTAATTTCAATCTCTTGGCCATCAAAAACCGGGCCAAATTGGGGTATACTTATTTTGTTCCCAACCAAGGTAGTGGGCTAAGGGGTGTCTAATATGGGTAAAGCTACTCAATTACCCTTCCCCTAATAATAACTAAAACTACCCATTTTTGGTTCTAGATCAAAACCTTATTCTTTTCCTTCTCCTTCATCATCAATCTAATGATCAAACCCTTTCTCCTTCGCAATATTTCATCGTTTTCAAATGAAAAAAATTCGTCGATTATACTTTTTTTTTATTGTCGATTAATTCTTTCAAACTCTTTCTAGTACTTTGTTTTGTTATTTGAATAAAAAATTAGATCAAAAAATTTGAAATTATTGAATTACAGTAACACAGTCGTCCTGGGATTTTTCTGGTCGAGCATGACAACTTTTCATATTTATTTTTAGTCTTCAAGGTTGTAGAATGAATAGCTTGACGAATTTTCAAAGAGTTTTGTATCTGAAAGTAACATTCACAGGGTCGTCATGGTCTTCATCCATAAACCTTGACGACTATTGATGTAGTATGAATAGTCGTTAAGGTTTGAAAAGCTTAACCATAACGACTAATAACTCCCAGAAAACAAGTTTTCATGTGTCCAATTTTGTTATTGGTCGTCATTATTTTGTAAAAATAACATGACGACTAATAAACAGTCGTCAGTGTGCTGAATTTTCGATCATAACGATTATAAATGCAAAAAAATAATGTTTGGTCGGCATGCTTAGTTTTAGTCGAGCATGCCGATTAATGACTCCCAGAAAACAAGTTTCATGTGTTCCAATTTTGTTATAAGTCGTCATGGTTTTTGTAAAAATAACATGACGACTGACAACAGTCGTCAATGTGCTACATTTTCGATCATGACGACTAAAACTCCGAAAAAAATTAATGTTTGGTCGGCATGCTTTGTTTTGGTGGAGCATGCCGACTGTTCATGGTCTGAGTTCTGAAAGAACTTAGTCGGCATGCTTTTTCTCAGTCGAGCATGCCGACTTTTCATACTGTGATTTTTGAAAGTGTTGATTTCTTATGTAATTTGGGGATTGAAACAATTAAATAGTTGTGCAATTCCCTCATCAGAATTGTTTGGCTAGTGTGGTTTCATTTCCGTCAACAAAAAAAAATCAAAAAAAAAAATCAAAAATCAAAAATCTTCCAACAAAATCCAAAAGTTCAATTTAACCAAAACAAAATTTTAAAACTTCTAATTCAACTAATTAATCCAACTAAATTAATTCAACTAAGAAGGTTGATTAGTATTAATTAAACAAGGGTATTTTAGCCATTTTCAAAAATATATGGTTAAGGGGTTTTGGATTTTACTTTCAAATGACCCTATTTTATCTTACTGGGTATACCCCAATCTAGCCAGGATCAAAAATAAATAAGGGATTTTTTATAAAGTACCCCTACATTTCACTTTACACTAAAAAAGTGCCCCTGCTTTTTAAAAATTTGTTAAAGCACCCCGTTTTATTCAAAAGGCAAATTACATCCAGTTAAGTGCTAGGTGGCAGTTATCTTTCCAATAAAAAGTCCTACTTATCCATGAACTACATCTCCTTGGTGGGGAGGGTAAATGATCCAACAATCCTTAAAATGGTGTAACGATCCTGAACCTAGCTCGACGAACCTTAAAAATGTTGTAGAATGTCGATTTTCCACCAATCACAAACTCTAAAAAACTTGAAATGATGAACCCTTTTTGGGAAATGATGTAGCGAACCTGAAAGCGGTGTAACGATCCTGAACCGGACTCGACGAACCTGAAAAATGATGTAGAAAATCAATGTGGCAATAAATAAAGGACAAATATGTAAGTAAATTACTCTTAACTAACACTAGATGGAAAAACTAACGTGAGGGTATTTTAACAAATTTCAAAATAGAGGGGCATTTTGTTTTTTGGATTCCTGAAAGAAGGGTAATTTATCAAAATTCTCAATAAATAAAGTAAAAGATAATCCCAGGTTTGTTGTTTACAATGTCGACAACGGTTCTCCTCAGCAGTGCATGTAGCAATGCTACGATCCAAAAGAATCAAAGAAAAAAGAATGGAAACGAAATCCAAGGATATCGCCACATAATTGGTGAAGGAAAAAAGTGGTGGCCATGATCCAAACGACAAAACCACCACTCCTTTCCATGAAATGAATATCTCTACATTTTCCTTTTGTTTAAGGATGAAAGACTGTCAATTGTTTTTATATAGAGTCTTTGTCAGAGCATTGCATATGTGATATGATTCCATAAGAAGAAGGAATCGTATTAGTCATAATGTAATTCCTTTTTTAATACTTTTGCATATTCTTCATTTCTCTGTTCGTACTGTATAGGATCCTGAAGTATGTCCAATGTACATATAAGGATATGTACATTTTCTCAGTGCTTTAGGATCACGTGACCATATAGCCCATTCCAGTGCATGTCGTGCCCATCAATGCCATCATAAATATAACCTGAAACATCAGAGAGATTCATTGCCCTGAAACGTGAAATTCAAATGAAAAATAGGAAGGAATCATGGAATCAAGAAGGAAATACTAAAACTTGTTTTGCTTTGTTGAGTGTCCAGAATCTGGATTGTGAATACAGTGTTCCTCACATCAGAATTCAAAAACTACGTCACAACCCATTTTTCACCTGATAAAGTTCAAAAAGAATCATCGAAGAGATAATTAGATGCAAAAGCATATGATACCCTCTTATGCGGGGTATATAGGAGCTGATTTGAGAGATGTTGCACAAAGAAAGAGAGGAATGCAGAGAGGGAGGAAAGGTAGAGTTATGTGGAGCAGTAAAAGTAAAGACTATGTTTGAAATTTTTACGAAATCCGAAGGCTAGCTTATATGCACTTTCCTTCAAACTTTTACATTTTCTCTTAAAGAAAACATTTTCGGTCCACATTTAAATTGTTACAATTATATTTAATGAGGGGGAATCCTTCGCACTTTTAAATTCACATTCTCACATTTTGGGAGGTATTTTTCTTAATAAAATTTAAACAATAGGGTATTTGAATCTAATATTTTGGGATCTGCTCATCTTACAAAGTTCTACATACCCACAAAAAATGAGCACATTCAATGAAATACCAAATCCCATAATTTACCAATCTTAATTTAACGGTTGAAAATTTGTTGATTTCGATGGTTAATTTTCAAAGTAGTAGATGATGGAGTTATACGTTTCTGAATGTGTTCATCTTTTTTAGGTATGTATAAATTTTTATAAGATAAACATATTCATAAAATATTAACTTCAAATACATTACCGTTCAATTTTTACAAAAAAAATAATGTCCAGAGTGTGAGAGAGTGTGAGAATAAGAGTGTGAAGGGATCCTCCCCATATTTAATAGCTTACTATTTAGTAGAAATAAAAATATAAACAGTTCTTCGAAAAAAAATAAAAATAAACAATATATTATTTTAGGATTGGTAAATACTTTTCTCGTTCTTAAACAAGCGATCATTTTTTCTAATTCTTATCCCAATTTAAGTGATATTATTTTTTGTATGTGATATACTTCCAAGATAATTTTTTGATAAATTATATTTTTTATTTTATTCCACTGAATGTATATATTCTGATAGGAAATATGGAACCCAAAAATATCTTTGGAAGTATCATTTTTGGTCTGTGATTTATGTCATAAAGGTGTTCTTACTTTGGATTATTTACTCAGAACCGGAAAAGTGAACTTAAGCTGATGCTTCTTGTGTGCAGCAGATCAGGAATCCAACAACCAGTTATTTTTGCATTTTCAAAACCTAGGAAGATATGATATTACTTCTTGGATAACTTTGGTGTTAGATGGGTCTTTGTTGAAAATATTAAGGCTTGTATTGGGGAATAGTGTAACGAGAATAGCACAAGCATTCTGAAAATAATTTGAGGACTCCTTCCTTTTACAATATGGTGGAATGTTTTTATATATTTTTAAATGTTCAAAACGAATATGTGAAATTTATGGAAGGAAGATAATTGCAGGCTTTATAGAAACAAAAATAGAATTATTAACCAGCTGGTAATTTTTGTTAAGTATACTTTGTTCAATTGATCCTTGAATACAAATATCTTTGAAGGTTACCCTTTGAGTACCTTAATTTGTAATTAGGATGTTGTGGTTGAAAACAACTGACTTTGGATTATCTTCGTTAAACCTTAAACTTTAATCGATTTGTCCTTTTTTTTCTCAAAAAATATTTTGATAGGCATGTTAATATATGTTATATAAGTCTTTAAGAAATCTTCCATCGATACAAAATTTTGGTATCTAGTTTAGGAGATATAGCGCTTCTAAATTTTCTTACACTGTTAAACATAAAGGTTGACATGAAAAAAACTTAAAAATCATTATTTTTCATTTTCTTAAGAATTATGTAAACATGGAAAACTCTATTAATAGATAAAGATGATATAAATTGTAACGAATTTGCAAAAACATGCACTAAAAATGTCCATGGCTGCCGTAAGGGACTGTCCAATATAACAAGGAGTTGCCTAAATCCATGTCATTAAGGTTCGTTCAATAACGACATTGGTAGGTCCCATAGATATTAGCACCTTTGTAGCAGCTTTGGAATTTTATTTACAGATTACGGTTGGGTTTAGGAAGACAGTGACTAAATATAACCTACACTTAAGTTAAATACAACCTTTTCTAAAAATTGTGTACCTAACTCATATGGGTAACCAAGACCTACTCTCGTCGTCTTCCTTCTAAATTTTTCTTTCTGCTATGCAACTGCAAACAACACTCTGGCGGGATCAGGATGATTAAGAAACTAAAATAACGTCACCATCTAGGTCAGATGATCAACCCACCACCACAGATCAAAATGATACGTAGAGAAGATATATAATAAAGTCTAAATTAAAGAAATTTGTACCAAACCCAATCCGATGATAACAATGAATATGAATCCAATTTGAACAACGATTCATCACTTGTATATAACTTAACTGTAGGATAAAGTTTAAGGGATGATTCATCATCACTTGGACTTACAGCATGTTTGTTTTTAGGTCTATATAGGTAGAGGGTTCTACATAGAGGTTAACCTCTATCTCTATATAAATACCACTGCATTAGAATCTCTTAAATTTATGTTTGTTTACCCACTACCTAATCATTTTACATCTTAACATGATATATTATTAATCACAAAAAGTTTCCATTTTACCCTTTTGTCTTTTTCCATATCAAAATTGGGCGTCTTATTTGCAGTTTCCAAACATCTTTGAACAGTGAACCAAGCTCATCTTCTGAAAATTGGTTTTCATCTAATGGGGTGTGGCAAACATTCAAGTTTGCCATTTTTGCACCCACTATGGAACTGGCAAACTGGCAAACCGGCCTGGCTAAGTGGAGAATTTGCCACTTAGCCAGGCCAGGTCAAGTTTCTACCGAGCGGTCGAGTCTCGACCGCTCGGTCAAGGCTACACCGTTAGCGGCTTTTATAAGACCGGTCGGTCTAGACTACACCGCTACGTAGAATCCGATCCAACGGCCATAAATCCCCCCCCCCCCTATAAATACCAAATTCCTCTTCCATTTTAACTCACACCTTCTCTTCTCTACTCTTCACATTTGTTAATCTAAAACAAATTTCATCATCCAACTCTTTCATTCACTCGTATTGTATAATTTCTTTAATATGTCTCAATCTAATAATCAATCTAATAAAAATAAGAAGATTAGGGGTGAAAAATTTATCGTAACCGAAGATGAAAGCATTTGGAGAAACTATGTGTTCTTTACACAAGATAGTGTCGATGGTGCCCATCAACAATCTACCAAGTTGTGGGATAACATATTTTCTAAATTTCGTGAAGAAACTATGAACATCAACGATCGTGATGCAAATGGATTGTCCGGTCGCTTCGTTATAATCAACGCCCAAATTGCCTTGTATGTCGCTGCTCTAATGCAAGCTGCTCGTGCTCGAGCGAGCGGTCTTGTCGATGTTGATGTCGAACGAAAGTGTCGAACTGATTGGCACCATAAACATGGGAAAAAATTTGCTTATGAAAGTTGTTATCATATTTTGAAAGTGTTGCCTAAATATAATCCAGAAGTGTTGGCAAACATGCAGAATATACCTGCAAGTTCACCATACACTTCTTCACCTTCAACACCGGCTTCACAACCATCTTAATCATCTCATCCCCCTTCGGATAATCCATTTTCTTCACCAGAAACCACAACAAACAACAATTCCAACTTGAATGTCAATGCTGCGATCAAGAGAAAATTATTAAAAAGAAATCATGCAAGAGCAGCGAGAAAAGCTGCCCAAGAAGGAGAAGCAAGTGAAGGAGGTGATTTGGATACTTTGATAGAGCATCAGAAGATTGCCGAAAAACAAAGAGTTGAAGACCGACAGTTCTTGACTAGGGAGATGAAAAAACATCGACAAGCTAAAGAGAAATTTGTTTCATACGATGACAAGAATAAGATTCTAAATGCAAACACCGCAACAATGAATCCCAGACAATATATGGTATGGGAGATGGAGATGGACAGGTTAGCAGAGGAGTTGGAAGAAAAACGAAACAAGAGAAATTTGGAAAAACAATTTGGAGTTCAAGATGAAGATGAGGAAGATGAAGACCACGATGAAGTAGTGGGACTTAATTAATTAATATATCAGCTTTAATTTTAATGAAGATGTAGTAGTTATGGTAAATGAAATTGTTCTAGTTTTTTCATTACAAATTGTTCTAGTTTTTTTATTACATTAAAACTTAAACTTGACAACATCCATGAAAACTAATATTAAGTCTAACATCCCATACGAGTTATTAGAAACTCCTTAAGAATTTGGTAATGCGCTTCGTATTCGAAATTTTTTCCTTTCCATCTTCGCCACTCCTCTCGAGTTCGTATTCCCAATTCAGCATTGGTGTCACCTCTAAGACGATATCGAGTAACAATCCTTTTCATAGCTATAAAATCAACAAGATCTTTTTTGATAGTCATGAATCGGAAAAACAAAACAACACGATCTCGGTTATGAGGATTACCTGTCTCTGTGCAGAAGGCATCATGAATGTTACCCAAATAACTCATACTAGGTAAACCGTTCATCCGTCGTTCTTCACCTCTCTTCGGGTAGTTTATTACATAGTTTCTACAAAGAGATAAATCTTCATCTTCAATGAATCTAGGATCATCCATAAATTAACCAAAAAGTAGAGAAGTGTTTTTGTAGAGTGAAGGTGTGATTTTGAAATGGATGAAGTGAAGGTATATTTATAAGGAATGTTGGCGATTGAGTCTAGACCGCTACTTTAAATGACCGTTAAAAAAATTAAACTTAAACAGCTTCAAAACAAAACTATGGAACAACAAATGAAACTTAAACAATTAAACAATTTCAAAAAAAAAAAAAAAAAAACTATAAAATAACAAATGTTACAACACTACTCAATTCGTCCTCCATCTCTTCCAAACTCATCCCACATATTCGCTCTTAGATCTTCCCTTAACCTGTTATACAGAGATCTGTTCTCAATATGACTGGTCATTTGCGCATAGTTCCTTGCAGGTAATCCTCTTGCTGGTATAATCTCAGGCCTTAAGTCTTCATCTTGATGGTTAGTCCAATTCTTATTATGACGAGTTTCCTGGATTACCATGTTATGCATAATGATGCAAGTCAGCATAGTCTTATGCATTTCACGAGCACTTAGACCACGATAAGGCCCACAAATTATTGTGAACTTCCGCTTCAGAATTCCAAAAGCCCGTTCCACATCCTTTCTCAGATCCATTTGTCTACTATTGAAATATGAGTATGAACGACCCATTTCACAGGCAGGTGGCTGACGGTAACATTGAACTAAAGTTGACCATTTTGGATAAATTCCATCTGCAAGATAATAACCATGAGTGTAGTGATTCCCGTTGATACTGAAATTTACCTGAGGAGAAATTCCATACTTTAAATCTTCAAACAAAGGCGATTTGTGTAAAACATTTATATCGTTTTGAGATCCCGGGAGACAAAAAAAAAATGTGCCATATCCAACAATCATAAGTAGTGACCCTTATACTGACCGACCCAATAGGTAGGGCATCTGGTCCGTACCCAATGCATGCAGTCAAGACTACCCAGCATTCTGGGAAATCCCCTTTCCTGATTTTGCTTTAATATTTCTCTAACATCTGCGTCAGTTGGTTTTTGTAAATAGGTTGGCCAAAATGATTAATCATTGTTTCGCAAAACAACGAAAGATACTTGTATGCGGGTTTTTTTCCAATGCGAAGGTACTCATCATTAGAATCTGGAGGTCTGCCATATCCTAGAATCCTTAAGGCCGAAGTAACCTTTTGTTCAGGGCTATGACCCCTAATATTCAGTGCATCATACTGATAATTAAATTGAGGTTCTACTTGACAAAGCTCACCAATAATCTTTATCACCAAATGTCGGGGCATGCGGAATCGGCCTTTGAAATTTTCATCAGAGAACACACAGTCGGGAAGAAAATAATCGTGCATCAGCTTCTCGTGCCATTCATCCCGACCCCGGTACGTATATCTTCTTGTGAACACTTCTTTTGGCTCTGGATCTCTAGGTATTTTCCCCGATGAATATAGATGCAACAAGTTGTTAGTTAGATCTTTATCTTCATCTGACGCATCATCAATTTGTTTCAACGCCTGAATGAATATTCGTTGTTGTTCTTCAAATCGATCCATATGAATACGCACTTCTTCGTCAGAAGAATCCATTGAGTTGAAAATAAAAATTAAACAGATGATTAAAGGTACAAAAGAGTAAGATGATAGAGTTAATGAGAAAATGAGGTGTGATTAAATTGAATGGGGTGAATTTATAGGGAGACGTGGGGGGGTGGGGGCGGGGGGAATAGCCGTTACTTCACTATTTAATAAGCGACGATTACAAAACCGTTCGGTGGAGACTCGATCGCTTAACTTATTCCCCATAGTAGCGCGGCCAGTTTGCCAGGCCAGCTGGCATGGCATGGCAAATGGAGGGTTTAGCCAACCCCAATAGGAACCGGCCTAACTACGAAGAAATGTAAAACAAAAAATTAAAACATACATAAAAAAGATCAGAGAATTTTGAGCTTTGTCTTTATCAAATACATCGCTAGTTGGTTTGCTGTGAGAAGAAGTGGTCATGGTGGCGTAGGTGGTGGTTGTGGAAGAAGTATCACGGTGGTGGTTACCACAAACAACGAAACATCAAATAAGGATTTTTGAGACTATACAATTTCAATCACCCACATGGTCTGACTTTTGATAAGAAAAATTAGATAAAGAGTTTTGGGAAGAAACGAGTGGAAAAACGAGAAGAGATATTATCACTGTTGTTGGAGGAGTCGGCGGCGGTGGAAGGAGGGAGAAGGTAGTGAAGGTCATGAAGAAATTCTGCGTCCAAAATTAAATAGCATCTCTTAGATTTGTAGTGTAAAAATCATAAATTATATATTTGGTCAAGGGTAATTTAGACAATTGCAAATTAGATAGAGGTTAGAGTCAAAGATAGCACCTTCATACTGCTATTTCATTTCCTCTATTTCATAGAGGTTTAGCCTCTACATTAGTAGAGGTAGTGGAAAAACAAGCAATCATAAAAATGGGACTCACCTCTACATAGAGGAAGGTAGTGGTTTGCCTCTACATAGAGGAGAAAACAAACATGTTGTTAATCATATTAGCATAAGGCTTGAATACGTTGAGGTTAATAAACAAATTGATCGATGGATTTTTTAGGTCTTAAACTTCGGAGGTTTTCAAGTTAATAAACCTTGTACGCAATCAATCCATTAGTTCTGAATCTAGCATTGTGCTACTAGTGGTTGCAGAAAAGGAAATCCCAGGGACGTTACAGTTTTTCTTAGAGGAAGAAACTAGGTCAGAGGAAAGATGTTTGAAGGTAGGTTTTAATTACCTACATTAACTGGGTTTACAATATTTAGAGAGGGTTGTAATTAACTCTAGTGTGGGTTGTATTTAGTCACTGCCTTTAGGAATGTCTTTTTCTTTCAAAAAGCACTTTCAAAACCTATATATGACAATGATTTTTGGTATTAATTTTTGGTAAAAGATCTTTAAAGTACTTCAAAGCATTCCCAAAATTTTCCAATTTTCAGAAGGTGGGGAAGAGGAGCTTTCAAAAGCTACAAAAGCATAAGCTTTGGACCCACTAAATTTAATGCTTAATTTATCTTTTCAAGCCCTACTTTATTTTATAAATGACATAAATTACCCTTACATTTACAATCAATTTTTCATTTTTTATATTTTATTTATTTTTCCTTTTCAAACTATTTTATATATATCATTCAATTGAGCTTTTTATTTTAATTTATCAATTAATATATAAAAGCAAATACTAAATAATTACTTAATTTTAGTTTGATTTTGTTTGAAAATTATATCCATAATAAAAAGTGATTAAGTAAAATAATCTTTTTTAACTGTAGAAATAATAATAATTATTATTATTAGTAATTTTAATATATATATATATATATATATATATATATATATTTAATAGTAAAAAAAATAATTATTTTTAAACCCAATAAAATTGAAGAAGCATAAAACTATTTTCAGAGATATATATGTCTATTTTTTTGTCATTTGCTACAACCACGATAGTTGAATATGATATTTGACCAAACACAATTTGATTGCTTTTTTAATCAGCTTGAACTTTATAACTAAGTCTAAAACGGATTCTTTTATCCATCTAACTAGTCAATTTGATAAGAGAGTAGCAAAATGGTCTGGTAAAAACATTAACCAAGCAGGAATGTTCATTCTTATTAATCATGTGCTTAAGGCTTCTCCGGTCTATCACATGAATACTTTCTCTGATCCCGACGAAGTTAATCACCAGATTGAGCAATCCCAAAGGAATTTCTGGTGGGGGAAAACAGACCTGGTGGCTTATACTTGAAAAATTAGAGCAAAATTTGTACTCACAAATTTTAAAGGGGTATTGGGTTTAAAAATCTTAGACATGTTAATGTAGAAAAGCATATGCGGAGGCTTAGATTTTATTCTCCATAATGTTGTTTGGGGTCTAAAAGATAGCAATAGCGTTTTGGCTTTTAGAGACTGCTCATCCTTTATGTAATGCCTTCCCAAACCCAAACTTCTTAGTCTTTGATTTGATAAATAAAGACACTAATAGTCGGAATCTTGATCTAGTCAATGTTCATTTCACTCCTCAGAATCCACAAATCATACAGGGTATTAGAATTCCTCTATCAGGTCATGACAAACTAATATGACTATTCACTAAAAAATGGTCAATTTTCTGTCAAAACTGCACATAAAGTCTTGCCTGTTCAATTCGAGCACATTCATGATTCCCAGAATGTAAATCCTTTATATAAGCCTCTTTGGATGCTTCCAATGCTTCCCAAAGTTCATATTTTTGTGTGGAAATGCTATGAGAATATCTTGCCTGTGAAATCAATCATTTGTAGATTTAATAATTCTCATGATATGAACTACAATTTGTATGGAACTGTGGTGCCTGAAACTGTTGAGCATCTGATTTTACATTGTCCTTTTGCTCAAGCAGTTTGGTCGTTAACTGCTTATTACAAGTTTACAACATAGTCTCACAAGTTAGGGATTCAACACAGAACTTAAAAGAATGGGTAGGCAGTGATTATCTTATGATATCCTAAAAGATAAAGTTGTTGTTGTTTTTTCCATTGCTTGGAGCATATGGAAGGATAAATGTTCTTTCATTTTTCAGGGAAAAAATTTAAATCACATCACTACCACTGAATGCTTGTGAGAGCATATGGAGATTATCTCTTAAGTTTGTGAATTATACTGATGCTTATCTTAGATCTGATTTTGTTGTAAATATGCTTGCAAACATTTCTACTGTCGAAAATTAATTGAATTGCATAGTATCTTCATTGCCAGAGGACTGCATTATCGTATACAACGACGCTTCTTTTGACATTAATACTAATCTTTCTGGAACTGGTTTGATTATGAATGATACAACATGTAACTATATTAGATGCAAAGTCATCCCAGGAGTAGCCAGAAACGCTGAACAAGCTGAATGCTTAGCCTTGATGGAAGCTAGTATTTGGGTGTAAGAAAGGAACAATAACAAAGTGTGTTTCATTAGTGATGCTCGATTTGTGGTAGGATGTTTCGAACCAGTTGTTCTGGTATAATAAAACAATAGTAGATGATTGCAAGTTGATTCACAACAATTTCTCATTTTCTAGAGTAGAATTTCTAAAAAGAAATTTCAACAATCTTGCTGACACTACTGCTAAGTATTGTAATAACTTAAGATTACAGGGTGAATGGTCGGGTACAATCCGTCCCTTCCTGTCTCGACACTTTTAATTTCTTTGGTTTAATGGCATTTATTTTTCTTAGCAAAAAAAAAAAAAAAACTTTAATATATATTTCACCAAGGCACAACATAAAAACGTTTTTATAAAATGCACACCAATACCAAACTAAGCCGTGCCATGTGAGTTAGACATAAACCACATAACCAAACCAAAATCCTTAATTGGCGGAGATCACGACGATACTAGAAATATTCACTTGTTTAACCAGAAAAATAAAAATAAAATTAAAAGATAAATCCAACTCCTATTAACTTCTACTCATTTTTTGTGAAGGAAGATTTATGGAGATTAAATAAATTATTTTGTTGTATTATATTAATATTTATTTAACTTATTATTTTACTAGCAATATTTTGTTTAAAGCTTCCCCAAAGGCACTTCCTATGGCAGGGATGGACTTAGAACACAACACCTTTTGGATACTTTAAGTGGTTCAGCAGCCGCAGTTTCCGAAGAATTGCTCAATTCAATTTTAGGTGTTGTGAACTTATGGCTCTCTGGAAAATGCCCGTCTATTTTAGGAGAGTATATTGCTAGCGCTCGTCTCACACCACTTCTTAAACCTGATGGGGGTTGATAGACGCATTATTTTGTCTAATATATCTCAATTGTATATATTGTTAGTGTTCGATTTTGTATTTATTTTGTTATTTTATGTCTTTGTAGGTATATTTAGAGAAATAAGCTCTTGCGGCGAAATTGGCTCGAAAAGTGGTGTTTTACGCCCCAGGATAGAGTACTAAAGGCACCCCAGAAATGCACCGGAAGCACCCCAAAAATGTGTCGGAGGAACCCCGGAAAAATTACTATTTATGCCCAAAAATTTACTATTTGCACCCCAAAAGAAAAGTGTTAAAGGGACACCCGTTCAGGATTAGGGGGAGGACATCTTCTTCTCAAATTCAAAGGAAGCTTTTTGGCGGGAAATTTTGGCAGTTCTCTGCGTAACTGCATGGACCATATTTGGAGAGTTATGGTAGGAGATTTTGTCTAGGATTGGTTGGAAATATTGTGTCGTATCACAACAGGATTGGTAACGGCATTGAATGCGATCAATAAGGAAGATATGACGAATATAGGGGAGTTCGTGTATGCAGAGAGAGATTCTCGGGATTTCTGGCTATTCTTGGAGCAATGAACGAGTCTACAACGTTGTCTACTCATTCTGGAACGTGTTTCAGTCAATTTGGAGTGTGTCAGTTGAAGATTTTCGCGAGCAGAGATATGAAAGGGAAGAAAAATCCCGTATCTTACATGGGAGTAAATGAAAATATGTTTGATTGATTTCCGAGATTATATGGAGTTTTAGGGATTTATTCTCGGTCCAAATGGATATATATACGCTTCTGGGATCACCGAAATAAGGGTGGAGAGTTTGGGGAGCTGAGGAGATCTCAGGAGTGAGAAATCACGATTTGCAGAAACTCGGGTTCTGCTGCTGCTGCTGCTGATGAACATCAAGAACACGAAGAACAACACCTGCTGAAGACAGTCGCTGAAAACTGTCGAATATTTACGGCAGTGGGTAGCACTTTTCCAGCGACTTCGGAATAGTGACTACAACACTTTTATTATATCGTTCATTTTGTGACGCTTTTCATGCATCACAAAATCCTGTTTTTCACTATTTTCTCCATTTTCACCATTGTAAACACTTTTTGCGCAAATAAAAAATATTTTGAGAGTGTCTATAATATGAGGAGCTAAACCCCAACACTGGGACGACGGAGGAGGCCGAACTTCATACATGGGTAAATTTATTTTATTCTTTTTTATGACTTTTGCACTAATATTAATTGAAATATGATTTTGATTAATTAGTTATTATTTTATTAGATGGGTCATGCTTGCTTAGATGTTTGATGCCCCATGATTACGATTTATAACTAATGTTTTTAGAATCTACCTTGGCAAGAATAAGAGTCCATGTTTACATTTCTTGAGCTTAAATTGTTGAGAATAAATAATTGAACCTTATGTTATGAAGATTGGCCGAATCCTTAGTTCCAGTACCTCTCACCATTGTTTATATTCTTTGTATATAATTATTTAGTATTTTAAAAACTTTAATCTCTACAAGTCCGAGAGTTCGAATCCTTTTTACCACTATATTAAAATCACATCAGGGGTCTCGGGCCAATTGCAATTGGCACCATCTAGAAAAGGTTATGTTCTAAGCTTGCAGCAAGTTCAGTGAGCCAGGCAATGACTGCATACCTGGGTAACCACCAGTTTGGAGTTGGTATCCAATGTGGTGGAGAAGGAATCATGCATTCAGCTAACAGACTGTTGGAATTTAAAGGTACACAATCCACTTTAACTATGTTACTCGTAGATTTTAAGAATTCCTTCAACTTAGTTAATAGAACATCCCTTATCAAAGAAGTGAGGAGTAAATTCCCCAGTATATCAAAATGGGTTGAGTTTTGTTATGCTAAACCAGCAAGACTATATTACAATGATTCCATTTTATCTTCTGCTCAAGGGGTTTAGCAAGGGGATCCCCTTGGTCCTTTGCTTTTTGCTTTAACATTACATCCTCTTGTCTGTAACATTGCTGCTCACTGCTCTTTCGACTTACATGCCTGGTACCTTGATGACGGTACTATAATTGGTGACACATTGAAGGTTTCTAAGGCACTCAGCATAATACAGAATGATGGTGGTGCCAAGGGTTTGATTTTGAACAAAACCAAAACAGAAGTGTTTTGGCCTTCGCCAGATCCTAGGAGTTTTACAGATGGAGTGTTTCCTAGTAATATAGGTAGATCTAGGGGAGGTGATAAGTTACTTGGTGGCCCTGTTAGCCTGGATACTTAATATTGCAGTGATTTGGTTATGTCCAGAGTCGATAAAACTATACAACTTATGAACTCGATAAGGAAGTTACAAGATCCACAATCTGAGCTTCTACTTCTGCGTAACTGCACTGGTGTGTCCAAGTTATACTTTACCATGCGCACCACTAATCCTCAAGTCCTACAGGCTGCGTCCAATCACTTTGATCACCACCTGTTTCAGTATCTACAACACTTAGTCACGGGATGGTCCTGGGTTTGGTCATTTTCAGCAACGGATCGCTACACTACCCATTAAGGATGGCGAGTTGGGAGTTTACACCATGGCGGATACAAGTCAGTATTGCTATCTCGCGTCTTGTGTCCAGACTCAGAACTTACAAGGTACTATCTTACGCTCTACAGACATTTCTGCTCCCAGCTATCAATTTCTGTCATCCCTTAATAGGTATATGCAATCTTGTGGCCTTACTTCTTCTACTTTCAATATCAAAGACATTGCCCCTCACCCTATGAAACATTGGCAGTTCATTACTTTGATGTTGTTAAGAGAGAATTGCCTACCAGTTTTGCAATGTCCGCAAGAGATGCAGTTCTTTGGCAGAGTAACAAGGTGGCTCATGCTATGGATTTTTTAAAGGCGATTCCTATTGCTGGACTCAACCAAAATATTGGGCCGAGACAATTTAGGGTTGTAATCCAATATCGTCTTGGTGTGCCTCTTTTTGTTGCGGATAGTGTGTGCCCATGTTGTAGCCGCAGTATGGATACATTTGGTGATCATGCCGTCCATTGTGCGAACGAAGTCGGTCTCAAATTTAGACACGATTTTGTTCGCGATGTGGTCATGGATATATGCATCAAAGCTGGTGTAGCTGCTAGAAATGAGGCTTCTCTGGGATTTTTGGCGGATGGCAATGGCTTAAAACTAGCTGACATTCTTGTATATAATTGGTAGAATGGTCAAGACACTTTTTTTGACGTTACGGGGATTTCGCCCTTCACAGGTGGAGGACTTTGTAGCTTCGTCCCAGGACGGGCTATTTCTACGGCTATCAACCGCAAGCGTGCCAAATACTTGGACACATGCACATCTCATGGTTATAGTTTTGGTGTTTTAGCCTTTTATACATTAGGCGAATTAGGAGATGATTTTATTATTTTTTTGAACCGTTTGAGAAATTGCTTATCTAGTTTTGATGCTAATTCTAAGATAGGCAATTTTCTTTTTCATAGGTAGGTATAGCTATCCAAAAAGGAGTTGGGGCGCAACTTGTTGCTAGGTTCCCAACCAAATCTTTGTAAATTTACTTTTGGTTGTTCTTTTGATATTAATAAAACATATGTTAAGATTAAAAAATAAATAAATAAATATTTAAAAAATTGATTTTCGGATTTATTATTTGGCCTAATTTTATAAGAGGGTTATGAGTTTATTTTAAGAGTTTTAACTGGTTATGAAAGTTTCCCAAAGTTAGTAGATGTCCCTTAAAAACAACTTTTTGGGTTTTGATAAGTTTAAAGTTTATTTAGGAGGAGTTAACTATACATGAAGCTCAAAAAATGATAATTGGTAGCTTTCTTGATTAGTTAAAGTTATTTTATTTGAACTTGTTCAGTTTATCTATTCTGATTTTCATTCATAGTTGGTTTATACCGAGGTCTGGATACTAATCTCATTTATATAGTTGTTATTACTGGTTTAACGAGGTCCAGATAACCTATATATTTTAAGATATCCCTTTAAAGATCAAATAAAATCTATCAATTTTATCGCTTTATTAATTACTTTCGATTTTAAAATTTTGTTGCAGTTTTATAATCAATTTTAAACGCTTCCGCGGTGCTTCAGTTGATTGTCAGATCTAACTACGTTCCTTCAAGATTTGTTTTTCATGCCTACTAAAAATCCATCAACATGTTTATAGAAGATATTTTTTCTTCTTATAGAATAATAAAGAAAAATTGGTTGTTGATTGGGATAAACTACAGGTTCACGATGTATACCTACAAGATGAAGCTTCGTTTTTGTTTCAGTACATGAAGATCAATTTTAGTTTCCATCAATGAAATAATAATTTCATCTTATTTTAATAAATCATATTATTTCGGTGTTTCATATATAATAAGTTTTGTACCTCATCAAGAATACATGACACGGTTTGGATAACTTAGCCTATGTAAAGAGTGGTCAGGATTTGTCCTCACAAAAGATAAATCTATGGATGTAATAGTTTGTCATAATTGATGGTTCTGATTGAGATTAGAAGTGCATCTAACGGATAAAATTTACCATGTCACTAATGTTCCATTAACTCTTCATAATAAATATTTATTAATTTTCCATGATAAATGTTAGATTAAAAATAATAATAAATATATATAAATTAAAACCCTAGGAGAGAGAGTGTCCGGCGACCGAAAAGGGATTTTCCGGCGATTGAAAGCTTGGATTGTTCCTATTCGATTCTGGTTTTACATCTTTGATTCTTCATCCTCCTCTCCTTGTTTATTTTTATTTTCTGCATTCAGGGATGCTTTTTTCAACCATTGTTTTTCTTTCTTTTTTCGGGTTTTCTGCTTCAGTGCAGGACTTGTTGTGAGGAAACAATGGGAAGAAGACGATCTTCTGCCTCATCGAACCATACTCACCAAACCCAGGAAACCCATGAAGCTCTTTGTTCTCACACTTCCTCTCAAGACCCATCCTCATCTCAGCAGGGAAATAATGTGCACTGCCCTTTTACTAACTTTGATGGCTTCCTGTGAGGTGTGGGAGGTAGGGGTTACGCTAAGAGCTCTCTTTATCGACATTTGAAAGATCAGCATTTCCCTACAGAGCGTGACAAGGAAGTATGTAGATAATGGATTAAAAACATTGCAAGCTGCTTTGTTACTTGGGAGAGGGTTCTGAGTGATATGCAGGGATGGCTCTGCATTAAATGCATGAGTATTCATGCATGGAAAATGGCTTGCAGATCTCAGTCACACCCTACAGATGTCATTGCAGGTCCCTTCAATAGTACTGGCATAGATTTTCTTATCCATGGTGCTGAGAAACCACACTCTGAGGTTCCCGTTGTGGCTGAAAATTCTGATACTTGTCCTCCGGTGGTTGATGATACTGCAGCTGGCCTTACAGTGGAATTGCTAAACCAGATTCTATAGAAACAAATTACCACTACGGTAAGTATTCCATCATCTAGTAGGCTGCATTTCTCACGTACCCTGAAATCTACCCTGGATTTTGTGTTTGCTAATCCTAAGAACCCTGCTGCTTGGATACGCTTACTATTACTACCTGCATGTACCTTGAGTCTGTATGAACCTAAAAGCTCTACGGAAGAACGTTCAGGCAACATGAGGAGGTTACAGATGGATGCAATTAATAAAGCTTTGTTGCTTTGGAAAGAACCTTCCGGCTGTGTGAACTTGGATCAACAGCTGTTGGAATTATTTAAGCAACCTACGAGGAAACAACGACCTGTGAAGAAAAAGAAGAATACCAAGTTGTTAGCTTGCAGGAGAAAGCTCAGCTACGGACACTATACCACAGCCATCCATATTCTCTCCTCCGATGGTGTGGCTCCACCCTCTCTGGATACTCTTTTTGAACTTCAACAAAAACATCCGTATGCTCGGCCTCCGACTATACCTGCAGAAAACATTCATGTTCCTGCTTTATCTGTTACGACAAAAGATGTTTTGTTGGCTCTTAAGAGTTTTCCCAAGGGTACTTCCTGTGGGAGTGACGGACTTAGGGCTCAACATTTGTTAGATGCCATAAGTGGAGCCGCGGCTGTTGTTTCCGAAGAACTACTTGTATCAATCACAGGCGTGGTAAATTTATGGCTTGTTGGTAAATGCCCTGCTATCCTAGCCAGCGCCCCTATAACCCCATTGCTTAAACCAGGAGGAGGCCTGAGACCAATCGCAGTAGGCACTATCTGGCGTAGATTGTGCTCAAAGTTAGCTGCTACTTCGGTTGGTAAAGCTATGAACTCATATTTAGGCAAATACCAATAAGGGGTTGGTATTCCATGCGGTGGTGAGGCTATCCTGCATTCTGCAAACAGATTATTGGAGCTACAAGGTGCTGATAATTCTAAAACCATGCTGCTCATAGACTTTTCCAATGTTTTCAATCTCGTTTACAGGTCTCGCATCATAAAAGAAGTAAGAATTCATTGTCCAAACATTTCCCATTGGGTTGAGTTTTGCTATGCAAAACCAGCTAGGCTCTATTATATGGATTCAGTTCTCTCTTCGGCCAAAGGCGTTCAGCAAGGTGACCCCCTTGGTCCCTTACTTTTTGCTTTAGCTCTTCACCCTCTTTTGGAAAAAATTGCAGCTCAGTGCGCTTTGGATCTCCATGCCTGGTACCTAGACGACGGTACCATTGTAAACGATACTATGGAAGTGTCTAAAGCTTTGAAGATTATACAGGAGGATGGCCCCAGCTTCGGTCTTCATCTGAACGTTTCGAAGACTGAGATTTTCTGGCCTTCCTTTGATCCAAGGAGGGATGACGACGATGTTTTTCCCCTAAACACTGGTAAACCAACAGATGGGGTTAAATTACTTGGCGGACCTGTTAGTTTAAACATGGAATTTTGCAGCAATATGGTGTTGTCAAGGGTGGACAAGGCCGTGCGGCTAATGAGTAAAATTCAGGAGCTGGAAGATCCTCAAAGTGAGTTACTTCTCTTGCGTAATTGCACTGGAGTTTGTAGGTTGTATTTTACCCTTCGCACAACAAACCCTAAGGCGATTCAGTCGGCAGTAGATCATTTTGACAAGCACCTGATGCAGTACTTGCGCCGGTTGATAGTTGGTGATGGTGCTGGTTATGGCTTAGCTCAACACAGGATGGCCACACTTCCCATCAAATACGGCGGTTTGGGTGTGCTCACAATGGGGGATACAGGTATGTATTGCTATCTGGCCTCCCATGCTCAGACTCATCTACTGCATAATTCTATCTTGGGTTTATCAGACACTTCAGAACCGTGCCAGAGTTTTCAGCATGCACTGCAGGTTTTCACTCAAGCTTGTGATCTTTCCTTACCGGATTTCAACATCAATAATACTGCCCCCCATTACATGAAGTCATTGGCAGTTATTTATTTCGATGTTGTCAAAAAAAAAGATTCCTACTAGCTTTTCTTTATCGGCGCGTGATTATATCTTGTGGCAATGCAACCACACAGAACATGCTATGGACTTTCTTAAAGCGATTCCTATACCTGGGCTTAATCAAGATGTTGGACCTAGGCAGTTTAGCTCTGTTCTACAATATCGTATTGGTATACCTTTTTTTGAGGAAGGAAGTTTATGCTCCTGTTGCCAAAGACCATGGATATCTTCGGTGATCACGCCATTCATTGCGCTAGTGAGGTTGGGTTGAAATTTCGACATGACTTGGTCAAAGATGTTTTGGATGATATATGTTACAAAGAAGGTGTTGTTGATAGGAAAGAGGTTCCCTTGGGCTTCCTTTCCGAATACAATAAGGGGCTTAGGCCAGCGGATATTATGGTTTATAATTGGGAAGATGGCAAGGATGTCTGCATGGATGTTACCGGTGTCTCTCCCTTCACAAGTGCGATGACTAATTTTACTCCAGGTCATGCTATTTCGTCTGCTATCACTCGTAAAAATAATAAATATTTGGAGAAATGCTCTCTGCATGGATATGAGTTTGGTGTGTTGGCCTTTTTTACTTTAGGTGAGCTCGGAATGGATACTATTTCTTTTCTTAAGAGATTGAGGAATTTCATGGCTAGGCATGATGCCAATTTCAAGCTAGGCAATTCCCCTTTTCACAGGGTAGGAATTGTGATTCAAAAAGGCATTGGCGCTCAGCTTGTCGCTAGGTTGTCTGCCCTTCCCTGTAATGTTGATCTCCTTTCTTAATATTTTTTAATAATAAGCCTTGGTGGCGCCTTTTTTTTTTCTTCTATTAATGATGTAATAAATATATTTTTCTTAACTAATACTTAGGATTAGTTTGGTATTGCCGTGAGTTATACAAAAGTGCTTTTCCAATGTGCGTTATTGTGCCGAGCATTGTAAAAAAGTAATTGAACGTTTGTAAAATATAAACTAAATCTAAAACTGATTTAAAAAGCGATCAAATTGGTTTGAGAAATTATCAGGTTCAACTATTGTTGTTGTAGCAAATGACAAAAACAGACATATCTCTGAAAATTGTTTTATTCTATTTTACGGTGTTTAACAATAAGTAATTTTTTTACTATTAGACGTATATGTAATATTAAATTTACTAATTAGTTTTTTTTGAATTAGAAGGTATTATTTTTCTTAACCACTTTTTAAAAATCAATAGTTATTTAATATTTATTATTGATAAATTAAAGAATCTTTCAATGAAATTGTCAAGAATACATAACACAGTTTGGATAAGTTTGTCTATATAAGTGGTGGTACAAATTTGTCTAGAGAGAAGATAATCTACGGTCACGGTTTGTTCAACTTAAATATTAATTAGTATAAGTGTTTTATTAATTTGTGTCTCATTAATTTCTCATAATAAATGATTTATTAATTGTACATCATAAATGTATATTAATACATATTTCCGTCAATAAATAATTTTGATAAAAAATATTCTAATAGATATTAGTGGTGGCGGTGGTAGTAGAAGTTATAGTAGGTGGTGGAAGCGGTGGCGGGTGTTAGTAAGTGGTGGAGGCGGTAACATTAGTTTTGGTGGAAGAAATAGTGGTGCTGGATGGTTTAAATGGTGGTGGTATTGGTTTTTTCTTTTTGAATCAAAATAATTAAAAAAAAAATTTACATGACGGGTAACATTGTATTGTGAAAAATATAGTTGGTTGTTTTCAACACGATAAATAAAGGCGACAAACATTTCGGGGATCAAATGATCATGATCATTGGATCAAATGGTACCACTGCTATCTTTGGTAACCGTTCGTACGCATGGTTTTCAGTATTAACAAAAAACATATAGTTGAATAAATTAATTGACGACCTAAGTTTGCTCAACCTAAACTTTATACATGACGTCTGGGATTAAAAGTTAGAAATGCGCTCAATATTCTACGAGGGATGGGAAGTGGTGGTGGTGGAAAAAGAAGTGATATCTGGTGGTTTTATGATGCTGGAAGGTATTGGTGAGTAGTAATTGACTATGTTAATTATGTGTCGCTACAAAAGGGTAACACTATAATGTGGAAATGTGGTTGATCTTCTTAATGCTAAAATAAACTCGGTTAAAATAAATGACAATTAAAAAAATATATGGGATGTCACGTTATATAATAGATACTAAAAATTACATATTTAACATCAAGATTTCTCCTTCCAATAGATAAATCTACAGTTGTATTGAGATCCCGTAAGCAAAGCGCAAGTTGGCTCTTGGATTTCTGAATGATAATGAATATCATGAAGCGCTCCATCTCGATTTCTCCAATGAAAACTGAAACCTTCTAAAAAAATCAATCGAACAACACTTATATGGAGTGCATTACCACCAGTGTAATCTTCTCTGAATTGCTACATATCCAGTGAAATTTCTACAGATTAATTTGGTGCTTTCGTCCTACCATAATGTTTGATGAGGCATGCAATTAAATCTCTAATAGTGATTTTAAAGGTATTTAATAATTACGAAATTCTCTTACAAGTTTTGTTTATACAAGTATTGATTTAACTGGGTTCTTTTATATTTTTGTGTTAAGTTGATGAGTTTTTAATTTGAATACAAGTTTGGTTAACAGAATTTAATACATATTGGGTATTCTCTTTGTAACACTGATGTTAGTCTCTCATCTTTTCCGTTAGCACTCTGTTTCGATCCTGGTTTTGTAGACATTATTTGATTAATGTTGGAGTATTTGTTTAATCTCAAGGCCGATTAAACCCAATGTGTGTTCTACGAATTAAAGGCGGCAAAAGTTTGTATAGGCTCTTTCATTTTTTTTTGCAAGTTAAAATTCATTCAAAAGAGCTAACCTAGGGGGTTAGCAACCCTTACATCTTATGGAGTAGAGCCATCGAATGTCAAAACGACTGGTGAGTGTTTGACATTTGATTTATCTACTTCCAAAGCTTTTGTCGGCTCTTCCTTGAGACTAATAATTTTTCTTCAGAAGGTTAGTTGAATTTATGTAGATACAGATATCAATATGACTATGTTCTTTATTGCTCCAAATTACTTGAGTAACAATAGATGTGAGAACGCCACTCATGCATTACTTAGCATAGTTGGTGTGAAAAAATTTTATCCACGAATTTCTTCAATTTTATGTTATCAATATGTATATCTCAATTTACTTTTATAAGTTTATTTTTTCAGCTCACACATGTATATCTCAACCTTCCAATAGCCAATAATTATTCATTTTCATAACTGTCACATTTGCAAAAATAAAATAAAATAAATGATAGTTTTTGTCTATAGTAGGGAAAATATTATGGGTTAATGCATCACTCCGTAGAGCCTTAGTAATCAATAATTTCGGAACCCATGTATTCATAAACGTCATGGAGTTGGATTGGCAGTTTAGCTATATGTACTATTAGATGAAATATTCTTTTTGAAATTTAAAATTACGGTGGGATGGAATAATAAATGGGGAAAATATCTATTATTTTATTTTATTTTTCATGTTGGGACAACATTATTACTCCAGCCAGATAACAAATTGAAATAACATGCTTAAGTAAAATAAAAAGATCAGGTAACCCATTATTTTTATAGCCAAAACCTATTTGAATATCAAAATAATTACCCACGAAAAAATGAAGCAAGACGAATGTGAACAATATCGTATTGGATACAAAACATCATGTGTTGTTACGGCACGGGTTAAGCCCTAGTGTTCTATATGGTGCAACAACAAAAAAATTGTGAAATCAACTAATGTGTTTGAAGATTGTCATTAATAGGATATACGTGCAGAACATCGTACCGCCAAGATTTGTGGCCGAATCTTCTCCAGCACAGGGAGAATGATGAAGGGAAATTTATCGAGATTAATATATTATTTTGTAATTATTATATGTATTTGGTTTATTATTTTGTTAGCAATATTTTAGCAGAAAGATAATTTATTTTGGGATCTATTATTTAAGGCAATTAGAGGGTTAGAAGTTCATTTAAAGAGTTTTAAACTAGTGAGGAAAGTTGGTTAAAGGTAGTAGATGCCCTGTGAAACAACTTTTTAGGTTTTCGATAAGTTTAACGTTTGTCTAGGAGAAATTATATAAATAAGGAGTTCCAAAAACATAAATTAGTTTATTTTCTATAAACTTGTTGACTTTATCGATTTTTATTTTTATTCATACTTGGTTTATACCGAGGTCTAAATATTAATTTCATATCTACAATCGTTATTCTTAGTGAATTAACGAGGTCAGGATAATCCGTAAAGTTTAGGACATCTATTTGAAGATCAACTAACTTCTATCAATCTTAATTATTCCTTTTTTGGTTACTTTCAATTTTTTAAATTCCACTGCAATTTTATCATCAATTTTAAACGTTTATGTGCTACATCAATTTCTTTTAGTGCATCTTTAATAATGGGTCAAAAATATCTTATGCAGACCTTCATTGGTGAAGGTTTTCATATTTGGCACTAATATGACATTTTTGAATGAAATAATCTAAAATAGTTAGGATATTAATTTCGACAAAAAAATAATAAATACATGATAAACATAATACTTATTCAATATATTTTGTTACTCCGAAATCACATTTATCGTGAATAAAAACGACGTTGTGGAATTTGTTGGAGGTCTGACTAAAAATCTAGTCAAGACTTAGTTTTTTAACATTTTCTAATTTATGTCGTAACTCCTACATAGTATCTCCAATAATTAGAGAAAAGTTTTAAGTTTAGATATCAAACTAGATCCGAGAGAGTTATGACTTTAAGTTACACCCTTTTTCCATTTTCATTTTTAAAAAGTAGTTATTAAAACTTGAAATTATATTTGAAATCGGAAACTGATTATCTAAAAGAAATGCGGAAGTAATAAAGCTTGGCATTCTTATCCATTGTTGGTTATGAGGTTTGCTTTTCCCTGCTTCCTTAGCCAAGATATCTGCAACTTCATTGTACCTTCTGTTCTTGAACAAAATACCCAAAAGAAAGAAAATCACAGGGTTACAGAATCTTCATTGCTTCAAAAACTATAGCCCGATTCCTCCATTATAGGTTACTTGCTTTATCCTGTGCAAAAAGTATTAACCTCTATAAATCACCTTTTATCCAGAAATGCTTAATGTTCATACTTTTAGCTCATCATGTTACTTTCTAGCAAGCTCAGAGCTTCCACTTCCTTTGCACTGGTAGTATTGATGGTCTCAGATTTGTCTTGGATAACTGCACATGAATCAAAATGATGTATTGGACTAAGTTTACACCAATGTTTTGAAACCTAGACCGGACGTCAGCCCAGTAAAACTACTGGGTCAGGGTCAAACGGGTTAACCAGTGGGTCACCGGGTCAAACATATAATGTGTCATAATCTTAAAATAACACTAATCAGAAATCATTAATATTAATTCTTATCCTCTGATCAAAAGAAGTCAGGTACATTTTGTAAAAGACAAAATAATTGGGTGGATAGTTATTTTTAAAATAATGCAAGGGCCGTTAAATAAATATATTAATCCTATTTCAAATTCACTATCAATTCCTTATCTCTTTTATTGTCTCATCCGAGTCATCCCTATCTCCCTCTTTCTCTCTATCAAACGTACCAACAGAGTAGAAGTAAGAAACCGACCACCTTCTTTTCTTTTTCTTTCTTCAGCTTTGTTTATGTATACAAAGGATGAGCTTGATTGTTTTATCTTCAATTACTAAACAGAACTAGTAGTAAAACACCAAGGTGACCAAATTTGGAGTACAAAAACTCCATTCAAATGTTGGGATCCATTAAAACTCCATATTAAACAAAATTGATACAAAAATCCCAAATTTCAAAAAATTGACACAAAAAAACACAAACAAAATTGGTTTCATCAAATTCTGTGATGAAACCAAAATTGGTTTCATCAAATTCTGTGATGAAACCAATTTTGGTTTCATCAAATTCTATGATGAAACCTAATTTGGTTTCATTTTATTTTTTCCTATTTTTTTTATCATGAAACCGAAGATTTTAATGATGAAACAATAAGTTTATAATGAAGCCAAATTTTGGTGATACTGTTTCTGGTTAGCGGTGGTGTTGGTTGGTGGTGGTGCTTTTTATGGTGATGGTAGTGCTAGTATTTGTTGGTGGATGTGGTGTTGGTTGCTAGTAGTGGTAGTTGATGGTGGATATGGTGGTGGTGGTTGGTGATGGTTGTGGTGGTGGTTGGTGATGGTAGTGGTGGTGGTCGGTGATGGTAGTGGTAGTGGTGGATATTGATACAAAAACCCCAAATATTCATATTATTTGGGATTTTTGTGTTACTTTTGTTTTGGTGGGTTTTTTATGGGTGGATAATGACACCTTTGGAGTTATAACTCACGAACCGATTACTAAAATAAATTTTTCTGATTTCCATATTGACGCATGAATGGATGAATCGATCTGGTGCTTAATGGATCCGATTAAAAGATTGCTATCAAATATGAAGAGAAAAATACATCATAACAAATCAAGCATGTAGAATTTGATTTGATTTAGCTAGACTAAGATTTGTATTCTTCTGTCTTGATTTTTTTTTCTTTTTTTTTAATGGAAAATCAACTGAGTGAACCGGCTTAAAAACCAGCCGGGTAAGACGGTTTACTGGTTGAACCTCTCGGTTCAGACGGTTCACTGGGTTTTTTAGCATGTTAGTGGGTCGATGTTGACTCGGACCGTTTTTCTTGTTGGTTCACCGGTTTACTGGTTCAACCGTCCGGTCCGGTCCGGTTCTGAAAACACTGGTTTACACTAACTAGCAAGAGAAATTTAATCAACCAAAGAAGCATCAAATTAATATTAGATTGATTTGTCGGAGATCTTGTCCATCTTTGATCAATGGTAGAAACTGTTATTTTCTCAACCACATATATCAATCCACCTAAATGAAGATTTAAACAGGATCTTCGCATAGAATTTGATACACCCACAGTTAAAAATGCTCTTAAGAACTCTATCATTGGAGATAAAATTATAAGAATATTGGATCTTAAATCTTATTGGAAAACAAAATTAAGACATTTTTTTTGCAATTATTAAAGGGGTATCAAACTTCTGAGATGAGCTGGAATCTGCTAGAACCGTGCATCGCTTTTTCTTTTTGTGCTTCGCCGAGCACTAGAGCACATGTTGGGGTAGCTAAGGGCATGCCCGTCACTTAAATTTTCAAATATTATATAATTCCTACGAGCACTTATTCTCTGCAAATTTCCTGCATTAGCGGCACGACACCGCCAAGGTCTCCATATGAATACGTGATGGATGTCTCCCTCACACGTGTTTATTCAAATCTTTTCTTCTTTCGAACTTTAGGTATTCCTCCCCTACCCCACCAACACCCCGTGTGGGTCCCAGATCAGCAAATTAAGAGCCCACGTCTTTTAAACTCTTTTGGTTGCGCGCGATCACGGTAGGATCCCTTGGTGTGCCAAAGTGGCACGCGGTTGAGTTAGGCAATATAGCGCGACATGCTCTCGTAAATTATTCCAGGACACTTCCTATGAAACCTGCACTTAATTTTGTAATAAGAGCAAGTGTTATGGTGGAATCCAAGCCATTCCAAGTGTGGAAAAACCATGGAATGTCAAGTCTAATGGCTTCCAAGTTGGGTCTTCCACAGAAAATCCAAACAGTGTTCCATGATTTCGTGGGATGGTCCGTGAAATCCATGGTAGCGCTAATCAGATTAACGTAAAACGCTATTCAGAATAGCGCACTAGAAGACGGAAAACGCCAATCAGAATAGCGCTCAACGCTAATCAGAATAGCACAAAACGCTATTCAAAATAGCACAAAACCCTATTATGATTAGCGTTTTTTTTCTACGCCATTAGATTTTCAATGGCTCATTTTAAATTTACGGATAAAAAAAAACGCTATTTTAAATAGCGTTTTGTGCTATTCTGATTAGCGTTTTTTTAGCGCTATTCTGATTAGCGCTCAACGTTATTAAGATTAGCGTTTTTGTTGTTCCACCACTACACTTACGCTTCCATCCACAATTCCAAATGCTGAGGTGGCGTGGAACTTCCACCGTAAGACTTGCTCTAAAATTACGAGTTCCACGGTTCGACCAGATAGGCCATGTAGACATGGCGTAGTGGTACAAGTAAAACCGTACCAGACACGGTGTGAGACCACGTTTCCAGCACTTCAGCATTGTAATTTGCAGCTGTCTTTTACACTATCTTTTCAGCTGTTACATATTCTTTTTTCTTTCGTGATAGGTACTGTAGTTTCTGTCAGTTAGTTGTGTAATATTTTTACTTGTTGGCAGAATTTCACCTGTGAATTGTGATACTGTTACTAACTGTTTCTTTTTGGGTAAAACAGAATAAATGTTATTAACTGTGTCTTAATTCCTCTTTAACCAATACAGGAAAGGGATGTGACTAAAAGGAAATGGTGTCTAGATTATAAAGTGAGTTCTTTTTCTGCTTTTGAGATGATACCCCTTTTGTCTTTAAGTTATCGTGCTAGTCCATAACTTAGTGTGTAGTTGTTATTATCATGACATCGCTGACAAAGTCTACTTTTTTGTGTTTAATCTCGTATAGTTAAAGGTTATTGAAGATCAAAGGTTAAGGTAAACAAGGAGTATATTGTGTTGGACAATCTGCATAAGATAAAAAAAAAAGTTGAAAGTTATTGGTGGAAGAAGAAAACAACTAGTAGCAGTATCCAAAGAATGGATGAGCAGTTCTCTAATTCTTTTTAGGAGACTCGATTCTATTGGATATCTAATCTCTAAAGTTGAAAACAGTCCCATAATTTTACCCGACTAACCTAGTTTTTTTTTTTTTTTCTTTTGATAAATGGAACACTCGGCGTATGATCTAGTTTGTTAGTCCTACTTAACTTGTCTTAAACATACCTCTTCAGGTTTTCTCAGTCTCGAAAGAACAATTCATTGGATAAAATCAAAAGGCCTGTGCATTTCAATTCATCACCAGTAAATTCCTCCCCCCGTTTATTACACTTTACGTCAGTATTCTTTCCCCGTGACACTTTTACTTCAAAACCTTTTAATTATGGCAAGAATGTTGATAATAGGCATATGAAAGCGAGCCGAAACCTTATCTTGGGGAATGTCGTTTCCCCGGTCATGGAAACCTCAGCTCACATTCTTTACTCGGTTTGCTCAGTCTCCGAAGAACAATTAATTTAATTGAGAAAGGAGAGAATCAAATTTTGATGTCTTTGCATATTCAAAGTAGATATTACCAAATAGTCAAATATTATGGATCGCAAATTAACAAAACACACACGGCATGTTCAAAAGTGAAAATGACATGAAACAATCAAAACAAATAAACAAACACGGGAAAAAGACCCTCTCTCTTTTGTTTTTCGACCGTTCAGAAGAATATCCTTCTTTCCCACTACCGAAATTTCACAGAAAACCAAAGGTCACTTCCGGAAAATAAAATCTAACACTCAAAAAACTTTGCCGGAACAAGAGCATGTAAACGGAACACAGCCATGAGACAGCACATTATCCACATCAGCAAAATACAAAGTGTCAACGCGTCTCTCAATCTACATTTTATTTTCCTGTCTTTTTCCTTCCTTTCTTAGTATTTTAAATCTTCTATTTACCACCTAAATCAAGGACCTTTTTTTTTCTTTCTTGTAGGAAGAAAAAATAAAAACCCTAGTTCCTCTCTTTCTCATTTCTAGGAACAGAAAAAGAGAACTCTTTAAAGAAATCAGAAAGTTTCACTGTTTCTGGAGAGACGGCATTGTTTGAAAATTTCAAGTGTATTAGGTTTTTGAAAATGAAGGCTTGAGAGAAGTTAGCTACTTGGACTGTAGTAGCTTGTTATGATGAAGAAGATTAGATGACTTAGTCTATTTCACCAAAGTTGAAGTCTGGGTATTTAGGTGATTACATCTCATACAAATTCAAATATTTTTAAGTAGATCTTCACCATATAATTTTTTCGGTGAGTTTTCGGTGAGCAATGAAATCGCAAACTAAGAAGAATTTATGTGTTGATGATTAAGCTATTTCTTTAGGTAGATCTGTTTTGTTTTTCATAAATTTGAATTTTGGATTTGGAAATTTTGCAGGTTTTGATAGGTGAAAATGGCGTCGAGGTCGTTTAAAGCGAGTCGATCATCAGTATCGAATTCGTCGGATTTTCAGGAACCACAGCATAATAATAATGGTAGACCTCCTATGCCTCAACCAACTGTAACGTTTGGTAGAAGAACATCATCAGGAAGGTATGTCAATTACTCAAGAGATGATTTAGACAGTGAGCTTGGAAATAGTGAGCTCGGAAATGCTGAGTATTTAAACTACACAGTTCATATACCACCAACACCTGATAATCAACCAATGGATCCATCGATTTCACAGAAAGTCGAAGAACAGTATGTTTCTAATTCGCTATTTACCGGTGGATTTAATAGTGTGACTCGAGCTCATCTTATGGATAAGGTAATTGATTCTGAAACTAATCATCCACAAATGGCTGGATCCAAAGGATCAGCGTGTATGATTCCTGGTTGTGATGGAAAGGTTATGAGTGATGAACGTGGATTAGATATACTTCCTTGTGAATGTGATTTCAAGATATGTAGGGATTGTTATGTCGATGCTGTTAAAGGAGGAGATGGAATTTGCCCAGGTTGCAAAGATCCTTACAAGAGTACTGATTTAGATGAATTGGGCGTTGTGGACGGTGCACGACAGCTTCCCATGCTACCAGGTGGAGAAGGAGGTGGAAGTGGGATGTCCAAAATGGGACGGAGGTTGTCTTTAATGAAGTCAACTAAATCTGTGTTGATGAGAAGTCAGACTGGTGAATTCGACCATAATCGATGGTTGTTTGAGACAAAAGGAACATATGGGTATGGGAATGCTATATGGCCAAAAGATGGTAGTGGGTATGACGGGAAAGATGATGAGGATGGTGTTCATCATGAGCCTAGAGAACTTGCTAGCAAACCATGGAGGCCACTTACTAGGAAATTGAAGATCCCAGCTGCTGTTCTCAGTCCATACAGGTATAAATTATAATGATTATATTAGATAGCGCTGCCATTTTTTTTTTGCGATTATATCTTTCGGTGTTGAATTGTCTTAAATTGATAATCTATAGTATTTCTCATTGTTTATCATACTGTTGTTTTGTCATGATTGAGTGGGAAAAGTGGACAGCACAAGAAAAGGAGAATTAGAAAATGAATCAATATAAGATTGGTCTGTCTTGGCCCTTACTTTTCCTTTGTTCCTCTGTGTATTAGGCTCATAAAGTGGGATCAATGTGGTTGATTTATATTGTATCATTTAACCGGATTATGATCATAGTTAAAATTTTGCACTGGTTAAGATACTGATAAATCATCAGCCCTGGAGTTGGGTCTTCATTGATAGTTATTAGAAGTTGTATATCTGGATCCCGAACTTGAGCCAATATATTAATGAGTGGGCCCAAATCGTAATCCAGCTTTTTAGCTTTTATAGATCGTCAGCCAGAGATCATTTGGGTCAGTGTTGAGTAGGTGTTTAGTCGTACTAACTAGTATTTCTGTAATATCATCCATTCCAAAGAACCTGATCATATCATTTATTCCTTGAAACCTCTTATCATGGATTAGTTTGTTGTTCTAAACATCTGTATCAGTTGATTCTCTCTTGTTTTCCTAGTTTGATCTGTTAACTATGCATCTTGATTCATATGTGCGCATCTTTGTTCCGATCTGATGGTTTAGAATTGTCGTTATGGATGGTTTCTGCGGAGAACCTGTATAAGGTCCTTTATTGGCACTTCGGACTATTTCTGTAAGATGTTTAACGGAATTTATTAACTTGTGTCAGGCTGCTAATTGTCGTGCGAGTAGTTGTTCTCGCACTCTTTCTTCAGTGGAGAATAAAAAATCCAAATACTGATGCCATTTGGTTATGGGGAATTTCCATTGTCTGTGAGCTGTGGTTTGCCTTGTCTTGGCTACTTGACCAGCTTCCTAAACTCTGCCCGATCAACCGTTCGACGGATCTTGCTGTTCTTAGAGATAAGTTTGAAACACCTACGATCAACAATCCCACAGGAAAATCTGACTTGCCTGGGATAGATATTTTTGTCTCTACTGCAGATCCAGAGAAAGAGCCTCCTCTTGTCACTGCAAACACTATTCTTTCTATCCTTGCTACTGATTACCCAGTTGAAAAGCTTGCTTGTTACGTTTCTGATGATGGAGGTGCCTTACTAACCTTTGAGGCCATGGCAGAAGCTGCAAGTTTTGCCAATATGTGGGTTCCATTCTGCCGTAAGCATAATATCGAGCCTAGGAATCCTGAGTCGTATTTTAGTTTGAAGAGAGATCCTTACAAGAATAAGGTGCGCGCAGATTTTGTTAAGGACCGAAGAAGAATGAAGCGGGAGTATGATGAGTTCAAGGTTAGGACCAATGGTCTACCTGAATCTATTCGTCGTCGTTCTGATGCCTATCATGCTAGGGAGGAGATCAAGGCTATGAAGCTCCAGAGACAGAACAGAAATGATGAGGAGCCTGTTGAAAGTGTAAAGATTCCAAAAGCCACTTGGATGGCAGACGGAACCCATTGGCCTGGCACTTGGATGATTCCTGGATCTGAGCACTCTAAGGGTGATCATGCTGGAATTATTCAGGTAACGTATATATACATATATATTTTTCCATTCTTTAGATGAACCGATCAAGTCTCGCTCTTCAACCTTTTTGACCTATTTTTTATCTTAAAACATTTTCTGACAAAAAGTAACTTAACCATCTACAGGTTATGTTGAAGCCTCCCAGTGATGAACCACTACGTGGAACTGTAGATGAAACTAACATCCTTGATGTTACTGAAGTTGACATCCGTCTTCCTTTACTAGTCTATGTTTCTCGTGAGAAGCGCCCTGGCTACGACCACAACAAGAAAGCTGGTGCCATGAATGCCCTTGTGAGAGCCTCTGCCATCATGTCCAACGGTCCCTTCATCCTCAACCTTGACTGTGATCATTACATTTACAACTCGCAAGCAATGAGGGAAGGCATGTGCTTCATGATGGATCGTGGAGGGGACCGCATATGTTACGTTCAGTTCCCACAGAGGTTTGAAGGTATCGACCCCTCCGATCGGTATGCCAACCACAATACGGTCTTCTTTGATGTCAATATGCGAGCACTTGATGGACTTCAGGGCCCTGTTTATGTTGGCACTGGTTGCCTATTTCGCAGAATTGCTCTTTATGGGTTCGACCCACCCCGCGCAAAGGAACGTACTAATGGTTGCATGAGCTGGTGCTTTCCTCGTAAGAAGAGAGTTTCTGTTTCTTCCAACTCTGAAGAGCACCGAGCCCTTAGGATGGGCAACGATGATGAAGATGAGATGAACCTGCAATTGCTTCCAAAGAGGTTTGGCAATTCAACTTTCCTTCTTGATTCAATACCAGTTGCAGAATATCAAGGCCGTCCGCTTGCGGATCACCCAGCAGTGAAAAATGGTCGTCCTTCGGGTGCGCTCACTCTTCCTAGAGAGCTTCTGGATGCATCCACAGTTGCGGAAGCAATCAGTGTTATCTCTTGCTGGTACGAAGACAAAACTGAGTGGGGTGACCGTGTTGGGTGGATTTATGGCTCTGTTACAGAAGATGTGGTGACTGGGTACAGGATGCACAACCGAGGATGGAAATCAGTTTATTGTGTTACCAAACGTGATGCTTTCCGTGGAACAGCCCCTATTAATCTTACCGATAGGCTTCATCAAGTCCTTCGATGGGCTACTGGTTCAGTTGAAATCTTCTTTTCACGTAACAACGCCTTCCTTGCGAGCCCTAAGATGAAGTTTTTGCAGAGGATTGCATATCTCAATGTTGGAATTTACCCGTTTACTTCCTTCTTTCTCATCGTCTACTGCTTCTTACCAGCTTTATCCCTTTTCTCTGGTCAATTCATTGTTCAGTCACTTAGCGTGGTTTTCCTCACTTACCTTCTCATTATCACCATTACACTTTGCCTGCTAGCCATACTCGAGATCAAGTGGTCAGGGATTGAACTTGAGGAGTGGTGGAGGAATGAACAGTTCTGGTTGATTGGAGGAACAAGTGCTCATCTTGCTGCAGTTATCCAAGGATTACTTAAAGTGGTCGCTGGAATTGAGATTTCTTTCACTTTGACATCAAAATCTGGTGCAGATGATGTTGATGATGAGTTTGCTGATCTTTATGTCGTCAAATGGACGTCTCTTATGATACCACCTATAGTGATCATGATGACCAACTTGATAGCAATCGCTGTAGGATTCAGCAGGACAATTTACAGTACCATACCACAATGGAGTCGTCTTATTGGTGGTGTGTTTTTCAGTTTCTGGGTCCTGGCACATCTGTACCCATTTGCTAAAGGTCTAATGGGAAGAAGAGGAAGGACACCCACAATTGTGTTTGTCTGGTCAGGTCTCATTGCTATTACCATCTCTCTTCTTTGGGTTGCTATTAAGCCTCCAGAAGGCAGCACTGAGATCGGAGGATCTTTCACATTCCCTTGATTTTATCATCAACAATATCAATTCAGCTAACTTCCTCTCACATTTTGAGGTAAGAATTTAGTTTTTGATCGTCAAAAACACTATTCTTGTTTGTTTTTTTTTCCAAGGAATCATCTTTAGTGGTAGTAAGTTGTTTTGATGGACCAGAAGAAATGTTCATTGTCCTTTATCATCAATCCATTGTCATGTTTCTGGTGAGCAATTCAATAACTCCAGTAAGCCGCCGAGAAAAACGGAACCCCGGAATCAATCTTACATCATCACCAATCAGACACAACCAGGATTTTTGTTCTTTCTCTTTCCTTATTTTTTTTTCGCGTTTCTTCTTCTTTTTCTTGTTGTCTGTTGTCTGAGGTTCTCATTTGGGGGCAATTGGTGAGTACAGTATGAACTAATGAGCTATACACACAATTCATATGCATTCATTTGTAATTCGGTTAAATGTTACAATCGAAAATTAAAATCGTTACTGGTAATCTTGTTTTGTTTTCACCTTTTTAGACATTGATAACACATTCTAGTTAATCCTTCTCGAACGATGCCGAAAATGAATCGGAAGGAAGCAAAGTGTTGTCACACTTTGTCCTGCAGAAATTGTAAGAATGGATGCCTGTTGACAGGTTAGGTCTGCATCTGTAATGAAATGCCTGGCAAATGATTATTCTGTTGGATCGTGGAGCTTATTTGTTCTTACAGTTTCTTTGAGGCCTTGTACAAAAGTAAGAGAACATCTACATGATGGACTACGGGTAAACTAAAAGTTTATTCGGGCTTACGTAGCCCTCCCAGTCTTCAGTGTTTTTTTGGGGGTTGATTGAATTTTTCCAGGGTTGAGCGATTCTTTCATGATGTCATCCCTTACATTGAATATGAATCCCTTTCCGTATGGTTATTGAAATCCATATTTTAGGTATGACCTACCAATTGGTGACACTTCATCACTTTTTTACCCTCTCATAATAGAAACGTTTTAGACCTGGCATTTTTAAGAGCGACCTAAAAAAATTATGGGCGGCTTTTTTATTCGCATCCAGTGAAGATGGCTACGGGGTGTTTTAAAAATAGAAATTGTCTATATTATCCTTCACCTTTATACTAAATCTAAATCTATATCCTTTATTTTCATAATCATATTCCTTTTCTCCTTCATTATTCTACCGATTGAAAAAAAATAATCATCGTTTTAATTTTGATTGAAACCAAATATCGCCGAACAAACAAATTTTAGGATTAATTGTTTAAAATTAAAACCCAAAATTCATTAATCTTAAAGTTGAAACTTAGAACATAAAAAAAAAAAAAATCTAGTTGAACAAACAAAACGGATAAATGATAGTAGTTGTGATATAAAATTAGGATTTGATTGCTTAAAACAAAAAATTGATCGGATTTTTTTTAGGATTTACAGTTGCAGAAACATAATCGATAGGCATAAAGTTGATTTTACCCACCGATTATGGTTGATGTTTTTAAGAAAAAGAACATCAACCATAATCGGTGGGTAAACAAGATTGTTATCTATCAATTATTGTTGCGTCAAAAAATCAAATTGTTATGTACTAAAATTTAACCATAATCGGTAGATATCATCCACCCGTGTCTACTATCGATTGTGAAAATAGACAAATTCGAAATTTTATTTTAGTTTTTGGGAAATCAGAATTTGGGGCTACTATCACAGTCGGTGGATAATGAACATCACGAGACTACCGTTTGTGAAAGTAGAGAAATTAAAAATTTTATTAGTCTTCGAAAAATCAGAATTTGGGGCTACTATCACAATCGGTAGATAATAAACATCACGAGACTACCGATTGTGAAAATAGAGAAATTCCAAATTTTATTAGTCTTTGAAAAAATAGAATTTGGGGTTGTAAGCACCCGGATTTGGCGCAGCCGAATGAGCAAGAATGGGGGCTTCGGATAACACCGAACCGAAGCCACCATCGAAGATGACATGGCAGATATGGGTTGCCCCGTGAAGAATGATTAGTGGTTGCCTAAATAAACCTCATTGTAAAGTACACGTGTACGGTTAGTACTGAGAGTCTTGTCAGAAAAGGTACTAGGGCATAATTGTAATGCATCCTAATGTCAGACTTTGCCTATAAAAGGAGGCTAATCCTCCAGAGAGAGACATAGCTTTTCAGAGAATTGTGTTGTGTATTGGGATTAGTCTCCTTATAACCCTTCATCAATTTTGGGGTGTTTACATTTGGCAACTTCATTGGGGACTAATCCTCAATACCACTACACAAATTTCCAGAATTATGAATTCAGACATCTCGCAAAATCGTGTCTCCTTCATAAGCAATCATATTTTGATTGACCTACTAGTTAACAAATCAGGTTAGGTGGATGCGGTAAGACATCAGCACGAAAATCATAAAGCGACCCAGATGGATACCAAGGAGAATGCCGAGTTAGGATCTCCGGTAATGATCGAAGATGAAGGGGATCCGGAAGATAGAGTGGCACGGGAAGAATACGCAAAGATATTTTCCGTATTTTTCTGGGAAATCAAATTTACCAAACGACAGCAGGAAATAGCTTGTAGGCACATGTTGAATATCTTTTCGGGGGAAAACTTGCATAAATATATTGAGAGGCATTTCCCTAAGCAACCAGGTCAAATCACGTTTTCGGAAGAAGATATGATGGTTAACATGGACCACTTACACCCTCTTTACATCACAGTTGTCGTAGGAAAGAACACTTTAAACAGAGTCTTTGTGGATATGGGAGCTTCCTTGAATTTAATTTCTCAAAACACCATTTATCGATTGAGTATTCTGCCAGTGGCTATTAGAAGGTTTACGACGAAGATACGAAACTTTAGTGGTGACAAGCAGAGGATAATCGAAACAATGAACTTGGAGGTCATGGTTGGACCTATTAGGGATATCGAACTCTTTCATGTAACTGAGACTGATTTAACATGTCAATTGATATTGGGGCAATCGTGGTTACAAAGACATGGTGTAGTGCCATCGATGGATCATCAATGCATTAAATTTTTACACGAAGGAAGACAATTGAGTAGCAGCCACTAAAAATCCTTTCACGAAAGAAGAACACGGGATTTTCCCCGAAGCCGCATTTTACGAGCAAAGAGATATTACGGCCTCCCCTGGATGTGACGTGAAAAGGAAGAAGAAAGGCGAATCAACCAAAGGTAGTGGTAGTTTTCAGGGAATTACCCAACCGGATGGGCGAAAAATATAACCGCTTCATCAGATGGAGCCCGAAGTGACTGAAGAAGAGCATGTAATACATGCGATGAAATCATTGACCATTGAAGAACCCGAACACGCCTGGGAGCGAACAGTAACCACTACAAACCAATCCCCAGAACCTACAATTCCTCTAAACATAGGGACCCGGATGACCCGAAGATACTCAGGATCAGAAGTAACTTGACAAAGGAAGAAAAGAGGGAATTAAAAAATTTGCTTATAGAATTTCAAGATGTGTTCGCATGGACATATGGGGATATGCATGGATTAAACCCAATGCTTGTGACACATGAGCTTAAAGTCTCGCCAACATGCAAACCAGTGAAGCAAACTCGGAGGAAATTATCTCATGTAATTGAAAAACAAATTAAAGAAGAAGTGTTTAATTTACTGGAAACATGGTATATAAAACCTATCCATCATCCAACTTGGTTGGCTAACATTGTACCAGTGGAAAAGAACACTGGGAAAATCAGATGTTGTCTCGACTTTCGAGACCTCAATAGAGCATGTCCCAAAGACGATTTTACTCTTTCTAATATCAATCTATTGGTAGAATCGACCCACGGTCACAAGATGTTTTCTCTAATAGATGAGCATAGCGGTTATAACCAAATTCGAATGAAGGAATCCGATGCTCCCAAAACGGCATTCGCCACACCTGTCGGGAACTTCTTTTATGTGGTAATGCCTTTCGGCTTGAAAAATGCTGGGACCACTTACCAACGAGCTATGACTCTTATTTTTCATGATCTAAATCATAGAGAGATGGAAGTATATGTGGACGACATTATTTTCAAAGCCAAAACTAGAGATGAACATATACCGAATCTTCGACAAGTAATTTCACGATGCCGAGGATATGGCCTCAAGATGAACCCGATAAAATGCGTAATCGGCATAACTTCTAGTGATATACTCGGCTTCAAGATTACCGAATCTGGGATAGAAATTGACGAAACAAAGGCAGAAGCGATATTGACGATGAAAGCACCCAAGGACAAAGATGAATTGCAAACACTTATCGGGAAAATATCATATGTTAGGCGTTTCATCCCGGTACTAGGAACAAGCATGGGGAGCCTCCTCCCATTACTTAAAAAGACTTCTCTGTGGGTATGGGGTGAGGAGCAGCAAAACGCGTTGGATAAAATCAAAGAATGCCTGACCCACCCACATGTATTACGACCACCTGTGGCAGATGAACCCTTATATCTATACGTGGCGAATACAGATAAGGCAATCAGTGCAGTACTAGTACAGTACATGGTGAACAACAACCTATCACCTATATACTATGTTATCCGGGCACTTCGGGACACGGAGCTAAGATATTCCCCAGCTGAAAAATCATGTCTCACACTGGTGTTGGCATCATAAAAACTGTAACTATATGTTGGCACATAAAACATACGTTGTAGCTTCGGCTAACCCGATTGCATACTTTGCAATGACAACCATCCCATCCGGTCGAATGGTTAAATGGTTCATACAATTACTCGAGTTTTCTCTTAGACCCTCTAAACTAAAGGGAATACGAGGACAAGCTATCGCGGATTTATTGGCAGCTTTTCTGGGTTATGATACGTCCACAATTCACACAGAGATACTCGGGGAAGTGGCGTCGGCAGATGAAGCAAGACCATGGCACATGAATTTCGATGGTTCTTCTCATGGGTAACATGGGGGTACAGGATTAGTTCTTATTACTCTAGAAGAAGAATTGGTGTCCAAAGCATTCAAACTTGATTTCCCATGCACTAATAACACTGCAGAGTAAGAGAGATTTTTAACTGGTCTCAAACTCGCGAAAGATCTTCAAGTGACACATCTGGAAGTAAAGGGCGACTCACGGTTACTGATACAACAAATGATAGGAGAATTTAGCGTCAAAGAACCTACGCTGGCGGCATATAGGGACAAAGCCCAGCGGCTAATAGGAGAATTCGACAAAGTCTCACTCGAACATATGGGAAGAACTTCCAACAGACACGCTGATGCATTGGCTACCCTAGCCTCTAGCTTACAAATGTTACATTCGGACGAGGAACAAATAAAACTCTATGCCGTCAACATGGTTCAAAGAAGTCATTTTCGAAGATGAGAACTATTAGAGACGTGCAATCATAACGGATCTCAAGCAACAACCGGAGAATCGTCAATTACCATGGAAGACTTGGAGAAAGTACACGATTAGCGATGGTAGCCTGTATTTCGTTACTGGGGGTGGCATCTTATGTAAGTGTGTTGGAGCAGAGGAAGAACGAAAGCTATTACACGAGATCCATGAGAGGACATGCGGTTTCGGACTCGAAATACCCTTAAGAATTCATATAGTAGGGTTTTACTGGCCGGATATGATGCAACAAGCTGAAAACCTTCAATAAAATTGTGTAACGTGCCAAGGAGCACCTTTACACGAAGAAGCATGCATGGTCGAAGAAGATGAAGGGGAAGATTGGCGGACCCCTTATCTCGAATATTTTACGACAGGGGCACTTCCGGAAGACAAGAAGTCGGCTAAAAGGCTAGAAATGAGAGCGAGACGCTTTTTCGTAATAGATGGGCAAATCTTCCGGAGAAGTTTTAATCAAAAATCTTTGACATGCATTAATAAGGAGCATGCCACTCGGGTGATGGAAATCGGTCACGACGGGGAAAATCAAGGAAAAGCTAGGTTATTTACTCAAATTCATGATGCGTGGTACTTTAGGCCAACAACGGAAAGTGACATCATTGATATGTCCAAAGATGCAAGCAATGTCAAATCCATGGGAATTTGATCCACGCACCACATACTATACTCCAAAGTACTTGCACCCCATGGCCTTTCTATAGTTGGGGACTAGACATTATCGGATCTATCAACCCCAAATCATCAAAACAACACGAATATATCATTACCGCTACGGAGTGTTTTACTAAATAGGTAGAATCCATTCCACTGAAAAGCACTACCGGGGAAGTAATTGCCACATTCATCAAGGAACACATCATCTGCCGTTTCGGAATAACGATGTACATCATTTCCGACAACGGGTCACCATTCGTGAACAGTACTCTGAAGGAACTCTTGAAGGCATTCCGAGTCAAACACAAGACTTCGACACCATATTACCCGCAAGGGAATGGTCAAGCCAAGTCTACAAATAAAACGCTCCTGAGAATCTTAAGCAGAAACTTATATGACAACAAGCGATTATGGCACGAGGATCTCCCACAAGCATATTGGGCTTACAAGATAACTAAACAAACCTCTACAGGAGACTCAACATACATCCTAGTATATGGAGAAGATGCCATCATTCCCGCGGAAGTAATTATAGCTTCGGCCAGGATGTTGTCGGTTAGTGGGGTCGATACGGACAACCAATGTATTAGGTCACTCGATATGATGTATAAGCGTCGGGATACAGCTGAGAAACAAACACAAAAGTACAGAGACAGGATGGCGAGGTCTTATAACCAAAATGTCAAGGAAAGAAAATTCGAGAAAGGGGATTTGGTATTAGCAGTGGCTCCATAAGTCCAAAGAGAAGATAACGCTGGAAAATTCGCGCCAAATTGGGAGGACCCTTTTGGATTCGGAAGGTAGGAGAATCCGGATACTACAAGCTCGAACATGCGGATGGTTCAAAAATCAAAGGAAAGCAGAATAACAAGGTCAATGGGATGTGGCTCAAGAAATTTTACACCTGAGGAAATTATCGAGGAACTAAGCATAAGAAATGTATGAATTCCTGAAACAAGGATATCAATTTAATGTACCCTTTCATCAATATGTTGTTCGACTTTTAAAATGATTCATGTGTACCAAACAATGTCCCTCACGAAAGGCTCGAGTCAAATACTCGAGAAAATACCGGATGAGGAACGAATGTTAAGAAGGGTATAAAATAACTTACGAGTTAAAATTCTCTCCTAATGACATAGGATATTTTTGGTATTCATGAATTATCGAAAAGAGGAATTAACCTGATGGGTATGCGTTAGTCTCAATTCTCACAAAAGGCACAAAACTGAAATACTAAACAACGCCAGATGAGAGTTAATGCTAGGAAGAACGTAACCCTACAAAAGATGTGTAGACACATCGGATGGGAGGAAAACAACACAAGATGAACTTATGAAAATAGAATATAACAATAACAACAAAGCCCGGTAATGGCATTGAACAATTATCACGATAACATATAAAAAAAGAACAACAAAACAATGAAAGGGAACTAACTAAGGATTACATATCCGAAAATGTGAAACCGAAGATGTGAATCAGGTAGGCAACAACGTATCAAGACAATGAGCAAAGATCTTCTCGAGCCTGGGTTGGAGCCAATCTAACTGTTTTCATTGAGCGCAACACGCCGAGCAGTCCGAAAAAGGTCATCAAACGCGTAGTCTCATAGTAGCGGTGATAGGAAAAGAATAAAGGAGTCAACAAGAGACCTTCATCCCGAGCCTCAGCCATCATCCTTTCGGAATTACCTATGAGAGCATCCCAATGGTCATGTATGGATGTGAAATGGTTAAATGCAATAGGAAGAACTCGGGAAAGATGGTCTATAACGATCTCCAGAATCAAACGAGTACGAGACATATTCAATAAAGGAAAAAAAAAGAAAACCAAGCATGAAATTACTAAATGAGATACAAAACTATTTATAGCAAAGGAAAAGGAAAGATAATTTAAAACAATAATTAATAGCCTAATTATGGCCAACAACCAAGGCTAAAAGAAAGAAAATAACAACAGGAAGTGACGTCAATACATCCGAAGACTAATTGCCATGACATCGGGCAATGACCCGATCAACCTCTTCCAAGAAAGCACGAGCCTTATCTAAAGACCGACGTGTCACCGCACACAAGACATCCACTTCAGAAAGGAGTTGATAGGTACGTTCCAGTACCGCAGGAGCATCCTTTGCCTGAAGCGCCATTTCATAAGTTTCCGACTGTTCCACCCACTGGGCACAGAGTCGGACCCGGAGAGCATGACGATGAGCCACAAAACATTCCACCTCTTCTTGGACCAATTGCAGAAGTCGAATCTCTTTCGAGGAATTGTTCTTAATCACTATACCCGGGGATGTCCTCAGGATTACCGAATGACCCTCAGGTTGGCGCACCATAGGAAAAACTCGAAAAGAAGAGAAAGGGGAAGATAACGATAAAAGAAAAGAACCAACACTAGAAAACCAAATAAGAAAGCGAAAGGGAGAATTTATACTAAGAATATTTGTTGCTGAGTAGAAGCACATATGAAAAAAGACGGTCCAATCAGTGATGAAAGTTGTATATGTGTCAAGGGAAAAAAATAGGTGGTAAAAGGAATGATAACATAAGATCCATTTCATTATCCATTGCCAAACTTCATCATAAGTATGATTAAAGAACATCGAGCATTGTACTAATCATGATATCAACAGGGGCAGTAAGGACAAGGAATGAGAAGATCAAACAATAACGGGGTGGGGGTGGGGGGGTAATATAAGCATCCGGATTTGGCGCAGCCGAAGGAGCAAGAATAGGGGCTTCGGATAACACCGAACCGAAGCCACCATCGACGATGACATGGCAGATATGGGTTTCCCCATGAAGAATGATTAGTGGTTGTCTAAATAAACCTCATTGTAAAGTGAACATGTACGGTTAATACTGAGAATCTTGTCAGAAAAGGTACTAGGGCATACGTGTAACGCATCCTAATGTCAGGCTTTGCCTATAAAAGGAGGCTAATCCTTCAGAGAGAGACAGAGCTTTTCAGAGAATTGTACTGTATATTGGGATTAGTCTCCTTGTAACCCTTCATCAATTTCGGGGTGTTTACAGGGTCTACTATCACAATCGGTAGATAATGAACATCATAAGACTACCGATTGTGAAAGAAGAGAATTCAAAACTTTATTAGTCTTTGAAATATTAGAATTTGGGACGACTATCGGAATCGGTAGATAATGAACATCACGAGAATACCGATTGTATAATCGATAGATAATGAACATCACGAAACTACCGATTGTGCTTCTCTATTGGAACAGAAGAGTATAATTGGTAGATAAGTACTCTATTATCTACCGATTCTGGGACGTTAATGGCACTGAATGCATTCAATTGTCTCTCTAACCGTTATTGAACCTTCAACATGATATTCTTCGTGATGCTTTCCACCTTTCTTCTTCATATCCATCCATATATGTTATTGATTTAAGAAAAAAAAATGGTTTTCTCCCACTTCTTCTACTCTAAAACCTTAAAACTCAAAAACTCAAATAATTTTCCTAACACTAACCTATAACTACCGAATTAAAATTTAACTACTGATTATTAGTGGTAGATTAGCCAATATGAAATCCTGCAGATAAGGGGTGGGTTCATTTTACTTCTTACTAACCCTATTTTGTTTTATTAGTCGCCCCTAATTCTTTTTGGGTCCCCCTAAAAATGCCATGCTTTTAAAGTGGACCTATTAAAAAAATTAATAGCCTACATTTTATTGATAACCTAATGTTAAGAATTACATTCTGATTCATCCAATTTTAAATAACCTAATGTTAAGAATTACATTCTGATTCATCCAATTTTAAATAACCTAATGTTAAGAATTACATTCTGATTGATCCAATAAACATATCTGTTTTGCCCATTAATGGATTTTATTAAAATTTCACTATCTCACTCAAAAACTACTCTTTTAAAATCTCCATCAATAGCCCACTCAACAATTTCCTTCAAAGAAACGCAATCCAGTTGTCCCATTTCATAATCCTCAATCATTCGTCCATTGGTAATTTCTCTTTTTCTCCATGGCAGATCCTTAAAAAATCTATGATTATTAGTGTAATACCACTTTGAAAAGTTTCCTTAATAAATGAAGCATCTATATTGATATTGTAGTTATTTCTGTCAGGAGGATCCCGGCCCTGTATCTGTAGAAAATTATTATTTACAACTATAGTGACACTTTATTTACTACTCACGCTTAATAATAACTACAAAAAACCAGTGAGATATCCAATAAAGAAAGCTATTATTTCAAGAAAACTAACATGATTGGTTTATTCCAATCTTGGTAGCAGGAGAAGCGATGTCCTAGTGGTTGAGGAGACTAAATTATCCTTTTTTAATTAAATTTATTTTACTATCCTTACACAAAATAAAAAATCTAAACCTTAAAACCCAATTCATTTAGCTCAAAATCATTTCATCCACATCATCCCTCTAGAACTTAACCAAATCTAAACTATTTTTTTCCCAACGAAATCATCCTCGACATTTTGTCTATAATGATGCTTTGAAAATTAATTCGTCGTTGGTTCTTCTATATAACGATGACTCGATATAAGCAAATAACAAAGTGTGTAGTGGTTTAACGACTGAGTCCTATTCTATAACACCCCATGAACAAGAAGACCTAACTCTCCTGCAAATTTGAAAGTAATTCTCAAACACGTTCACTTATTTTCGTCATGTGATTGATTTAATTGAATTGCAAAAATTGGATGTGTATTTCAAATTCAGATTCACAGTTGGCTAGTCAACATAATTGACTGTATTTTTCATTTTTTGAACACTTCTCTTTCTTCTTAAGTTGAGAATATCAGTCAAGGAATTCATCTTCAATCTTAAACATGTACTTGAGTTAGCACTGAGTCATCTATCTAATTCAGCTGAATGGGTTGAGCCGGATCAGGCCAAAGGCATCTTGCGAAGGCCATAACCAATATTACAGATCCTAGTCTTGTGTTACGCCATGATGGTGCTTCACAGCATCACCTACAACCATGATGGCGCTTCATCCTATACTTCAACTAGTATTCATCTACTGCAGCGGAAACAAAAATCATAACAACTCATACCTATCTCATACATCTGTAGCTCAACTCTTACCCATTCAAACACATCACGTTCAGTTCAAGTACCACTAGCTCCACTTCTCAACCTCTGAACATCCACCATCAAAAAAGAACCACCAGTTCTTCAACTCAACTGCAACACTGCTCCCATTCCCTATAAACCATTCTACTAATACCAATAACTAGCACTTCAGTACCACTATCTGTCTCAGCTCAAACCATCAAGTTGTCACAGCAACAATGTCCTTCAGCTCTATCTCAACTCCTCATTAGCTGTAATCTCACTACAATGTAGCAACAAACCACCACATCTACGGACTCTTGAATCTTCTTAAAACACCACATCAAGCATTCAATCTTAGGCCAATCGACAACCTATTTAGTGCATTTCATGCATGTAATTCCACCAGAACATTAATTCAGATGCCCTCTTTGCTCACCACTCTGAACTATGCACACCCTGTTCTTCCTATTGATTCAATTGCAATTCAACCACACAGCTAAGGCATAACAACCTAATAACAGTAGCAACATCACCAATTTCAATTCTATCTTCAGTGCAACCACAACTATACTACAACTTCAAATCTACCTGAATCCATTTTCATTTCAGTTCAACTTCCAATTCCATCACCTGAAATGCATTCAACTCCAACTGCACTTCATATACCACCAACACCAGTTACTTCCATTTTGTGCAGCTCAGACACTACAACCACCAGAACTATCACTGCACTCAAACAACTCCAACATCTCTAATTCAATAGCACCTCAAACCAATACCTCAAATTCCAACTACCCTTTCAGTTCCACCATCAGTATCAACCACTCTATCTCTGTGATTGATTTCAACTCATATACTGACCCATTCTTGCACTCTTCTCATAGTCATTCAATCCTATAATTTATCTACCCATTTCAGCTCAACTGCAATAACAAACGTGTTCTTCTCTCCCTCTATCACCATTGCAATATTCCAGCATCAGACCCTAGTCTTATATCATCATCTCCTTGCAATTCAGACCACCAGCAGAACCAAGCCACTGCCAACCACCAACAGAATCTCTTAGAATTTCGAACATCACCCACTTTGCTTTATTCTTCCAATTTCACTCATCCCATCTCAGCTCAAGAACATCTCCTGGAAATTTCAGTTATCAATTAGTTTCATGTTCTTCTTCTCTTATCCAAGACCTATTTCTTCTTTTTATTTCTGATATCACCACAACCCCTCGTTTACCTTTTCTAGACTTCAATTCAGAACCCTAAGTCAAACAACCACGGTTCAGTTCAAGCCAAAAATTCCTTCAATTGCAGCAACAATTGATTTCAAATCATTATTCATTATGTTGTCAGCCTGCTTTCTTTGATTTCAGGACACAATAACAATCGAACTCAGATCCTCAATCTTTTAGTCAATTCGATTCACATCAAACCCTAATTCTTTCAGTCAAGATAGAAATCACTATTTTGAGTTGTTTTACCAATGTAAAATCTTCAGCACTCAATTCCTTTTGATCGTCTTTCAAACAGTAAAGGAACAAAGCTGTTTGGTAACCACTCTATCAATCTTTGAATAAAAGATTTGTTGATTTTTGACAAAGGCTCTTCCACTTAACAAGTAAACTTTTTTGTCGGGTTTTGATCAATCAAGATCTAGATTACCGAAATAATCAGATCTAGATTCACAAGCTATCAGATTCGGATACTGAAGAGTACCACAAAATGATAATTGTCGATCTATTCGACTAGTTAATCAAATCTACCAAAGATAAATAAGATCTAGTCAGTCGATCAAGATGTGTGCACGAAGTAAACTCCTTGTAGTTTCTATCAATCTTATTCCTCGATCAATAGTTTTATAACAGAACTGTTGATGTATATTAGAAGAGACGTACCTTTAGAATTGACAAGAATTACGATGATCAAGATAAGATTCTGGATAGCAAAGATCTATCAGGTAAAATATAGTCTGACCGAGCTTCACGAATCCCAAGTTAAGTCTACAAAGTGGTAACCTAATAATATTTCTCAAGTAAACCTAGTTTTATGGAGGAAGACTCTTGCAGCAGCAAGATGCACATCGTTCACGGATTTAAATTGCAGAGAGTCCTCTATTTGATAAATATTATAGGATGCTTAAAGTTCAAGCAACTATTACTTACAGTCAAAGTAAGTCCGCGAACTAGTTTCTATGTCAACATATTACTTTGATCCCAAGTAAGGCTCAATGCTTACAATAGGTTTTTACTCTGATCCTAAGTAACTTGTTTCCTTACTTAGAACATTCTAGAAATACAGTTTTTTCCTTTGGTAGAAGCCGTAAGAATGGTAACCAAGTACTTTCCGAAGAAATGTACTTCTAAAGTTTAACTCCTACTTAATTAATAAAAAATTAACTTACTCATAATAGCATGGTACCAAGAATGGAAACCATTAAGCGTGCGAGAAGTTTTCCTTTTAATACAAAGAAGAATGGGCACACACACATTTGTCAATTAAGAACTGTGCACAAAGGGGCTCATCACTTGACCATATGGTCCGTGAACCATCAAGAAAATTCAAAGTTCGGAGACGCTCAAGTTCTACATAGTCCACAAACAGAAAATAGTAGTTTGATAACTCAAGAAGAATTGAGGTCAAGTCGTAAGAAATGTACCGTTCGCAAACAAGACAAACTTGTAACACCCCGAGTTCCGGACCAGGGTCAAACCCATATAGAGATCCGAACTCGAAGCGTTACGGGTCATAAAGAGACTTATGCATATTTTTTTTCTTCTAATTTATTTGTTCAACTGTGAACTCAAGTTTTGTTGGTGAGATGTGTAAAATATAATTCAATGAATTGTGAATTGATGACTCATCCCTCCACCGATACTGTCCCCACTTGGCCACTGCGGTTATCCGGAAGTGTGGGGTTTTCAACGGGCATCGCTGCGGTAATCCAGCATAAATTTCCCGGATGGTCACCCATCCATGGATTACTCCCGCCCGAGCATGCTTAACAGCGAAGTTTTCTGCCAACTCTGGAGCCAATTGTGCTGAAAAGGCCTCGGTATAATGTCGACGTTCCTTGTCTCCTATGAGAGAAGTATCTGGCATAATCCCCCAGCATACTCCCCCACCTGAGCACAAGCGAACACCCCTAGTTATATCCCAACTAACACCGATATTATTCCAACTTAACCACTGCGGTTATCCAGCAGTGTGGGATTTTTAACGGCACTACTGCGATTATCTAGCAGCAGCTTCCCGAGAGGTCACCCATCCTGTGACTACTCCCGGCCAAGCACGCTTAACTGAGAAGTTTTTCCCACAACTCAGTGAAGTGAACCCATCAGGCCTCGGTGTTAGGAATGGACAAATCATTACTTATATTCCATTCGGCCAACCACTGCCGAATATCTGGGTATTACAATACCACCACCTTAAATTGGAGTCGTCCTCGGCTCCGGAATATATTTTCAAACCCAGATCTCCAACGTTCCCCACCCCTCATGAGAAGCACCTGGACCAACCCCGTCCAGCGTACCTTCCCACCCTCGGCAGGTGACCCGTCGTCGGCTCTGATACCATTTGTAATGACTCGTCCCTCCACCGATACTGCCCCCACTTGGCCACTGCGGTTATCCGGAAGTGTGGGGTTTTCAACGGGCATCACTGCGGTAATCCAGCAGAAACTTCCCGGATGGCCACCCATCCCTGGATTACTTCCGCCTGAGCATGCTTAACTGCAGAGTTTTCTGCCAACTCTGGAGCCAATTGTGCTGAAAAGGCCTCGGTATAATGTCAACGTTTTTGTCTCCTATGAGAGCAGTATCTGGCATAATCCCCCAGCATACTCCCCCACCTGAGCACAAGCGAACGACCCCTAGTTGTATTCCAACTAACACCGATATTGTTCCCACTTAACCACTGCGGTTATCCAGCAGTGTGGGATTTTTAATGGCACTACTGCGGTTATCCAGCAGCAGCTTCCCGAGAGGTCACCCATCCTGTAACTACTCCTGGCCAAGCACGCTTAACTGAGAAGTTTTTCCCACAACTCAGTCAAGTGAACCCATCAGGCCTCGGTGTTAGGAAATGACAAATCGTTACTTATATTCCATTCGACCAACCACTGCCGAATATCTGGGTATTACAAAACTAGTGCGCGAACTCAAGCACGATATTGGAGTCAACAGGTCAGTCCATGAAATTGAATAATTTGTAAACTAGCATTTCTAGTTTGCGAACTCTGGTGCGATTTGGATGTCAACAGAAAACTTCACAATTTTCATAGTTCGCAAATTAGCATTTTTAGTTTCTAACTTAAAAAATATTTGTTTCAAATCTTTTTATTGGGATCTATTTATGCGTAGTTCGCAAACTAGCATTCTAATCTTTTGAACTAGCATAAACATAGTTCGTGAATTATGCAACTTTCGAAATATTTTCCATAGTTCAATTCCCGGGTTAATTAATTTTTGAAAACAACCTGAAATTAAAAAAAATTGTACGGAATATATTGATTCCAACTTATATAAGACAAAAGTTATACTGATACTGTCGTAATGCCCGTCCTATTTGGAAAGGCCAGAAAATGTACAAACCAGATACGAGGTTTCAACTGGACGGGTGTATGATTCGTTCCCGATTGTTCCTTCCATTTCTAAAACATTGGCTTGGTTTTTTTTTTGGTATGCTAAAAGATAGACTGGTTTTCATAAATGGAAAGTCAAATGTTATTAATTTAATAATCTACCTATGGAGGGACCACTTATATCTCTTTTTCTCTTAACACAAAAAGATGATTACTTCTCTAGTTTTTTTCCCTCTAATATCAAATGAATGAAACAAAAAATATAAATTAAAAAAATGTACAAAAAAAAGTGATAACAAAGTGGTTACCATGATTAATTTTCTTAATCTTTGTACAAAACGAAACAAACCTATATTTCTAGAAACAAATGGTGTAGTTCTCTTTTTTTATCTGATATCAAATGAATGAAACCAAAAAAAAATAAAAAAAAATGGTAACAAATTGGTTACCATCATTAATTTTCTTAGTCTTTTACAAAAGGAGACAAACCTATATCTTTTACAAATGAAAGGAGTAGTTCTTAAAAATTTGCCAAAGATTAGGCGAACTACTAATTCGTAACCCTGTCGTCCTATCATAACAGTCTACAAATAATATCCAGCCCGGAAAAAACTTCTTTTAACGACCATTGCCCAACAAAATGAAGGCCATAAGCCCCAAGATCACGAGACTTGGTCTAAGTTTTTTAATGGTCCAACAATTAAACGGTTAAGATTTTTAGATCCGCTAGATAAGATCTAATCTAAAATATTACTGTATAAAAGGAATTTAAGAAACATCATCCTCGATACACTCGCACAAATATTAAAACCCTTATTATACACACACACACCAGTATTATCTTCATAGTGATAAGCAAAACACCCACTGAAAGGCTTCTCTATTCTCGATATTCTCTGAAAATGCCAGGACCTGTAGTTGAAGATGAAGAACAAGTGATCTCCATTAAGGAACAACAAAAGTTACAAGTATGTTATTACAAAACATGTATTTTTTTTTTGTGATTATTTGTATTATTCTTGGGTTTTTGCACTTTTTCTTATGATTTTTTCGGTGGGTTATCATAGGATGAACCCGTTGTTGAAGATGTGAAGGAAGATGAGGATGAAGAAGATGATGATGATGACGACGACGAGGACGATGAGAAGGAAGAAGGTATGGATAACTCTGTTTTTTCTAGGTTTTTTTCTTCTTTTTCGGGTCTTTTGGATATTCAATTCTAGGGTTTCTGTAGTGACTTACTTAACTTTACGATGTTGGGCTAATCTTCATCCCGTTGATTTTATATTTACTCATTGTTGATTTCCAATTTCGCAATTTTCTACAAATGTGACTACAAATGGCTTGTCGGATATACAGATCCGATACTGTTAGTTTTGGCAAATATTAACATCGTCGAAATCAATTTTATATTAATTGATACTTCTCTGTTTGAATAGAATTTGATACTCATTCTAATCAAATGTGTTTTTCTTAGAAAAATTTGAATCCATTTGAAAAATTTATATCAATGATTATTAGTCACAAAGTTTACTGTTTACAGCTCATAATATCCTCCGTAGGTATAATTATTGGTTATACATTTGATTGGGAAAGAAATGGAATTCATTTGTGGGATTATTTTGTTTTGCTGCTGAAACTTTTCTTGCCTGGTAATGAAGGTGTAGGAACGACTGACAGCTCAAAACAGAGTAGAAGTGAGAAGAAGAGCCGAAAGGCAATGTTGAAGCTGGGAATGAAACCTGTTACAGGTGTTAGCAGGGTTACTATCAAGCGTACAAAGAACGTAAACATTGAATAAACATTCTTATATATTCAATCGTTTTGTTTATTATATGATGATGGTGGTGGCCCATAAAATTTCACCTTCTTTACTTTGGTCTTTTCAGATTCTCTTTGTTATCTCGAGACCTGATGTATTCAAGAGTCCAAATTCTGAGACCTATGTCATATTTGGAGAGGCAAAGATTGAGGATTTGAGCTCTCAGCTGCAAACTCAAGCTGCCCAACAATTCAAGATGCCCGACGTTGGTTCTGTTATGTCAAAGCCTGATGTATCCGGTGCAGGTGCTTCACTTGCTGATGAGGAAGAGGAAGAAGTTGATGATTCTGGGGTGGAGGCTCGTGACATTGATTTGGTGATGACCCAAGCTGGTGTGTCTAAGGGAAAGGCTGTGAAGGCTCTCAAGACCCACAATGGGGATATTGTGAGTGCTATTATGGAGCTCACCACCTAGGTTGGTCACATTGCTCAATCTTGTACTGTTGATGAGTGTTTCTTTTTTTTCCTTTAGGCCAATGGTACATTTTTTATTAGCATTATTAGTTTTGCTGCCATTATTTTAAGGATGGGTTTGGTTATCGCTGAGATTCGGAACAGATTTGCTACATCACCAGATTAAGTTCATTTATTATGTGATGTGAGTCTTTTTTGTCAACTACCATTGCAGTATAATGGTAATGCCAAGTCATTTCATGACACGGCCATATAAGAATGGGAAATCAGAAAAAGCAGACTCAACCCATCCAATTTACGCTTTTTTTTGTGTGATTTGATTTAGGATTTTTTGCAGCTTCCATTTGGCATGTTCTAAATATGCATTATCTGACCATTGTTATACTGAATGTTTCATAGTTTACTAGTAAAGAAATTATTATGAGCAGCTGATAACAATGATAAGATTGTCAAGCCTTGTATTTTTATTTTGGTACTCTATTGTTCCATTTAAACTCTCCAGCTTCACCAGTTAGACACACATTTACGTCCCAGTTTCATCATCAGGGAATATTTTATGCTCAAAGATATTGTTTGTATTTCTTGTACTAGATTGCCGTGTTATAGGGTTTGGTTTTGAGCAATGGTTAAGGATTTGCTGTATAGAAGCTAGTACAGTGGGATCAAAGCCACAAAGAGAAGTCCTTCTATTAGTCATCTCCTTTTTTGCAGATCAATATTTGCTAGAGTAACTTCGTTAGAAGCTAGAAATTTGCTTGATGTTCTTGACCTCTTCTCTGTACTTCTTCAGGTTAACTCACCAACTTTAAAAAATATGGATTTTTTTCTTTAGCAAATGTATGCAAAATAGGTCTGGGAAAAAGCTGATGCGAGATTCTGGTTCAAGACAAATACCTTGGTTGTCCTTTCTTCATAAACAAAAATAAGACCCAGGGTTTTGATGCTATGATTGTTAGATTCAAATCCAAACTTCATAACTGGAATGGGAAACTTCGTTCTCAGGCTGGCTTGTACTGTTGGAGTTAAGGCTCTGCTAGAATTCACCCTATTTACCAGATGGGGTTCTACAAGATCCCCGTTAAAATTCTTAATTAACCCACTTCCTTTCAGAAAGAGATCTCTGTGCTGTAAGAGATAAGGTTGCGAAGGATTCTTTTTGAAGGCTAGGTCTACCTTTTGCGACGAACTTCCTTGGGAGGATTGGGGTTGAGGTATTTAAGGTTTGACAACCTTGCCCAAATTTCTTGCTTAGCTCGGAGATTGATCCAATTTCCAAATAATTTGGGTAGCACCATTTTTAAAGCTAGTATTTTCCCCAACAACGATAATAAGCATTGTAGGGTCTTGGGGATGGAAAGGCCTTATAAAAGGGTTGTAAAACATTAACAGCTCGTTAGATTGGGAGAATTGAAAACCTAAGAATTCAATTATAGGATAATCCAATTCCTGGAATTGGATTCCGAGGAATTCGATTCAAATCCTAAAAGATCTTGTTCGGTTGAGGTAATTCAATTATCTTTATTTTTAGGGCTTTTTTCTAAAATGACCAACTTTTTGAAACATTTTTAAGAAAGTGACCGTTTTCTCAAATCTTTATATAAACTGGCCGACATTGACCTTTTCCATCCCGGTTTTTCAGAAAAACGGGTAGCGGCAGTTAAGTGGACACATGTCAGTTATTGTAGTTAGTAAATGTCGTTTAAACCCTCAATGATTCACCTGGCTGAGTTACTGTTATGAACCGTCTTCCTGTTAAATCGATGACTCAGTGCTCATCTTCTTCGTTTCTTCCTTGTATTTTTCCATGAACCAGTCAATCTTAGAAAACTTTTATCTTGGAACTGAATCTGTCACATATTTATTTTTCATGCGATCAATCGATACAAACTAGTTAGTACAAAGACAATATATCACCGTAATTGATGCAAACTAATCAGAAATCTGATTCATAAATTTCAAAAACAGCCACTGCATCTAGAAATTTAATCAGCAACTGAGAAAATTGAACAACAACACCGATAAGATTCCAAAAATGAATTACAAAAAGATATCAAACAAAAAATTAAGTTGCCAGAACATTAAATTGAAATCAACCTGTTCTTCCCTAAATTGAAATCAACCCAACTGAACCCAGATGAACCCAATTCATTGATTAAACTTTAAGATATAAAACATAAGAAAAAAAACCCAAATCGAAATCAATTGTTCATCTTCTTCTTTGTAAAACTGTAGCATGTTTTTCCCCAAATTGAAATCAATAATATCTCCATTAATGCACTGCAAAAAAAGCTCAAACCCTAGATTTTTTTGTCTTCTTAAATCAATCATCTAATTCGTACCCAATGATTCATATACTACATTGACAAAGCAACAATAACTTTTTACAATTAGGGTTATATATAATGGAGATTTCAAGCTTTCAAATGATTCCAATTAAACCACGATTGATACTAAAACCCCCATACTTAAACCATTATTTGATCTCTAACCCAATATCATCAGATCCACAGACACCCAAATCTCTAACCCTAGTTTCGACTACTGACAGAGGGAGACAGGAACAAGAAGAAGAGGAGACGGAAACAAAAAGAAGAACAAAGGAAAGGAAATGGTCGAATCGTATGAGAATTATGGTAAGGATACATTAGTAATCTTAAACGTAAAAATTGACTTTGTCAACTTGCTGGACCATTTTGGTGGGACCGGGTGAAATATCAAACGGAAAGGCCAGTTTATATAAGACCTGAAAAAACTGTCTGGTTTATTAATTAGGGTATGGGAAGCTGGTCACTTTCTTAATTTGCCCTTATTTGTACCTCGGAATCCAATTCCATTGCACTATTGGACCAATGCAATGGAATTCTACTATTTTTGAGGGAACTGGATTCCTAGGAATTAATATTCTTGATTACAAAGAGTTCATTTGCCCCGTTCGGTTCAAGGAATTGGTGCATTCCCTAGGAACTGGATTACCCGGAATCCAATTCTTTGAAACGAACGTGCTGTAAGGGAAACAATATACGGGAAAGAAGTTGGGGATTGAGTAGCTGGGCGGAAGAATTCCCTCAATAAATGCAACAACGATATCCCCTAATTGGTTATTCTAAGGTGAGACACCTTAACCCACCCTAGGTGGAACAAAAACAACATACCTCAATTAGTTATACTCTCTCTGTTTTTGGTTTTTCTGGAAAAGAGTTACTATCATTTTGATTTTAAATTTGGCTTATTTTTAGGTTAAAATGACAAAGTGATAATACCTCTTTTCCGGAAAATCCGTTTAGGTCTCCAACCACATAAACTCTAGTAGATAGCTATATATCGGGAATGGGGAGTTCTTTATCAAGCCAATATACAAATCTTTAAGGCCGAGCACTATGGTGCACAATTTCCCTTCCCTATCCCCTAAATGTGGGGAAATTTCTCAAAATCCATCTAGTATGGTCTCCTACATCCCTTCTAACTAGGGATATCCATTCCCTACTGTTGGTGTAAAATTAATTACCCCAACAATCTTCGAGATGTGTGTAAGGTGATCCAATCGCCGCCGTTGATTAAATTCTTCAAAGAATTGATGATGGAAATTGGGGGTACCTGCAAAGACACTCCGATGCTAAAATCAACAAGAATTCCTAGCAAGTAAGTTGTGGAGAAAAGGAATAGAAATTGTGTACCTTTTGAGTTGGATTTTGGCCTCTATTTATAGGCAAGAACCAAATCTAACTGTAGTTAACCCTAAATTTGTAGTTATCCAAAATAAGCACATAGATTTGTACTTATCCTTTAATATTTGTATCTATCCTTGAAGATCCATGTCTATCTTCCTCAGATTTATGTTTATCTTGGAAGATCTTTGTCTATCTTCACAAGATTTGAGTCTATCTTGGAATATCATTGTCTATCTTCACAAGATTTATGTCTATCCCCACAATATTTGTATTTATCTTGAAAGATCCATGTCTATCTCTCAAGATTTGTATTTATCTTGGAAGATCCATATCTATCTTCAAAGATTTGTGTCTATCTCAAAATTACTTCCAAAATAAACCTTTTGGGATTCCATAATAAGCTAGACCGGGCTTCCATAATAAGCAATTGGTTTGGGATAATAAGCGATGTGGGTTTCCACAATAAACCCACGGGTTTCTACAATATACAAAATTGGGCTTCTATTATAAGCCATGTAGGTTTCCACAATAAACCAAACTGGGCTTCTATAATAAGCCATGTGGGTAAGGTTGCACATGGGCCGGTACGGTCCGGGTTTCTTATGGAACCGGTCCCTATACCTGGTGTTGACCGGTACCTGGACCTGTAAGACAGGTCCGGTACCTGCTTTTTACCTGAAACTTTAATAGAGAAGTAACACAAAAACTCAGAACTAAATTCCTAACATACATCTGTTGAGTATCAAAAACAATTCTCTACAATCCAATAAATAATATACAATCTTCTCAGTCAAGAACTATGTTCAACTCAATTAACTCTCCACTGCCTCATCCATCTTAGCAAACCCCCTTCCATCATCTCATATACCTGCAATTTCAGAACAAATTAACCAACAACATCACCTCATCATCTTCGGACATAACATCACAGCAAACCTAAAACTAGTCTCCAATATAGTAGCAACACAATTCCTTGCAGCTCCACCTCCTCTCAGACTCCATACTCAATTAACTCTTTGTAAGATCCTCATGTTTGAGCCGGTGCCCTAATTTTTCAGTTAGGAAACAATCATTTGAACAAAATCAATAACTGATTGACAATCAATAAGGTCTTATCAGCGACAATTTAGCGACCATATTACCATTAAATATGCAGCATCAATCGATTCCATGTTCCCGATTCAATAAACCTATCTTCTAACTCTCAGTATGCGTCCATGAATCAACAACAACTTCAACTAATTTCCTGTATAATCAAAAACACCGTTAATTTCAATAGAATCAATCGATTTGATCTCAAACAAAACCCTAATTAAACATGCAAAAATAAATAAATCATATTTAACAAATTAATCAAACCTGAAAATAATATAAACCCTAAGTTAGTTTCTAGCTATACAAATGAATCTGATGAGTTAATTTACATGTTAGTTTTTGAAATAACTGAAGAAGAATAAGTGAAGAGAAGGTGGTGGTGGCTGTGATAGAGAGGTGTTGATGTCGTTGTGATAAAGAGGTGTTGATTGATTGTGATTAAACAATACGAAGTGATTTATATGGTGGTGTTGCTGAAGAAGAAGAATTTCTGGATCTCAGAAGACAGAACAGAAAAAGAAGAAGGAGGAGGAAGAGGAGGAATGACCGAGAGATTAAGGGAAATTTCTTTACATACCTAACATCAACGGTTATGATTCATGGGAAATCTAAGGCTAAGATAATTAGGGAATTTTGGTCCGGTACACACCGGGAATCTAGCAAAACCGATCCATGTACCTCCATAGACACCGGTTCTTAAAATTGGAACCGTTCCCTATACCGCCTTCGTTAGTTCCGGTTCGGTTCCGGTTCTTTTTCTCTGGTTCTGGTGCGGTTCACCGGTTCCTGTGCAGCCTTAACCGAAACCGGTGAACCGCACCAAAACAAAAGAAAAAGAACCGGAACCGGCGAAGGCGGTACAGGGAACCGTTCCAATTTTAAGAACCGATATCTATGGAGGTACATGGATCGGTTCTGCTAGATTCCCGGTGTGTACCGGACCAAAATTCCAGAATTATCTTAGCCTTAGATTTCCCATGAATCATAACCGTTGATGTTAGGTATGTAAAGAAACTTCCCTTAATCTCTCGGTCATTCCTCCTCTTCCTCCTCCTTCTTCTTTTTCTGTTCTGTCTTCTGAGATCCAGAACTTCTTCTTCTTCAGCAACACCACCAGTACAAATCACTTCGTATTGTTTAATCACAATCAATCAACACCTCTTTATCACAACGACATCAACACCTCTCTATCACAGCCACCACCACCTTCTCTTCACTTATTCTTCTTCAGTTATTTCAAAAACTAACATGTAAATTAACTCATCAGATTCATTTGTATAGCTATAAACTAACTTAGGGTTTCTATTATTTTCAGGTTTGATTAATTTGTTAAATCTGATTATTATTTTTTATTGCATGTTTAATTAGGGTTTTGTTTGAGATCGAATCGATTGATTTTATTGAAATTAACGGTTTTAAATTGTTTCCGATATGGGTTTTTGATTATACATGAAATTAGTTGAAGTTGTTGTTGATTCATGGACGCATACTGAGAGTTAGAAGATAGGTCTATTGAATCGTGAACATGGAATCGATTGATGTTGTAGATTTAATGGTAATATGGTCGCTAAATTGTCGCTGATAAGACCTTGTTGATTGTCAATCAGTTATTGATTTTGTTCAAATGATTGTTTCCTAACTGAAAAATTAGGGCACCGGCTCAAACATGAGGATCTTACAAAGAGTTAATTGAGTATGTGGTCTGAGAGGAGGTGGAGCTGCAAGGAATTGTGTTGCTACTATATTGGAGACTAGTATTGGGTTTGCTGTGATGTTATGTCCGAAGATGATGAGGTGATGTTGTTGGTTAATTTGTTCTGAAATTGCAGGTATATAAGATGATGGAAGGGGGTTTGCTAAGATGGATGAGGCAGTGAAGAGTTAATTGAGCTGAACATGGTTCTTGACTGAGAAGATTGTATATTATTTATTGGATTGTAGAGAATTGTTTTTGATACTCAATAGATGTATGTTAGGAATTTAGTTCTGAGTTTTTGTGTTACTTTTGTATTAAAGTTTCAGGTAAAAAGCCGGTACCGGAGTTGTAACGGACCTGTCTTACAGGTACAAGTATAGGTTCAGGTCCAGGTCCAGGTACCGGTCCTCAAAATGAGGTACACCAGGTACAGAGACCGGTTCCATAAGAAACCCGGACTGTACCGGCCCATGTGCAGTCTTAGTTCCGGTCCGGTTCCTGTGCAGCCTTACATGTGGGTTTCCACAATAAACCCATGTGTTTCTACAATAAACCAAACTGGGCTTCTATAATAAGCCATGTGGATTTCCATAATAAACCCACGGGTTTCTACAATAAACCAAACTGGGCTTCTATAATAAGCCATGTGGGTTTCCACAATAAACTCATGGTTTTCCAGGCATCAAATAGCTTGTGCGGTATGCACGTGCACCATTTAATGGGGTACAAACATTGCCACCTCTTAGTTCTCAACTTGTTGATGGATTAAGAAAAATACAATTACCATGCGCCGTCGCGGCGAGCCAATAATTGCCCAAGTGAATTATGGCACGTTCTAGTGCATATTTGGCGCAGTTTGGCTTGCTAAATACGCTCATGCTAATTTTATACAAATACCACAGTATGTACTTGAAAATTCTATGTAAGAATACTTACTTACCAGCAATGAGGCTTGACAAGTCCATGTACATTATTATTAGCCCCAAAGCCAACGTGTTTATTTAGCCTTAATAGCTCTTCCATCGGTCCCTTGGTGGGATCTTACTAACTCCAACACTTAAGTCATAAGCCCACGTGTTATTTTCTTCCTATACATCACAGAAAGAACACGTCCCCTCATGATCCCAATTCGTGTCACCTCTTCCGTAACTCAGCTTGGTCTAATGTCAGCGTTTTCCAATTTCCGCGTACTCCAGCTATGGTACGTTTCGTACTGTGTTCAATTAGCGACAACCTCCATGGCCAGTAAGAATCCGATTCCTTCTAAAATTGTGGATTTTAATCCTTATGAAACTAAGAACTCGATTCCCTTTGGAACTCCATTATTTTGTTCTTTTCAAACTCCTAGCCAATATTGCTCGTACGCCTCTGTTCATCCCATATATAAATACGGATGAACAACCTCTTCAATGTCACATGTGAAACTATCCTTCTCGCTTTGTTTGCTTCTGAAAAAGCGGGGGTTTAACAACTACACCCAATATTTCGTTTGGCAATCTGAATGGACAAACTCCAATATACTTTCAAGAGAATCAACTAGACAGTCAGACTCAATCTAGAGAAAAGTATATCAAAGAGTTTTATATCTCTATCTCTCAATTCAATCCGCAATCAGCAAATAGGAATTGGCGAGCCCGATTGAATATAAGAGAAATAACTTGAACGGTACCAAAGATCAATGTTCAAGGATCAATCAATTTCAATCAACAACCAAAGGTTGGATTTCCCAATTGATCGATTCAACGCACAACCTGTGATATTTCAATTATATAACAAAATATAATGCGGAAAAGAAATAACACAGACACCAGAAGTTTTGTTAACGAGGAAACCGCAAATGCAGAAAACCCCCGGGACCTAGTCCAGTTTCGAACACCACACTGTATTAAGCCGTTACAAACACTAGCCTACTACCAATGAACTTCGGACTGGAATGTAGTTGAACCCTAATCAATCTCATACTGATTCATGGTACAGTCGTGCTCATTTCATCTCTGATCCCAGCAGGATACTACGCACTTGATTCCCTTAGCTGATCTCACCCATAACCAAGAGTTGCTACGACCCAAAGTCGAAGACTTGATAAACAAATCTGTCTCACACAGAAAAGTCTATTGGAATAGATAAATCTGTCTCCCACAGAAATACCTACGAGTTTTGTTCCGTCTTTTGATAAATCAAGGTGAACAAGAACCAATTTATATACCGGACTTATATTCCCGAAGAACAGCCTAGAAATACCAATCACCTCACAATAATCTTAATCGATTAACGAAACAAGATATTGTGGAATCACAAACGATTAGACGAAGATGTTTGTGATTACTTTTCAATCTTACCTATCGGAGATAAATCTCAAGAAAATATTAACAAAGATAATACTCAATCACGATAGTAAAAGTAAGATCAGAACACGCAACTACAGAGAAAATAGTTGGGTCTGGCTTCACAATCCCAATGAAGTCTTTAAGTCGTTAACCTACAGGGTTTCGTGAAAAACCTAAGGTTAAAGGAGAATCGACTCTAGCTTATACAACTAGTATCACACAGAAGGTGTGGGGATTAGGTTTCCTAGTTGCTAGAGTTTTCCTTTATATAGTTTTCAAATCAGGGTTTGCAATCTAAGTTACCTTGGTAACAAAACATTCAATATTCACCGTTAGATGAAATCCTGATTAGATTCAAGTTAATATCTTTCAACTGTTAGATCGAACTTAGCTTGTTATACACAAATGAAATGTACTCTCATTTAGGTTTATGTAACCGTACCTAAACGTGTACACCATGTTGGCTCAACATTAGTTAACCGAGGTTAGCTTTATGAACACTCTAATAGCAACCTTATTCATCTTAACCATAACTAGTTCAAATGACTTAAATGAAACTAGTTAAAGAGTTGTCTAATTGTTATATTCTCATAGAAGTATACAAGAACACAATTGAAGCAAAATCGGTTTGATTCACTCGAATCAATTCATGAACATTATAGCCACGGTTTGCAAAGAATGCATTCCTTATTATATAAATGTATTTGTTCACAACAAAACCGATTTTAAAACTTTAACCATTCAAGTATGCAAACGGGTACGCATACTTGAATAGCCGGACCAAGTTTGGTTTTCTCCAGTATGCGAATGGGTACGCATACCTCCAAACCCAGGAGAAAATTCCGGTCACAAACCTACGCCAGTATGCGAACGGGTACGCGCACTTAGGTTCCCGGACTTCTCAAACCAACAGGTACGCATACGGGTATCATACTATGGTTCCCGGACATGGATCACATATATGCAAGAGTGCACAACATGTTTATAATCCAATGTTGGTTAAGTGTTTTAAACTCTTATTTCAATCATTGAAACTTTCTTAGAGGATGACAATAGCCGTTTTCACACACTATTAGCATGAAAGCAATTTTCAAGTTATTGAAATAATCATAACGAAACATTCCAAGTCTAAACCAAATGATTGTATCACACAAACCATGTAAGATGTTACTCAGCGTTTTTCACATGATCATCTTTTGACTTTCGTCAAGAATATAAGATCAACTTGGTTGAAGTGAAAGCTTACCAACACATATTTCGAGAAATATGTAAACGAGTTAAACTCAGCTCGAATCTCAAATGTGCATAATCGAAAACCATATAGTAACACGACTTATGTCTCAATATAGGAGATAGAGTAGAAATAGACTTTCCAAGTGATAGATGAGTTTTAGTCTCCACATACCTTTTGTTGATGAAGTTCCACAAGCTCGCCTTAGTAGTTCTTCGTCTTCATTTGATGAACGCCGTGAAGTCTAATGCTCAGCTACACAATCCATCCTAGTACGAGACATCACGATAAGTAGACTAGAATTCAAGACTTTTAGTTTTGATCACTAACATTGACAAACAAGCTTGAGATAGCAACGCTTGCGAGTTCGACCGAGCAGTGCTCTAACAATCTCCCCCTTTGTCAATTTTAGTGACAAAACTATCATTACATATGGATTACAAAATAAATAAACTTTGTAGCTTCTCATCCAAATGCTTTATCTCCTTGGTTCTTCAACATTACTCGAAATCTTCATCACTTCCAAGTACTCCAATGATTCCAAATGTGTTCAACTCCGCATCATTGTTGTTGAAGATCCGTAGATATAACAATGAGAAAACAGTTGCTCTCAATCATTGTTATACAGTGTCATAGTATCATTATACAACATCAAAGTCCAATTGTATCACAACTTTGACAACAATACTGTGGTGATTTGTATCACTCCCCCTTAGTCAATACTTCATCTCACAATGAAAACCACTCCCCCTTACATAATGATCCGTAAACCATATGTATTTGTAGTGTGAACTACACATTAATTCTCCCCCTTTTTGTCAATATAAATTGGCAAAGGCACGAAAACTAGTGGGATCCTCATGAAATTTTCATAGAGATACTTCATGACCAAAAGAAAACAACATACCAACTTGTTTCGATGATTTCACATAGTCGAAACTTAGTGTATTCATCAAGGAGTTTATAAAGATACAAGAGAACTCCTACAATATTCCACAGCCGCACTCCTCACAAAGATTTGTCAATTAAGCACAAGTTCAATTAAGAACTCCCCCCCATAAAATGTCATTCCCGAAAGAACAACAAGAGCGACCTTACTTTCAAAAGAAAAGAAGGATTTATTTGGACATTAACAAATCACATGAAACTTGAATTTGTATCCAAAAATCTCAATTGAATTAACCACACGGAAAATGATCAATTCAATTGGTCATGCTCAACATAAGAGAACTTACAGAGCAACACAGTATATACACAAAGATGTGAATCAAGGAAGGACCAATACTGCTGAATAATCAAAGATTCATTCTATTTTTTATCATTATTTGCACAATCATCAAAGCTTACACAACAGTAGTGTTTATTGTGTCACCCAGCGGTCAGGATACATTGATTTACTAACTACCGGCTGGGAGCTTCCCTCCCTTCCTAGAATAACGTACTAATTTGGTTAATCTAATGGCCTGCCGTCCCTCGCGTCCCACGCCGTGTGTTTTAATTCTGTTTCTTAAAAGCGGACCATAAATTGGGTTTTCGTTGTATGTAACGGCAGCGGTGTGCGGATGATTTTGCATTTTCGTGCTCTCTTCATGTTTTGATTAATAGCAATCTTCCGAGCAATCTCTTTCTCGCTATTCCATAAATCCTAGGATGTCTTTCTCTTCTCTTCTCAATAACAGAAGGTATTCCCGATTCATATTGATTTTTGCCACTACACAGAAAAAAACGCCCATCCTTAATTGGATTCTCTCTATATAAAATGGCTAATCCTAATCGAGATCAGCATCAGTTCCAATCGAACATGTAAGTCTTTTTCCCTTAGCTTCCAATTTTGTTTTACATCCAACTTCGGTCGGTGGTTATATTTCGTTTCATTCATGCAAAATTGCTTAACCTTATGTTTAAAATCTTATGAGAATTTTGTGTTGTGGTTTTTGGTTTGCCATTCCTATTGTTAATTTTACCAGTTTTTTTTAGAAATCCTTCATTAGGTCTGCACTGTATCGCTTAATCCTAGGTTTCGGTTAGGTTGCTGACGAATTTTCTTTTCCAATTTTCTGTTGCTGCCCAAAGAACAGATGAAATGGCATCTCAAATCAATATCAAACCACAACAGGTATCGTCCTCAGCTACCCAGGACAAGGTGAAGAGTTTACGATCCCTTGACAAAGAAAAATCAAAAGTCGTTGTTGTTCGTGTTACTAGGAAATGGGAAGAATTGGATTTTATGTCCACCAACAACCTTACAAGTGTCTCCATGGTTATTGTTGACGAGCAGGTATTGACCCCCCCTGTTTCCATAGATTTACAATATGCAGCTTCAATTATGTTAAACTAGCAGCTTTGCTGATACAGGGAGATGAGTTACATGCCATCATACCCAAAAATCTTATCTGGAAATTTGATAAGCGGATTCGAGAGGGTGGTTTATACACTATTGAGAAATTGCACTTGCCTCACTCGCCGCGTTGGATGCTATTTTGTGTCGATTATTCCCCATAATTTCTGCTTCACTGCGTTTGAAGCACTCGAATCTAATCTTCATAACATACATTTTACAGGTAATTCTTACTGCATAAGTTTTATGTAATGTTATGTTCCAGTTCATGCAATGTTATGTTCATGTATATAATGTTACGTACAGTGTAGTTCATTATACAGTTAAGATTAAGATGATATTCACTGAGATACTGAGTTTAGAGATTGGGAAATTAGTATACTTTTACTAAAATGAGATATTGCTAAATCAATAAGACATTTAAGCCTCTTTCTCTAAAAATCTGATAATGTTTGATTAATCTGATAATTTTTGATTTTCTATCAGTTCCTATTGCATAGGTTTTGTTCCAATTCCTTTAGTCACTACAGCTGTTTAATGCAGATCACTACTGTCAAAGCTGTCGAAACGCTGACAAGACTTTGAAGCATGTTCGGTAAGTGGAAATAAAATCACTCCTGGTGGGAACTATGAATTCTTATGTTCAATTCATTAAATTTTTTTCCATTTTAAATTTTCGTGAACATTAAATATTTGAGTTAGTCCCAAAATTTAAAATTTCAGTGAGAATTGTGTCCATAGTTGTTCTTACTGTTGCAATATGTTTGTGTGTTTCATGAAGGATTGCAAACTTGGTTTCAGAGGTACATGGATGGATTCTGGCACTGTCCAGTGACTCCAGTTATCGCCGACGAACTACTGAATGCACAAATTTGGAGTAAGATATCTCACATTGTACCACGGATTAATGAAGCAATATATGGAACAACATCAACAACTAAGATTTGATGTGTACAGGTAGGTGCGCGGATTCCTATTAGGAGGAAGTTAGAGAGCAACCGTATTAAATGTCTCTCTTACTATCGAATATCAAGGAGCCGCAACTACGCCGAATTATGGCAAAATGGTAAGAGACCTTTAAACTTATCAGTAAGTTGGGGAACTTATACATTATCATATGAAATATCCTTTTTTTATGTTGGCATACCATTTTTCATGACGATATGATAACCTACACGCATGTCAGGCATAAGACATGTCATCTTCGTAGTTATAATACTTAGAACTGCATTTTCTTAGTAATGTTTGACTACATCGTCGTTCATTGTGTAGTAAAATGGCTCGAAGTATGATTTCTCCCCATTGTTTCTCTATGTAGATTAATCAGTCTCATCATTTTAATCCATATAAATTGGTTGCATGAACTCAATGCTTTGAATTTGTTTAGTTGTTACATATTTCGTAATTCTAGAATTTTTGGCATGTTATTGATAGTCTTATATGGAAATCTGGCTCTAGCAATGAAACAAATTATATTAAAAGATGTGAGATGTCGGATTTCCGTATCACTTTGGAGGGTGAATATGGCAACAACCACATATCCAAAAGAAGAAGAAAAAAATTTACTTTAGGAACAAGCTGATGTGCAGCAGTTCAGGAGAGCAAAGTGAAGTGCATGAATATTTTTAGAGATGCCAACTAAGCCATTTATACTTTCAAGGCCTCTTTCTCTAAAAATCTGATAATGTTTGGTTAATATGATAATTTCTGATAATTTTTGTATGGATTGTTAGCTTTGTTCCAATTTCCTAATTCTCTACAGCAATTTAATGCAGATGTGGTTTGGCCACCAAAAACTACAGCTTATATACGAATATGGTTGCTAACGTACAGATGTATAATGATATGTTAGAGTGATTCCATTCCATCTACTGTTCACAATTCGTGGTCTTATCGTTGTATTATTCTAGCTGTGAATTTCATTGTAAAAAAGAATCAAATTAAGGTGGCATTTAGGTTTAGTTTATTTCACTCCAAAAGCGAGTTATTTGATTTTGATGCACTCGCTCCGCATAAGTTGAATCTGTTTCGGCTCTGAGAAGGATGTTGAGTTCCATAATTCAGTGGTTTTGAAACAAGCTGCAGGTCTAATGCATATTTGTGGTTTGGCATATAGTCCCCGATGGAGTCATCCTGTTAAAGGGACTTAGGTGGACTCTATCGAGGGATCCAGGACCAAGTGATGAGCGAGATGACTCCTATGTTCGAAATGAGTTGGTCTACCTAATTGTATATTCTCTTTTACAGAAACACCATGTCAACTGCGGTTGGTTATAACTATGATTTTTGCAAACCGAGGTCCTATTTCTCTGATTGCACTTTGCCATTAAATTCTTTTTTCTTACCCACCAACCATGAATCAATTGTATGCAGATGCCCTTATGCGCGACCACCCCGTCATATTACAGTGCCGACTAGGAAAAGCAAAGCAGCCATCAATATTTTCGATCCTGACAACAGGAAGACCATATCTCAGCTCCTCACTGCCAAATTGGATCCATCCTGCCAGGTTATTTTTCTCATCCCAATTCAACATTTTGGTGGTTTTTGGTTGTTGCGCATCCCACTTTTAGGCATGAATCTCTACACATTTCAGTACCTACCAATTCAGTGTTTTGCAGCTTACACTTTCTCATCCGCAAAACAATCCATATATGTTATATCTTTGTATGCAGGCAGCTAATGTCGTCATGTGTAACGCCACTGCCACCAATGTGCTGATCGAAAGTGGCTGGCACTATCTTGCATGCCATCGGTGTAGCAAAAAGGTCCTTGGTGATGATGGTGACCTTTGGTGCACTAAATGCGAGGCCAAAGTTGATATGCCCATTGCAAGGTAATCACCCAAAACCTTAATTTTCATTATCAGATGAGGTTGATACCTCTCCATCCCTAAACCAATGTTCCGGTCTATGTGTCCTTTGTGAATGACAGGTACATGCTCCGCTTCGAGGAGGAAGACAACACTGGCATCACAGTTTTTGTGGCACTGGATAGTGAGGTCCAAAAATTGGTCCGTCAAACTGCATCCGAGCTCATAGGCACGTCAGAGGTAAACTGGCTAGCTCTATGTTTGTCATTTTGATAGTTTTATGTTCCATTCCTACATCAGACTAAGCTTACCATCCTTTAACCACTCTCGCAAGGATTTCGCAAAAGAGGTGCTAATGTCCGGATTCTCACAGATACTTCATAAAGCTGTGGATTTCCAGATTACTCTCAACTCCTTCAACATGAAACAGAAAGTGCCAACTAGCTTCACCGTCACCCGCCTTAACACCAATACTATGACTGCACATTCAGGAACGGGGAAGGGCGGTTTTGCCTCTGTGAAAGTTGAAGGGAACTCACTGTTGATGATCCTCTCGCAAAGAAAGCTCGGATTGACGAAACTATTCAGATGGATGATAATGAAGCTAATTAGTGATTTCAGGCTCAGCGTTCGCTTTACATTGGATTCAATAAGACATTACTGATATTTAGACATTACTGATATTTAGGCATTTCAGGTGCATAACATGAAGCTATATCAATTATACACAGACTGCCAATGTGCAGGTCACCTGCCAATGTGCTTGCCAAGATATTTTTTGAAATATCGAACTTCTGTTTGCAAATGTTTCCTTTTGGGATAGCTCTTGGTTGTAAGTTGCTCAGTTTGTAAACATACACATTTTTTTACAAAAATTAGTGTGAATAATGCATGCAGGACCTCCATATAGGACTACCAATTGATCCACTTATGTGTCAAAACAAAAAAACAAAAAAAAACGATTCCACTTTTGCTGTGTATCCAAAACTCAACTGAAGTATAACCAACTGCTCTCTTTAACACAACTGAAGTATAATAGTTGGGGACTGTTTGGTGCAAGTTTATGGGACCCTGAACCTAGGTTGTTTACTGTTTAGTGATCCTGGGTAACCTCACAAGCCAATCAAATCGGTTCCATTTGAAGAGCAACCGTTGCGGTTTTCTGAATAAATATCGCCCTCTGGAATTCTTAACTGACAAATCGGTTTCATATGGCGCAACTCTAGAACACTCCCATTATATTTAGTTGGGCGCATGAAATGCCTGAAATGTAACTCTCAAAAAAATATCCAATTTTACTACGTGCGTTGTATTAAATGTGATTAATAACCTAGAATTTTTAGGGGCCACCCAAAAGGAATTAGGGGCCAACAATAAGACAAAATAGGATCACCCAAACGTAAATTGAAGCTAGCCCTTATCTCACGTATTTCGTAATGGCAAGATTGCCCTTCCACAATCGGTAGTTTAACTACAATCGGTAGTAAAGTGTGTTACTTTAACCTCCGAATGTATTCAATTTTCGAATTTTAGCACTACCATAATCGGTAGTAAATTTAACTTCCGAATGTATATTGGCCCCA
>JAJJMB010011095.1:5643269-5693340 GCA_023531105.1 Papaver atlanticum
AAAATCCTAAAATTTTCGAACTTTGGTACTACCATAATCGGTAGTAACGTGTGTTACTTTAACCTCCGAATATACTCAATTTTCGAATTTTAGTACTACCATAATCGGTAGTAAACTGTGTTAATAAGTGATGCTTATTATCTACCGATTGTGTTCATGGCCCCAAATTCAAATTTTCAAAACTTAATAAAATTTCGAAATTTTTTACTTTCACAATCGGTAGTTAATGGTGTTCATTATCTACCGATTGTGCGTAACTTTTAGTACAGAGAAATTGAATTTTTTGAATCAAGAATAATCGATAGATAACGATCAATTTACCTACCGATTATGGTTGATGTTCTTAAGAAACGAAGAACATCAACCATAATCGGTAGGTAAAGTAGATTATTAACTACCGATTATGTTTCTGCTAGTGTAAATCCAAGAACATCAACCATAATCGGTAGGTAAAATAGATTGTTATCTACCGATTATGTTTCCGCTACTGTAAATCCAAGAAAATTTTCGAATCAAATTTTTGATTTCAAGTAATCAAATCCTAATTTTGAATCACAACTACTATCATCTATTCATTTTGTTTGTTGAACTCCTTCTTTTTTTTTGGTGTTCTAAGTTTCAACTTTAAGGTTAATGAATTTTGGGTTTTTATTTTAAACAATCAATCATAACATTTGTTTGATCAACGATCTTTGTTTTCAATCAAAATTAAAATGATGATTTTTTTTTTCAATGGGTAGAAAAGAGAAGAAGAAGATGAACGATATGATTATGAAAATAAACGATATAGGTTTAGATTTAGTATAAAGGTGAAGGACAATATAGACATTTTCTATTTTTAAGACACCCCTTAACCCCCTTCAATGGATGGGAATGAAAAGGTGGCCCCTAATTCCTTTTGAGTGGCCCCTAAAAATCCTGGCGTCTTTAGGGGCGACCCTGAAAGAATTATGGGCGACATAATAAGACAAAATAGGTTGAAAGTACTTGTATGTCCCTTCATAATCGGTAGTTTAGTTGTTTTTTTTAATCTACCGATTGCAGAATCTCATTTTTGGGGAATCTCTATATTCGGTAGTTATATGAACTATTTTGACTACCGATTATAAGCTCAACCAAATTAAAAAAAAATAGAGGATTTTTGCAAAATGTCATTTTGGGGCTACTCTATATTCGGTAGTTATATGAACTATCTTGACTACCGATTATGGTAGGATTTCAGCAAAGAGAGCCACTGTATAATCGGAAGTCAGGATAACTTCATTTACTACCGATTATAGGCTCAACCAAAATTCAAAAAATAGAGAATTTTTGCAAAATCTCATTTTGGGGCTACTCTATATTCGGGAGTTATATGAACTATTTTGACTACCGAATATGGTTGGATATTTGCAAAGAGCGCCACTATATAATCGGAAGTCAAGATAACTTTATTTACTACCGATTATAGGATAATCAAAATTCAAAAGATAGAGGATTTTGGCAAAATCTCATTTTGGGGCTACTCTCTATTCGGTAGTTATATGAACTATCTTGACTACCGATTATGGTAGGATTTCAGCAAAGAGGTCTACTGTATAATCGGAAGTCAGGATAACTTCATTTCCTATCAATTATAGGCTCAACCAAAATTCAAAAGATAGAGAATTTTCGCAAAATCTCATTTTGGGGCTACTCTATATTCGGGAGTTAAATAACCTAAATTCACTATCGATTATGGTAGCATTTTAGCTAAAAGTCTACTTTAATCGGGAGTCAAGATAACTTTATTTACTACCGATTATAGGATAATCAAAATTCAAAAGATAGAGGATTTTATTTTGGGGATACTTTATATTCGGAAGTTATATAAACTAAATTGACTCTCGATTGTGGATTAACTTCCCGATTGTAAAGTTATCTACCGATTGGAAAGGGTAGTTTGGCCATTAAAAAAAATAGGAGATAAGGGATGGCTACATTTTACGTTTGGGTGACCTTTTTTGTATTTTTTGTGTCGCCCATAGTTCTTTTGGAGTCGCCCCTAAAATGCTATGCTAAAAATACAAGGATTAATAGCCTTGGTTATTAAAATGATCATTTGTAATATCGAGGAGAAAATATTGAAAAGGAAGCAACTGTGGGGAATGGGAAAGTGGACAGAGTCTAGCTCTTTACCATTCCGTTTAGCTCTACCTCGATTAACATACAATATAATATAGGGCGAACTTTCTAGCGCCCCATAATACAACTGTGTGAAATAGCCCGTGCCATTACGGCACGGGTCATTCCCTAGTGACATATAATAGACTTAATCTTTGTAAACAAAAGTTCATCCTTTCTTCCATCAATATTTGCATAATGATATAAAAGGCTTAACTTTTGTATTCAAAAGTTCATTATATCTTTTATCAATACTTTCATACTGACATATAATAGAGTTAACTTTTGAACAAATATGGGACAATCAAGGTTCACGGACGTAAACAACATATCCCATAACAATTTGCAATATATAAAACCATAAAGATTAATACTGCAAAAATCATCTTCCAAATAAACTTTAGAATTTAAACAAATAAATCTAAAAACATTGCAAGATGAAAACGTTAGCAATAGCTATGTGTACTCACAATAATTGTTATTCCAAACTCTAGTTATCCTTCTTAAAACACAAGAATAAATTCTCATAAGAAGTTTCCTAAACATAGACTACTATTCTTTGATAACTTCATACCTTTCAATGAATCCATCATAAAGGGTGTCGCTGATTTCCTTGACTCTCTTGACGGTGGAAACTCCATGTTCATGAGTTAGAACACTAACTTTTCGATCAACAACACGAGCAAGTTGTCTAGCCTTAACGCAGTCCACGATGAGTTTCTTCTGATTACGTATCAAGATTTGGTGATTAACAAGGATTCTGGCCTAACCATCTAAAAGATGATTTATTTGCAGTTGAAGGTTTGCAAACTCGACCTTTGAATCATCTTGAAAATGAGTTAAATCCTTGACAGATTCATCAATCCAGGAGTTGTGCTCTTTCCTTGCAAGCATCTTCTTCAAAACCAGTTCTTGAACTGAACCACGTCCTTGAGTGTCCTCCTTCATGTCAAGACTCGCAATCTCTTGAGATCTTGAAGAGTTCTCCATATAATTTTTGTTAGGGATGGAATAACACAATATAGAATATATATATGTTTGTAAACAGGAGAAGAAATCTCTTGTTATAGAAACCCTATGAACACATATGAAGGGGACACGGACGTTCGTGGATCGGTCACATATTAAGAATGGATTTGGAAAACATCCAACTAAAAGGAAACACACTATTTACTCCGCTGACAGTAAAAAGAAGCAAATTATGAAGATCATAGATTTGTTTCTTTCTAGCAAAACAATGAAGAGCATAGTGATTCGTTTTCCCACAGATGGAACAACATCGTGGATTAGAAACATAATTACCTTGACTCATGACCTTTTCTGACCCATGCGAATTTCGCAAGTGATTCACAGTGGGTAATTCCTTGGAGGGAATTTTCTTAATGCTGGGTAAAGCCTTGTGAGTATCAGAAGAAGGTGCAGAGGATGACTTACTCATCAAAACAGCGTTTTCCTTTTTCAAGGTGTTACACTGTTCTTGGGCACACCGAAGAGATGCAGCAAGTTTCTCTTTTTCAACACGATGACTGTTTATTTCTGATGAATGAGCCTTGATTAAACGTTCTTCTCTAATTAGGTTCTTTCTAACAGTATCTTCAAGTGTACTAGTCTTTTCACGCTGTAGAGTAGTTTCTTGAACCAATTTTTTGATATTGTTAGAAAGAGATTCAATAAAGCAATAGAGTTCACGTTCTCTTTCAAGAGTTTTCTCAAATTCATCAATGAGCTGATCATTCTTTTCTTCAGGAGTCTTGATTTTAGAATCTTGAAAGTCAATGATATCAACAGATTTTTTTAACGATTTGGTGAGTTCCATTTCTGATTCTGAAACAACAGTAGAACCTCTATAATTTAATCCGCGATAAATTAATAATCACGATAAATTAATAAATTTTACCAGTCCTGAGTCGGGACCAACGTGCTAAATTTATAAAATAATAAAACAAATTAGCTTTCTATAGGTCCCTTCGAATATATAAATTAATATCTCTCCAATTTATATGAATTTAGTTTTACATTTTTGCTAATTTGCTAAAGAATGATTCATTTGTGACTTGGTTTCTTAAAATTGATCACACATTGAATGTAATCTTGGATGTTTCTTAACATTAGTTGAGTTTTTGGTGTTGTCATTTCCTGATGCAATAAAAACCTATTCAATATCTTTGCAGCTTTGATAGCTTATTTACGGGAAGGTGGCTCTATTACTACACTTTCATCTTCAACTTCCACATCAACACTTCGTCTTTTCCCATGACACTCTTAATTATTTCTTCGTCAGTCAACAGGTCTGAAATGATATCCTTTTCAGGACAGTTTAAAAGAAATTCAACATCCATTCCACTGTGATAATTCAATCCATTGATTAAATTTTGCAATTCTTTAGTTCCTTTATTATCTAACGCTTTACTTGGATTCTGTGATACAATGTTATCCATTAAACGAATCTTACAATGACGAAAATAATTTGCAATGAAATAAGGTGTATTGGTTCATTTTGTTGATTATTATTTTTTTAGAATTAAACAATTTTTTGATGAACTAATTTATATATAATTTAATAATATTAGTTTATGCGATTATTTAATATCGCGATAAAATGATAAATTTTGCCGGTCCCGACGCTATTATTTTATAGGGGTTATACTGAATGTGAATTTTCTTGCTTTTCCCTCGGGATTCGGAAGAATCTACTAAGGAGTTATCCTTTGAGGAAAAACCATGATTTTTGGCATAATCAGAAGTTTTGGAGAACATCTCTATGTGCGTTAATTTGAGAGATACTTCTTAAGTCCACAGAGATCAGATTGCTACAAACATGGACTTATCAGGTCTTAAACGTGTTTGCCTGCTCTGATACCAATTGAAAAAGCGGGGGTTTAACAACCACACCCAATATTTCGTTTGGAAATCTGAATAGACAAACTCCAATATACTTTCAAGAGAATCAACTAGACAGTCAGACTCAATCTAGAGAAAAGTATATCAAAGAGTTTTATATCTCTATCTCTCAATTCAATCCGCAATCAGCAAATAGGAATTTGCAAGCCCGATTGAATATAAGAGAAATAACTTGAACGGTATTAAAGACCAATGTTTAAGGATCAATCAATTTCAATCAACAACCAAAGGTTGGATTTCCCAATTGATCGATTCAACTCACAACCTGTGATATTTCAATTATATAACAAAATATAATGCGGAAAAGAAATAACACAGACACCAGAAGTTTTGTTAACGGGGAAACCGCAAATGCAGAAAACCCCGGGACCTAGTCCAGTTTTGAACACCACAATGTATTAAGACGCTACAGACACTAGCCTACTACCAATGAACTTCGGACTGGAATGTAGTTGAACGCTAATCAATCTCACATTGATTCAAGGTACAGTCGAGCTCCTTACGTCTCTGATCCCAGCAGGATACTACACACTTGATTCCCTTAGCTGATCCCACCCACAACAAAGAGTTGCTACGACCCAAAGTCGAAGACTTGATAAACAAATCTGTCTCACACAGAAAAGTCTATTGGAATAGAAAAATTTGTATCCCACGGAAATACCTACGAGTTTTGTTCCGTCTTTTGATAAATCAAGGTGAACAGGAACCAATTGATATACCGGATTTATATTTCCGATGAATAGCCTAGAAATATCAATCACCTCACAATAATCTTAATCGTATGGTAGCGAAACAAGATATTGTGGAATCGCAAACGATGAGACGAAGATGTTTGTGACTACTTTTTATCTTGCCTATCGGAGAATCAATCTCAAGCAAATCTTAGAGAAGATAGTGCTCAATCACGATAGTAAAAGTAAGATCAGAACACGCAACTACAGAGAAAATATTTGGGTCTGGCTTCAAAATCCCAATAAAGTCATTAAGTCGTTAGCCTACAGGGTTTCGTGAAAAACCTAAGGTTAGTGGCAAACTCCTTTAGTTTTTATTTTAGTTAAGGAATGCAAGATTAACTCATAGGTGAGGGTCCATCTGCTCCAAGAATCTAAGACTCAAAGAAGGGCGTTAGGAGATATACGAGCGGAGGCATTTCCTACTTGTGAAGTGGTAATCAACTCTAGCTTATACAACTAGTATCACACAGAAGGTGTGGGGATTCGGTTTCCTAGTTTCTAGAGTTCTCCTTTATATAGTTTTCAAATCATGGTTTGCAATCTAAGTTACCTTGGTAACAAAGCATTCAATATTCACCGTTAGATGAAATCCTGATAAGATTGAAGCTAATATCTTTCAACCGTTAGATCGAACTTAGCTTGTTATACACAAATGAAATGTACCCTAATTTAGGTTTATGTAACCGTACCTAAATGTGTACACCATGTTGGCTCAACAGTAGTTAACCGAGGTTAGCTATATGAACACTCTCATATCAACCTTATTAATCTTAACCATAACTAGTTCAAATGACTCAAATGAAACTAGTTAAAGAGTTGTTCAATTGCTATATTCTCATAGAAGTATACAAGAACACAATTGAAGCAAAATCGGTTTGATTCACTCGAATCAATTCATGAACATTATAGCCACGATTTGCAAAGAATGCATTCCCTATTATATAAATGTATTTATTCACAAAAAAAACGATTTTAGAACTTTAACCATTCAAGTATGCAAACGGGTACACATACTTGAATAGCCGGACCAAGTTTGGTTTTCGCTAGTATGCGAATGGGTACGCATACCTCCAAACCCAACAGAAAATTCCGGTCACAAACCTACGCCAGTATGCGTACAGGTACGCACACTTAGGTTCCCGGACTTATCAAACCAACAGGTATGCATACTATGGTTCCCGGACATGGATCACATATATGCAAGAGTGCACAACATGTTTATAATCCAATGTTGGTTAAGTGTTCTAAACTTTTATTTCAATCATTGAAACTTTCTTAGAGGATGACAATAGCCGTTTTCACACACTATTAGCATCAAAACAATTTTTAAGTTATTGAAACAATCATAACGAAACATTCCAAGTCTACACAAAATAATTGTATCACACAAACCATGTAAGATGTTACTCGGCGATTTCACATGATCATCTTTTGACTTTCGTCAAGAATATAAGATGAACTTGGTTGAAGCGAAAGCTTACCAACACATATTTCGAGAAATATGTAAGCGAATTAAACTCAGCTCGAAATCTCAAATGTGCATAATCGAAAACCATATAGTAATACGACTTATGTCTCAATATAGGAGATAGAGTAGAAATAGACTTTCCAAGTGACAGATGAGTTTTAGTCTCCACATACCTTTTGTTGATGAAGTTCCACAAACTCTCCTTAGTAGTTCTTCGTCTTCATTTGATGAACGCCGTGAAGTCTAATGCTCAACTACACAATCCATCCTAGTCCGAGACATCACTATAAGTAGACTAGAAATCAAGACTTATAGTTTTGATCACTAACATTGACAAACAAGCTTGAGATAGCAACGCTTGTGAGTTCGACCGAGCAGTGCTCTAACAGCTTCCTCGGGTAAGTACAGTTTTATCCTCCTCTTTCTTTGTTATGCTTTCTTTCTAACAAAAATAGTCAACTTAATAACTTTCGATTTTGCGTCTTTTTGCAACAGCTCTAATATCCTCTCTAGGATTCTCATTGATCAAGGTATGAACCATTACCCTTCCTCCCTAACTTCTTTGTCTTCAAAAATACTTTCATCCATATTTTAATTAATTGTTTCCTCCTTTGAATCTCTCTGGCACTTGTATACACATATATATTTGAATAGCAGTATCATTCATACATATCCTTTTGTCGTTGCTCGCAGTATGTCTCTTCCCGACGAATCCACTAACCCCATTGGCGCTTCAAATAATGTTGGTCCTTTGCGACATACTCCCAGGATGCGCATGGGTGGGCGTAGGCCTTATACTATCAACCGTCCTGCAACTGTAAGAGATTTTCCCGACACTCTTTTGAACGCCTCCGGTGTGAACAATGTCGAACCTCCTATTAGTGCAGAAATGATCATTGCTGGCACGCAGAACCTGCAGATAATATTTTCCCAGATGAACTTACGGATGTGCACCGCCTCAGTTCTAGCCAATGCCACTGCTTCCACCCACTTGGTTAAATAGTCAGTCGCAGCTAACAAATACTTGACGCCCCCAGGTACCGCTGGGAATGGACCTACAATATTCAAACCTCATTTGTTGAATGGACATGGGATTAAGACTGGATGCAGCTCATTCGCCGGTCTCTTTATTAGAGGGACATGTAATTGACACGCCACACATCTTTTTGTATACTCTTTTGCGTTATTTTGCATATAGGGTCAAAAGTACCCTTGAGATAGCAACTTGTGTGCCAGACTTCTGCCTCTAGAGTGATTCCCACAGCACCCTTAATGTGTTTCTGCCAATAACTGCTTCCCCACTTCTCGGGTTATACATCGCAGGTATGGCTCCATTGCAATAGGTTTTTTGTAAAGTTCGCCATTGATCAGAGCATATCTCCAAGCAGTTTTCGTTATTTTCCCGGCTTGATACTTATCTTGTGGAAGCTCCTGTGATTGTAGGTAATGTACGTACAGATGTCTCCAGTCTTCGGATTGATCGTTGTCCATTTCTTCAGTATCCATAAGTTCATGCTGGATTTCAGACGAGCTACCCTCATTTTCTCTTGCATAAACTCTAAGTGCAGCAGAGATGGTGTTGTGAATGCTAGGGAATTCTTGGAAATCAACTATAATATACCGTGTTGTGTCTGACTCCACTGCATCTGATATGTATGCAAGGGCATCTGCATGTCTGTTTTCAAGTCTTGGCTTTTGCTCGATAGTAAAAACTTCAAATTATTTTGCCAACTCATTTATATATTATAAATAAGAAGCTAACCTCTCATTCTTGGCTTTGTATGCGCCGGTAAACTGATTGGCCACCAATATTGAATCAGTCGTCAGTATAACCTTCCGCACCCCCAAGTGAAGTGCAGTTTTCAGTCCCGAGATTACATCCTCGTACTCAGATTGATTGTTTGAAGCTGCGAATCCTAGTCGGATAGCTTTTTCTACTCGTAATTCTTCCAGGGAAACTAATCCGCATCCAACGCCTGCTCTATCGATATTTGCTGACCCGTCAATGTAGATCTTTCATATCTCACTATCTTTTTCAGGTATCGGTACTGAGTCTGTATTACTCGCTTGTGTATTTACTTCTTCTGAGGCTTTCTTACTCACTTTTACATGTTCCCATGGCAGTGGAATAGGTAACACGTTCTCTGCTTCCTGCAAGATTTCCTCATCGAGAATAGACTCAGAAGTTGCAATGTCATCCACAAGGAAATATGCATTAATGATGCCAAGCATGTCCTTTTCCCGTTGTTCTTGGTTCATAATCGATGAAGTATGCGCCAAGGTAGGTAGCCCATGTGGCCAGCCTGCTAGAATCGTTAGTCTTTCCCAATACCTTCTTCAACGGATACTCTGTATATACTACGAGTCGTCTTCCTTCAAAGTATGGTTTTAAACGTCTTGCAGCGTGCATCAGGGCTAGTGCCATTATTTCTATCTTTGAGTACCTAGTCTTAGCATCTGTTAGTGATTTGCTAACAAAGTAAGCCGTTTTCTCCTCAGGCTCTCGAACAAATAACATCGCGTTCACGGCATAATCACTTGCAGCAAGATAAATGTAGATTGTTTGTCCCGTCTTCGGGCTTGTGAGGACATGAGGCGATGTTAAATATCTCTTGATTTCATTGAGTGCATGCTCACAGTCTTCGTTCCAACCAAAGTTTCTTGCCTTCTTCAAAATCTGGAAAAACGATTTGCATTTGTCGGACGCTCGAGATATAAACCTATTTAATGCAGCCAACCTCCCAGTAAGCCTTTGCATTTCTTTTTTGTTTCTAGGTGATATCATCTCCATTATTGCTCTGGATTGGCTTCAATCCCTCTTTGTGTCATCATGTACCCAAGAAACTACCCAGACATGAGTCTCAAAGAACATTTAGCGGGATTTAACTTCACTCCATATTGCCGCAGCCGATCAAAGGCTCTTTTCAAGTCCGGAAGATGAGATTCCTTCTGCTTGGATTTGACCACCGTATCGTCGATATAAACTTCCATGGTTTTCCCAATCATATCTTTGAACATTTCATCCACAAGACGCTGATAAGTCGCCCCTGCATTTTTCAAGCTGAAAGGCATGATGAGGTAACAATATATTCCTTTGTCTGTTATGAAATCCGTATGTTCCTGATCCTCTTTGTATAACGGAATTTGATTGTATCCAGAGAAACCGTCCATAAATGACAGTCTTCCGTACCCCGAGGTGGTGTCCACTAAATCGACAATCCTGGGCATTGGATAAGGATCGTTTGGGCATGCCTTATTCAAGTTTGTAAAATCAATACATACCCTGATTTTCCCGTTTTTATTCGGAACTGCTACAATATTCGCTAACCACTTTGGATATCTAACATGTTTGATGATCCTGGCCTCTAGCATTTTGTCAATCTCCTCGGCTACCTTTGCTTTCCGCTCTGGAGCCATCTTTCGCGGCTTTTGCCATACTTGTTTAAATCCTTCATTGATATTCAACTGATGGCACGCGATGGAAGGATCAATACCTGGCATGTCTCTGAGACTCCAAGCGAACACATCTCTATTACTCTTCCATAGGGTAATCAAGCTCTCACTTTCGCCTAACGGTAGTTCTGCTCCGATAAACGTTGTATGCTCCGTTTGATCCGCAATTTGTACTTCTACCAACTCCTCAATAGTTGGAGGTCCTTCCTTTCCTCTTCCTTGATAAAAGGTTGGGAAGCATTATGATTGCTATAATTTCTTTCCGACCTGGAGTATTTCTGAGCCTTTTAGTTCGGACTTTCTATACTCCTCCATTGCGCTTTCATGACATTTATGAGATGCCACTTGATCGCTTCTAACTTTCATCACCCCTGCTGGAGTAATGAATTTCAAACACTGGTGAATAGTGGAAGTTACCGCCCCTAGTGCATGAATCCAATCGCGTCCTAAGATAGCATTATAGGGTGTACGGAAATCAAGCAACGAGAAATACTATATAACCGTTCTTCCTCCCACCATCATTGGTAAACTTATTCTAACCATTGATGTATTTGTCTCACCGGTAAATCCAATGATTGGATTGTCATCAGCTTCAACTTGTCCCTCATTCAAATTCATCGAGGAGTATGCTCCAGAAAAAATAACGCTAATTGAACTTCCGGTATCGACTAGAACTCGGCGTACCTTATACATTCCAATGAGGGCTAAGATAACGACCACATCATTATGTGGTCGATAGACCCCCACAAGATATGCGTCCGAAAAAGATATCTCAGACTTTCCTTCTTCTAGAGTTTCCGTGCCTATCAAATTAGCATAGTCGACCTTGTTTGATATTCGCCAATCATGGACACAACTTTAAACATGTCGCATTTTCATGAGCCTTTCTCGAAGCTGAATTAACTCTGGCGTGGCTTACCCTGATCTCTCGTAGATCTAGTCTGTTGACCCTTACTGGATCCTTTTTCACATACTGCTGCAGCTTCCCTTCTTCAATCATATTTTGGACTTCTACCGAGAGCGTACGAAAATTGTCTGTGTTTTTCCCATGGTCTTGGTGATGAGCAAAATATTTATTCTTGTCTCTCTTATCCCTTGATTCTACCGGTAATGGTTTCGGAATGTGAAGCGAGTCTTTAATTATTTTTTTAAGTTCTCCAAGTCTGACATTCAATTTGGGGAACTTCACTTTTTGCTTTTCTCGAGCTTTACGAGAATCCTCTTCATTTCCCGTTCTCCTCGCATGACCATCATGATTTTTGATCTTGGTATTACTATCAAATTGCTACTTTGGCTTCGCGTGTCCCTCAGCTCCGGACCCTTTCGTTGTTCGCGACAACTTTGCTTTCTTTTCTTTCTCAGCTCTCGCGTACCTATCGGCCCTGTCATACAGTTCTTTGAGGGTTCCGACTGGTTGAACTGTTAATGAGTTGTAAATTCCAAACTCATTGTAATTCAATGCATTCTTGTATGCTTCTATTACGAGCCCAGGATCGACCATTCCAACTTCATTTACTTCCTAAAGAAACCTCCTGTTAAAATCAATAAGACTCTCGCCAGCTTCTATATGTAAGAGGAATAAGTGACTGCTTCCTTTTTTGCTTCCGAGGTTAATCTTATGTTGCTCGAAAAACGTATCCGATAGCATTCCAAAGTTTTTAATTGAATTTGACTCTAAATGTGAGAACCAAGTTAGAGCCTTACCAGTCAAAGTTATTGGAAAAGTCCTGCAAAGTAGTTCGTCGCTGATTTCCGTTGCTTCCGTCAAAAAATTCCTTGAACTGAGGTTGGTTGAAATTCCTTGGTGAGCGGATATACCTTATCTTTTCTACAAATGGGGAGTCAATTGACTTCTTCATTGATAAGATTTGCTGCTTTTCATATTTGGATTTCTTTTCAGATAATAATTCGTCAATTATTTCACTAGGCTTATTTCTGCTGAGTTTTTCACCTCTCGATGAGTCTCCTTCAGTTTCTCTGCGGATCCACTCATTTCTTACAGGATCTGTTCTCCTTTTTGAATGATCTTTTTCACGTCTAACCCTCTTCGAGTGATCATCCTTGATATGATCATTCATGTGTCTACGTCTGCCATGTTTCCTATGACTTGGTCTTGCTTGATCGTATAGTGGTCATCATCTTCGGGTATATAACGATCATAATAGTTGTCATTATAGTGATCACGACTTTGATAATCGTTTCTAACATCCTCAACTCTTCTTGCATCAGTTCGATCGAGCCATCGATTATCACGAACTTCCTCCCTTCTATGTGGGCTGTTACGTTCTTGATGTGTATGACGGCTTGACCTATCACTTCCGGAATGCGGGATAGCTGCTTCTTCAAGTTCCTTTCTTTTCTCCAATGCGATTTTGAGTCGCTTGTTCTCCTTTTCCAACTCCTGGAAGCGCTCACGTAACACCAAGTCGATAGGAGTCGTTTGTGGGTTGTTAACTTGGGCATTACGTGGGGGAGTTCGCACACCTCTATTAGCAATGTCCTCTTGACGAAGCTCCTGGATGCTCGGGTGTTGAATTTGAATCTTTCTCTGACGATTGAGGCTTCCGCTATTAGTCTGGGGAGGTGATCTACGTATGCAAACATTGTTTCCCCTGAGACTTGGAGTAGTTCTCACAGAACGAGCGGCCGATGCTGTTGATGAAACTGACATTTCCCTTCCGTCCCTTTCGTCTTGGTAAGTTTGGACGACAGCGCTCCTAAGAGTTCGATTGTTGGCACGTTAACTTGAAGGATTTCCGATAGGTACATCAACGTCCTTTCCAAGTCGATTTTCTCCTGAAGAATCCATATGTTACTCTCTCTTTGTTAATTTTGATTTTAACAACTTTTTCTTTTGCGATGTTTCTGAAAACAGATCTTCTGCAACTTTTGAACACGACGTTTCTGGATAAGTTCTGAACTTTCTGCAACTTCTGTTGGCAACGTTTTTGGAAAACTTCTACAACTTTTTGATCACAACGTTTCTGGAAAACCTTCTGAATTTTCTGCAACTTATATCCGCGGCGTTTTTGGAAAACTTCTACAACTTTTTGATCACAACGATTCTGGAGAACGTTCTGAACTTTCTGCAACTTTTCTGGAAACAGATCTTCTGCAACTTCTGATCACGACGTTTCTGGAAAACGTTCTTAACTTTCTGCAACTTTTCCTTCACAACATTTCGAAACCCTAATTTTCAAAAACGCTTGGAAAACTATTTTCTCAATAGGGGTGAAAAGACGAGGGTACGCAAATACACCACAATCTTTTATTTATCCACCTATAAGTCCTCTTACCGAAAGTGATTGTCTATGGACAAAGTCGAAATAATACTACAAATCGTTATTCACACTTTGTGTGATTGTCTATGGATACGAGATCGAGACAATATGACTACCAAATTGTGATTTCTTGATCTATAGGATCTCTATCAAGTAAAGCGGAGTTAACGTTTGTGTAATTTACTTCAAATTATATAAACAACTATAATTGCGGAAATAGAAAAGTAAATCACACAACAAGATTTTGTTAATGAGGAAAACTGCAAATGCAGAAAAACCCCGAAACCAAATCCAGAATTGAATACTCTCAGAATTAAGCCGCTATACAAAATCTATACCAACTTCGTATAGTTAAAACCAAGCAAATACCCCTAGTTCACTTAGTTTCCTCAGTATCCCTGCGCTTCCGACTTCGATGAGTGCACGCACTGGAACAATTCCTTTGGATCGTATTCCAAACAGTAAAGGAACAACAAATATGTTTGGTGACAACTCTATTGATTCTTTAAGATAAGATATCTCAAGTCATATGCAAAGGCTCTTCCGTTTAAGGTAATAAACTCCTTTTCCTGGTCAGATCAATCTATCCAATAACTACCGAAGTAGCCAAGTTTAGATTAGCACTCAATCCAAATAAATCTCAAGGAGATATATTGTGAATGCCGATCTCACACAACTATCAATCAAATAAATCCGATTCTAGTTGGATCCCAGCCGATCAAGGTTTGTGCAACACAAAGATATGAGAAACCAATAAGAAATCTTTTTCGTCTTCAAATCTTCTTTAATTTTCAATTAAACCTGCACAACACCACTTGAATCTCTTGTGATCAATCACACACAGAACGGAATCTGTTAACAATGGATTATCATAAGATGTCTTTAGATCTACAAACAGTTCTAAAGATCCCGTCGATACTTCGATCTAGTTTGAGTGAATCTTATATCAGAAGAGAAAATTCTCAAGAATAAACAAACTAGGTGCAATCAAAGTTTCAACAACCGTTAGTCAATCAAATCAATCGAAAACTAATAACACTGCAATTATCTAGTTTCCCACCAACGGTACTCGTAGAGCTTGATCCCACAGAAATCTTTAAACGAGCGATCGTAAGAGATTTCGCCTAATTAGGGTACTTTCCTCTCCGGATAAACCAATTACTAGGATCGGTTACACCAATTACTAGGACTGGTTACACCAATTACAAGGATCGATTACACAACACTCTATGATCGGTCACACCAATTACTAGGATCGATCACACAATTTACAAATATCGATCATACCATCTCAGGTGATTACTGAAAAAGCGGGGGTCTAACAACCACACCCAATATTTCGTTTGGCAATCTGAATAGACAAACCCCGATATACTTTCAAGAGAATCAACTAGACAGTTATACTCAATCTAGAGAAAAATATATTAAAGAGTTTTATATCTCTATCTCTCAATTCAATCTGTAATCAGCAAATAGGAATTTGCGAGCCCGATTGAATATAAGAGAAATAACTTGAACGGTACCAAAGACCAATGTTCAAGGATCAATCAATTTCAATCAACAACCAAAGGTTGGATTTACCAATTGATCGATTCAACGCACACACTGTGATATATCAATTATATAACACAATATAATGCGGGAAAGAAGTAATACAGACACTAGAAGTTTTGTTAACGAGAAAACCGCAAATGCAAAAAAAAACCGGTACCTAGTCCAGATTTGAACACCACACTGTATTAAGTCGCTACAGACACTAGCCTACTACCAATGACTTCGGACTGGACTGTAGTTGAACCCTAATCAATCTCACACTGATTCAAGGTACAGTTGCGCTCCTTACGTCTCTGATCCCAGCAGGATACTACGCACTTGATTCCCTTAGCTAATCTCACCCACAACCAAGAGTTGCTACGACCCAAAGTCGAAGACTTGATAAACAAATCTGTCTCACACAGAAAAGTCTATAGAAATAGATAAATCTGTCTCCTACAGAAATACCTATTGAGTTTTTTTTCTGTCTTTTGATAAATAAAGTTGAGCAGGAACAAATTGATATACCGGACTTATATTCCCGAAAAACAACCCTAAAAATATCAATCACCTCACAATAATCTTAATCGTATGGTAGCGAAACAAGATATTGTGGAATCACAAACGATGAGACGGAGATGTTTGTGATTACTTTTTATCTTGCCTATCGGAGATTAAATCTCGAGCCAATCTTAAAGAAGATAGTACTCAAACACGATAGAAACAGCAAAGATCACGCAACTACAAAGAAAATAGTTGGGTCTGGCTTCACAATCCAAATGAAGTGTTTAAGTCGTTAACCTACAGGGTTTCGTGAAAAACCTAAGGTTAAGGTTAAAGGAGAATCGACTCTAGCTTATACAACTAGTATCATACAAGAGGTGTGAGGATTAGGTTTCCCAATTGCTAGAGTTCTCCTTTATATAGTTTTCAAATCAGGGTTTGCAATCTAAATTAGCTTGGTTACAAAGCATTTAATATTTACCGTCAGATGAAAACCTGATTAGATTCAAGCTAATATCTTTCAACTATTAGATCTAACTTAGCTTGTTATACACAAATGAAATGTACACTCATTTAGGTTTAGTAACCGTACCTAAACGTGTACACCTTGTTGGCTCAACCGTAGTTAACCGAGGTTAGCTATATGAACACTCTCATATCAACCTTATTCATCTTAACCATAACTAGTTAAAATGACTCAAATGAAACCAGTTAAAGAGTTGTTCAATTGCCATATTCTCATAGAAGTATACAAGAACACAATTGAAGCAAAATCGGTTTGATTCACTCGAATCAATTCATGAACATTATAGCTATGGTTTGCAAATAATGCATTCCTTAATATATAAATGTATTAGTTCATGAGCCAACCGATTTTAGAACTTTAATCACTCAAGTATGCAAACGGGTACGCATACTTAAATAGCCGGTCTGAGTTTGGGTTCGCTAGTATGCAAACGGGTATGCATACTTATTACACTTCCAAAACCCAGCATAAATTCCTGGACCTATACCTTACGCAAGTATGCGTACCGGTATGTGTACTTTGTACACGGAATTTCACAACTACAAGTACGCATACGGGTATGCATACTTTAGTTCCGGTCATGGATCACATACATGCAAGAATGCACACTATGTTTATAATCCAATGATGGTTAAACATCCTATCCTCTAGCTTTGCAGGGTAAAGAGGAACTGAAATAGGTAAAGGACGGTAAAGCAAAGTAAAAGAAAATGCACCTGATATTTAGTCAAGCTTCTCCTGATAGCACTAGTCTTCTTGGTCTTGTTTGCATCTTCCAAGTGCAGACTTCTACTTCTAAGAAATCACAGCAAGCACTTGTGCAATTAATAGCCTAACCACCTTGCTGCATCCAAACATATAACAGCAAAGTTATTTCACCTATCTTCCATTCTGTCTGTGTATAGAGGTTCATATGTGTAATGAGCTTCAATAAACCATAAATACAGAAATTATATTGCGGACCCATTACTATAAAACCGCATATAAACAAAACCCACTAATCAAAATCCCTTTAGGATCCTTAAACTCCAACAAATTTCAAGGCACTTCTATAAGGCATTTTATCAAATAGTTGTTATGAGCATTGTACGAAAATGTATGTTTCTCAAAATAGGCCAGATAAATTATAACCTAGAATGAATATCAGTAAACATTATTTCATCAATCATGATTTTTATATGGATAATCTATGCAAACAACTATACATGATCATCTCTATAATTACAGGTGGCTTTAGGTAAGATACACAAAAGATCGAAGTATAGACACAATGGAAGATGGAGGTTAGATAAACGAAATATTTTTAAAGATGAAGAACCCATACCACAAAGTATCACTGAAATTCGGAAGGAGGAAGAATTTTGTAAATTTTGAAACAAAATTAATTGTACAAAATTGTTATATCCTTCTGTTGGTGCTGGTAACCAGGTCGGGTGCAAAAACTGTATCCAGTACCCGTAATCTTCTAAAGCGCGATAAGTCCAAATCACATACAGTGTTGCTCTGTTTCTGCAAGAAGAAACAAGTTGTTCAACCACAGATTTTGTCGAAATAGGCTGAACCAAAAGAATGAATCACTAAAATGGAGACCCATATTATTGTTTTTGAATTTAATTGAGTTAGAATTACTAGTAGGCTCAGAGTCTTTCCTCCCTACTTAAAATCATAGTTTTTCATCGAAGGACACAAAACATATATATTAATCCTAGTTCTCTAACATGCTAGTGTGTACACATCCCACACAATCAGGTGGTACCATACTCTTTATTATAGTAAATAATGAAATTTCTTTGGTCATCATTTATTACGTTAGCAGTTAGCTTCTTCCTTGTGCAAATCTCGAAAAAAAATAACAGTTTATTATTACGCCCACTGCCTACTGAAAATATGAACATCTAAATATGAAATCAAGGCAATAGAATATTAGATTAACTAAATAGTAATCCTAGTTTGCATAAAAGGATTAGATTAGAGACACATAAGCAAAAAGATTATTTGGTTTCTCTTTCACTTATTTTCCGTGTATATTCCATAAGGTTCTTTAATTGAACATCCGTAACGAAACAGCAAGATGATAGGAGAAAGCTAGATACACTATCAATCCGAAATTTGGATCTTTAGAGACCTTTTTGGCACATATAATGTGCATGAAACACCTCTAGAATGGAATCTGTATGTGCAAAATCTAACCTGATATCAAGATGAGCATAATTCTGATATCGTAAGACTTCAAACGACATGACCAACTGATTATTCATATAATTTAGATTTAAATTTTGAAATACAAACCAATGCAAGACAATTAAGTTTGGACCAAACAGTACCCTCTGAGGCATTCGGATTTAGTTCCAGTATATGTGCTAGTGCAAGCAAATAACCCAGCAGCAGTTTGAGACGACTTCTCTGATGCTTGGATAATGCCTCGTTTTTGAAGGGCCTTCTATGCAGCCTCTACATTGCAAAAAGCGTAAGAAATCAAAACAGAAGTTCCTTATATGAGATGACTATGATTTAAGAAACACGTATTAATGCAACTCAAGGTAATCTAAGAGAACTTCACAACTTGGGTATTTAAAAGCTTACTTCATCTTTGCCTATCTTCATTTCCTGCACAATTTCTGCAAATTCCATCAATAAAGCTCAATCAGTTTTTATGAAACATCAAGCAAATAGTTAATATACTATACTGAAGTAATGAAAATTATATGAGAAAGACTGGCAATAAGCTGACCATAAACATGCTTGAGCAAGATGCCAGTTCTGCTGGTGTATGTCTGTCGATCAATAAGAACAGATGAAACAAAAATGAATAAACAACTGCAATATAAACAAGAACAAATAAATGAAATATTCCCTTCTTCAGTTCCCTACAACATAAAAGAAACCCAAATTCCCAATGACCTTTGAACAAATTAGAACTAAAAATGTGAGAAACAAATGTGTATTTCATTACCGTTCTTGTCTTCTATTTTGCAATTGGATTTATATCTGGCAGATAATAGTGCAAGGGATCTACTCGCCTACCAGATTTTTGTGATAATCCCCCTCTACTTTTTCACATTGTAATCACTACAGAAGAAACAAAACATTGAAATTTGCTTTTTCAGTTCCCTACAACAATATTTGAAGCCCCAAATTCAAACAGATAAAATGAAAACCATGAAATTATTTACATGTTAAATCCCTAAAATATGTAACATTATAATCAACCCCTAGGCCCTATTATCAAAACTAGATGAAAAGGAAACCCTGGAATTGAAAAGAGAAAGGGTTTCTTTAGAGATCAAATTGAAAAAAACACCAAAACTTAAAATCAAATACACCCTAAAACTTGAAATCAAATACAGCCTAAATTAACACAAACAAACGAAAATTCTTATATTTCAATACTTCGTATTCCAATCAAAAACACAAAATCCCAGAATCTAAGACGAAAAATTAAGGAAAATAAGTATAAACGAGAACAGATCTGACTAGACAAAAGAGATTGAAAGAGAAAGAAAAACACAAACCTGATGATGTTATCAGTGTCATACGGATCCAACTAGGGATGCGTCTGCTTAGTTTCATCTTTTTACCGAGCTTCTTCTGATCATAAATGACGCATGGGAAATATAAAAAACAAAAACAAAATCAAAATCAAACTATTGAATCACTGAAGTAGAACCAAAAGCAGAGATTAAGTGACAAAAGTAAAAGGGAAAGGAAGCAAAGTTGAAGAGTTACCATTTTCATATCTAGTTCAGATGTCAAAAACTTAGAATACAGAGAGAAAGCATTCCAGATCAAGGAAATCAGAAAACATAAATGGGTCTTTTGGGACTGGGGTTTCTCGATCTCGTTTGAGAGTAACCAGAAAGAGAAATGAAAAGCGAGAGAGATGGAGGCGAACTGGCGAAGGGAGCGGCGGACGGGGAAATGAAATTAGGTTTAGCAAACAAAGTTGTGTGGTAGTGATAGAAAGTGAAGTGGATAAGGATAAGGATAAGGATAGCTAGTCATACGGACGAGGATGAGGGATTACCCCAAAGAAAAAAGAAGAAAAAAAGCACGCGGTTTACTAAAAAAATTGGACGGTGAAGATTTTGTCTGAGATTCTCATACGGATTGAGAAAGTATGTGCTTCTTTTTATGCTAAAATGAATTCCCGCATTCCGTTTATTTAACAACCTTTAATGCGAAAAAACTTCAACTAATTTTATATAAATTGAAATAACTATGGATATTGTTATCAACCATCCACGATAAATAAATTCTAATATATACACAACAAAGAATTACAAAAATGAGAAATGTATTCGATGATTGTCTCCGACTTTCGACTAGACAAAGTTTTGAAGTCGAATGATGGTAGATTTCGGGTTCCAGCGGAGATCCGACTTAGGGTAAGAGTTCATTAAGGATAACACGACAAAAATATGTAAGTACAATGTCTCGGTGAAGATTCTGACTAAGACGAAGAAGTCATTCAGGATAAATTGACGAGAATACGTAGATTTAGGGTTCATATAGGAAGATTCTATCTTAGTGGAAGAGGTCATTAATCAGAGAAATGAGAAATCGAATCGATAATTAATGATGAATCTTAAAATGCACTTAAGTAAAATATGACAACTCGTGGTATGTAAATGCTCAAGCATTTTTCATAAGATCGATTCAATTCTATAATTAGATTAATTTGTCTTGAAATCATCCTTTGAAAATCTCCGAGTATACCCAATGTTTTCTAATGCCATGTATAAGAATCACTAAGCCATAATGATATATAGCTTTGTTTCACTGTATGCAATAAATACAAACCCCCGATCCAAAATATAATGCATAACTACTCATGGCAAACCATCAAACCATGCATGTAGTCGGAGTAGGCTCCTACCACTGATTGATCAACTGTCTAGTTGCAGTGACTAGAGGTTTTTGACTTCTGGTAAGCTTTACAGTTGCCAAATCGTAAACACTAAAGCCAAATAGTAACGCCATGGATTTGATAATTGGAATAATTGTCAACCAATGGATGGTATTGGTAGCTAAACCTATTGGCTAGAAGTATTCAACCTCTAAAGCAATCTTTAGTGCCTAAAACTAGTGGTTGAATGCTGATAGCAACGTTAACAATCTGCTGGTTGGTACAGGTGTTTAGCAAGATAATATTTTGGTGGCTCAGACTAGTGACCACAAGTGTATAGCTTCTGGTGTAAATTTTGGTTGGCGAGACATAGTTGTTGAAAGCTAATAGTTGCACATAGTGATTCTTGAGTTGTTGAAGCATTATCGCCAAAGGATTGAACCCACTGTTGTTGATAAAAACTGGTGGGTAGAATTTTCTAGCCACCGTGGTTATTTTGAGTTACCAGAAATAGTTAGTAAAGTATTTTTCCAACTACATTTGGTAAGAAAATAGTCGCTAAAGCCAAGTTTTCTTGTAGTGGTTATGTTTTCAATATAGCACGACTTGAAAGATACGTTAGGAATGAAACAATTCAAGTCAATATTACTAACCTCAAGAGGAAGGATGATGTCGTCGTTATAGCTCGTTACTTCTTCACGTTCTTCATGTCTTCGAGTAATACTTGTATGTCTCAACATTCCTAAACTTTCTAGTCTAACCTAAATGAAGTTGTCTCTAGTACATAATCAAGCGACTCTTAGATGAGTTTTGACACACTAAAATATGACAACCAAACTTGACATACCAACCCTTGGTGGGTTCAACCGAGCTATGCTCTAACAATCTCCCCCTTTGTCAATTTTAGTGACAAAACTCTTAATACATATGGATAAACAAATTACAAGAATTCATTTTACATACGCTTGATTCCAAGTTTCAACAACACAATAACCTGCATATATTCAATCAATAAATGTCATTGTTGACATTTGATAACAAAGCTTATACTCTCCCTAAAGGTAAGATAGGTACATATTCAATCCGAACATCTTTGTTATTCCCCTTTTTATAGTCAGGATAACTACAACAGCAATATGATATGTTTCTCCCCCTTAGTCAATGCTTTACTCTTTCGTTAGATATAACGTTTAAGCACAATTTTTCTTTCCTTAGTGATTGCAAATCACTTGTTTACTCCATATATTTCTCCACCCTTTTGTCACAAAATGACAAAGGTCCGAGCAAATAAAGGTCAAACCGAAAGGATCTTACAAATCTAAAAGACTTGTAAACAATCTATAAGAGTTAAGTGATGTGATTTCAAAGTTGTTGTAGTAAATAAGATTCGAACTCTAAGACTTGTGAAGATTAAATTTAAAGATTTAATAAAAATAAAATATATACAAAATTAATGTAAATAAAAGCGAGAGTTACTGGGACTAGGATTCCACCGAATTCATATCATAAGGCTCAATTATTTATTCTTCAGCAATTATCGCTCAATAAATAAAAACATGGACTCTGATTTTGCCAAGGTAGATTCTCAAAATATTAGCTATAAACCGTAAGCATGGGACATCAAACATTTAAGCAAGCATGACCCATCAAATAAAATAATAACTAATTTATTCAAATCATAATTCTAATTTAATTAGTGAAAAAGTCATATAGAGAATAAAATAAATCTACCCATGTATGAAATTCGGATTCCTCCGTCGACCCAGTGTAGGGGTCTAGCTCCACATCGTAAAAATACACTCAAAAAGATAACTCATAGATCAAATGGTGTTTTTATTGAAGAAGAGTAATAATACAGGTAATTTGCAACGTGTTATTGGCGTTACAGAACTCACCGTTATAAGAGTTGTTGCAAATTTAAAATAAGCATGCCAAACTGACTGTTACGAGTACTGTTAATAAATGACAGTTCTCTGCGACAGTCCGTGGATGTTATATTCTTCTTCTTTTTCTTCCTCCCTGGAAATGCAGAACTCGTCTGCAACTCCTTCTACGTACCAGAACTTCACCCCCTCACTCTATATCCTCTAATGACCTCCCAGCAACTCTATTTAAACATTACAGGAAGTATCTCTCGATTAAATACTCAAATCTTCTTATAATTCCAAAAATTATCTCGGGAGTATTTCCCATGTCTGCAGCTGTAGATTCCAGCAATTGTATTCCTTTTTAATCTTCTCACACAGTTTTATTATATCGAGCACACTTCAGCCTGTTGCTACTCACTTTAGTTGAAGTCATACACACGTGATCTTACCAAAAATATTCTCTAACCCTGTTTCGTGGAGATTCTGTAGAAATCTTCTCTGCTGACTGTATTCCTTTCCCTGTTTTACCATGTTTGCACGCAGCTTTCCAATCTCAAAACAAAATCCACGAAAATCTTTCCAAAATCGATCAAAAAAAGCCGAGTATTTTTCTTCTCCCTCATTTATCCAAAACCAAATTATCATGTCCAAGTTTTTCAATTTCACTGCCTATACCAACCCTGTTTACTTGAATCAAGTCCATCCTACAAAAATCGGAGATTGAATCTAACCCAAAACTGCCCAAAAATCCAACCCTAATTTCTTCCCGTGAAAATCAAGTTTCCCGCCAAAACTGTTCTTCCCGTGGAGAAGAAAGGTGCCCCCCTTAACCACTGCTGAGGTTCCAATATCAGGTGGTTGTAAATAGTAAAGAGGTTACCCCTTGTCAATTAAGGTACCCCTTAGTAATTGAGGTGCCCCTTATCCAAAACTGAGAGTCCGAATAACATGTGTCATCCGGGTGCCTATATCAACTTTTCGAGCCGAAATTTCCAAAAGAGCTTATTCTTCCAAAAACATCTAAAACAAGTTTATTAGTGATAAAATGAGTCCCAGCTAATGTATTTATGGGTGAAAATGCGTCACACTTTCGTGCATATCATTAAGCACGAGGTTTCACTTACCACTTTAGATAACCATTATTAAAACCGAAACTACGAGTAATTTAGTTTTAATATGTTATCAAGGAAACAATTTCCCGAAGCAATTTTCCCTAATAGTTTAACAATTCGACTAAGAAACTTAATTCCATTGTTAAACCGATTGTAAACATACAATCGCTTATTTCGACAAGACCAAAATAAAGATCAGAATTAACTTTATTTCTCTCATCAGGTTCTAATTATTCAGACAATAACTTAGACCTTTCCCTTTATACAAGACAAGCACTAGGTTAGTTAACTAGTTTTTCTTGTCAAGGCATTCGATTATATTTGAATAACCGAATCCTACAATTTGTTAAGTCTAACTAAGATCAGAATTAACTTAGTTTCTCTTATCCGGAATCAAATTGGACTAAACAAATGATCCCGTATTTTGTTAAGCCATAAACAATACATACAAACCAAAATAAATTGACTTGCACAATTATTTTCTTAACCGGAAGCAATTGAAACAAACATAGACATTATAGCACCGCAATTGCACTGAAATTTCGTTAAGCAAAAACCCTTGATACCCAACAATAAAGAAGATACCAAACAATAAGCCAAATAAATTGACACGTTTTTTCTTAACTGGAGACAATTGAATCACACATATCCATACACATCATAATGAAATATATCAATTGTACCGAAATTTTGTTAAGCAAAAGAAAAATATATGCAATATAAACAGGCTTTTCTTAAACATGAAAACGATTAACTAATAAATTCGTTACCTCAAATTCCACATCCTCTTCTCCCCAGAAAGATATATCATTAAGCGCAAGTTCAAGTAAGAACTCTCCCCCAGTATGTTGTCATCCTCTCGCAAGAACAAAACAACAACAACAAAGGCAACCTTTACCAGAGAAAGGTTGAAACGGTTTTAACTAATGTGTGCCAATAGCAAAAGTTGAAAATCCTGAAACACATATGTTATGCTAAACACAACTCATGAAAACACAAATTGATTCAACATATTGTGACTTTTCACATATGAGTTTCAATTGAAACACCTTATGATCCTTTGATAAAGCCTACCATCATGGGCTAGAGCTTAATCCCTTTAAATCAAAAGCCACACAAACCACAAGGGTTGCATCATATGAGATCGAATATTAAGGTTAATGAAAACCGAAATAAGACATCCCATAAACCGAAAACACATAGCAAAAATATAGAAAAATTATAAAATAATAATTTTATTCATAAATAATGATAGTTTTATTCAAAAATAGACCTTATACATTAATCGAAATAAATCAATAACTGATGTCTATTTCCTTGGATTAAGTGTTACAATATATAACTTAATCCCTAGAAGTGCTCTGATTGTTCACTGAGGTTTCTTCAGCGTTCAAGTTTTTGAGTCTTCTCTTTTCTTTCAGATGATTGAGTCTCCTCTTCGAGAGACTCACCTCCACAATCAACTTCAAAAGATTCGACTCGAGCCACTCCTCATTCTTTACAGATGCTTCCAATTGTTCACGAGCAATTTCAAAATATCGCATTAGGAAAAGCATTAGCTCCAAAGATATTTGATTCTCCTTATGTTCCTTTGAGAAGTAGCATTAAATCTCAGCAGGAAGGCAAGTTTCAAGTATCCGTAATTGAGAATCAATATCAATAGTATTTTCACCCATCTTTAACCGCAGACAAAACGTGGAGGAAAGAATCGGTTCAAAAGACGTTTTGTATATCAAATAACACTTGGTTTCCAAGTTTTAAAGCACCTAACAAGGTATTTTTATTTGATAAAAATATTCATGAAAATACACAAGTTTGGAAACAAAATCAAGAAAGATTTTCCGAAATATTATTGTCAAGAGAGTCCGAATATATCTTGCACAATTTTATCATGAACTTTCCTAAGATCGAAAGTATTCTTTTAAAATAGAAAAAGTATTCCAAATCTAAAAAAATACTTTAGTTGTTCATGATACAGATAGATCAAATATAGTTTTATACTTTTCTCATGTTCCAGTGTTCTTTTAAGAACATTCCATTTATTTAAATCGAACACAAAGTTGGGAAATTCCGAACAACAAACTTAGTTGTTGATGTGAGCACTTGATAGCTCATCTTTGCTTGTGGAACACGATCTATCTTGATGTTTTCGGACATCTTCTTTTTGGAACAGTTCCAAGGATAGGTTTCACCTATCAGTGAGTCACAACCTGAATTTCCTGATTCAACTGATAGATTCATTCGAGTATGAACAGGATTATAAGTGTGACTAGAGTCCTTTTGAGTCATGAGTTGAGCAGAACTCTTAAATTGACTCAGATATTCCTTGGAATATGACAACATCTTTTGATGAGAGTGTTTTCTTGATTCTGATTTGGACAAAGGATCATCAACAAAACAGCATGATCTGAAATCATTTGTTTGTGTGCATTTAAGTTGATCTTTGTCCCTTTTAGAGAGATAATCCTTGTCACAATAAATGACAGTTTTTCTTGACCGGATATTAGTCACAGGACTATCCTTTGAAACAAGTCTCTTCTGATTCGTGCAAGTGGTTAAACTTTTAGAATCCAAATGTTGTTTACTAGTTAAGGGATTCTGAGAGATAGAATCACATACCCTTGTCTTAACTAATAAATCTTTTCTTACTTTAGGATCATCGTCAAAATTTTCAAATTCAGTTTGAGGCGAAAATAAAGTTGTATTTTCATCTTGACATAGACTAGATGTGATTATCATCATGTCAGGAGGTTCATGAAATTCAATATTTTCTTGAGACACAAATTCTTAACGAGACCTGGTTTTTATCAAAGATTCTTTGATAATTCTCTCAACAGATGGATAATATATATTATCTTTTAGATTATATTTTTCAGCAAGCTTTATGAAAAATTTAATCTCATCACTGTTGAAAAAGAGGGGGTCTTTCGTTTTGGAAATTTGTATGGACAAACTCCAATATACTTTCAAAAGAATCAACTATACAATCAGACTCAATCTTTAGAAAAGTATATCAAAGAGTTATATCTCAATTTCTCAATTCAATCCGCAATCAAACAAATAGGAATTTGCGAGCCCGATTAAATAAGAGAAATATCTTCGACGGTATCACAAACCAATATCCAAGTTTCAATCAATTCAATCAACAACCCAAAGGCCGGATTCAAGAACTGATTGAACTTAACGCACAACCTGTGATATTTCAATTATATAAAAAAATATAATGCGGAAAAGAAATAACACAGATACCAGAAATTTTGTTAACGAGGAAACCACAAATGCAGAAAAACCCCGGGACCTAGTCCAGCTTTGAACACCACACTGTATTAAGTCTCTACAGACACTAGCCTACTACCAATGAACTTCGGACTGGAATGTAGTTGAGCCCTAACCAATCTCACACTGATCAAGGTACATTTGCATTCCTTACGTCTCTGAACCAATATAGGATTCTACGCACTTGATTCCCTTAGCTGATCTCACCCACAACTAAGAGTTTCTACGCACCAAAATCGAAGACTTGATAAACAAATATGTCTCACACAGAAAAGTCTATTGAATAGATAAATCTGTCTCCCACAGAAATACCAACGAGTTTTTGTTCCGTCTTTTGATAAATCAAGGTGAACATGAACCAATTGATATACCGGACTTATATTCCCGAAGAATAGCCTAGTAATATCAATCACCTCACAATGATCTGAACCGTATGGAAGCGGAACAAGATATTGTGGAATCACAAACGATGAGACGAAGATGTTTGTGACTACTTTTTATCTTACCTATCGGAGATTGAATCTCGAGCAAATCTTAGAGAAGATAGTACACAATACGATAGAACAAAGTAAGATCATAAAACGCAACTACAGAGAAAATAGTTGGGGCTGGCTTCACAATCCCAATGAAGTCTTTAAGTCGTTAACCTACAGGGTTTTGGAATAAACCTAAGTTTATAGGAGAATCGACTCTAGTCACAACTAGTATAACACAAGAGGTGTGGGGATTAGGTTTCCAAGTTGCTAGAGTTCTCCCTTATATAGTCTTCAAATCAGGATTTGATAGCTTTGTAACAAAGCAATCAATATTCATCGTTATATGAAACCTGATCTAAGATCCAAGCTAAGTTTTCTTGAAACCAAAGAAATATCTCTCCATCGTTAGATGGTCTTAGCTTGTTACACACAAATGAAATGTACCTTCATTTAGATATGGATAACCGTGCCTAAACATGTACACTAGGTTGGCTCAACAATAGTTAACAGAAGTTAGCCTTATGAACACTTTCATATCAACCTTATTCATCTTAACCACAACTAGTTCAAATGACTCAAATGAAACTAGTTATAGAGTTTTTCAATTGTTTATATTCTCATAGAAGTATACAAGACACAATTGAAGCAAAATCAGTTTGATTCACTCGAATCAATTCATGAACATTATAGCCACGGTTTGTAAAAGATTGCATTCCTTATTATATAAATGTATTAGTTCATGGCACAACCGATTCTAGAACTTCACCCACTCAAGTATGCAAACGGGTACGCATACTTAAGTATCCGGACTTGGACTATGGACGATAGTACGCGAACGGGTACGCTTACTATCACACATCCAAAACAACAGTTGAATTCAGTACGCGTACAGGTACGCATATAATAGTTCCCGGACTTCAACTGAGTTCGCCAGTACGCATATGGGTACGCATACCAAGGCTCCCAGACTTTACCTTACCTCGCCAGTACGCATACGGGTATGCATACTATACCGGTCTTGGATCAACATATATGCAAGTACGCATACTATGTCTAAAATCCAATTATGGTTAAGCGTTCTAAACTCTATTTCAATCATTGAAACATTCTTAGAGGATGATAATAGTTGTTTTCACAAACTATTAGCATCAAAGCTATTTTCAAGTGATTTACATAATCAATACGAAACATTCCAAGTCTACATCAAAGAGATATTACAAGGCGATTTTCATATGATCATCTTTAGACTTTCGTCAAGAATATAAGATGAACTTGGTTAAAGCGAAAGCTTACCAACACATATTTCGAGAAATATGTAAGCGAGTTAAACTCAACTCGAAATATCAAATGTGTATAATCGAATACTATATAGCTATACGACTTTTGTCTCAATATAGGAGATAGAGTAGAAATAGACTTTCTGAGTGATAGATGAGTTTCAGTCTCCACATACCTTTTTTTGATGAAGTTCCACAAGCTCTCCTTAGTAGTTCTTCGTCTTCAATTGATGAACGTCGTGAAGTCTAAAGCTCAACTACACAATCCATCCGAGTCCGAGACATAGCTATAAGTAGATTAGAAATCAAGACTTATAGTTTTGATCACTAAACTTGACAAACAAGCTTGAGATAGCAACGCTTGCGAGTTTGACCGAGCAGTGCTCTAAGAATCTCCCCCTTTGTCAATTTTAGTGATAAAACTATCAATACATATGGATTACAAAATAAATAAACTTTGTAGCTTCTCATCCAAATGCTTGATCTCCTTGGTTCTTCAACATTACTCGAAATCTTCATCACTTCCAAGTACTCCAGTGATTCTGAACGTATTCAACTCAGCATCATAGTTGTTGAAGATCCATAGCCATAAAAATGAGGAAACAGTTGCTCTTAATCATTGTTATACAGTGTCATAGTATCATTACACAGCATCAAAGTCCAATTGTATCACAACTTTGAGAACAATACTATGATGATATGTATCCCCCCCCCCTTAGTCAATACTTCATCTCACAATGAAACCCACTCCCCCTTACATAATGATCCGTAAACCATATGTGTACACATTATAAATTGACAAAGGTACGAAAACTAGTGGGATCCTAATGAAATTTTCATAGAGATACTTCATGACCAAAAGAGAACGTATCAACTTTGTTTCGATGATTTCACATAGTCGAAATTCATCAAGGAGTTTATAAAGATACAAGAAAACTCGTACAATATTCCACAGCTGCACTCCCCACAAAGATTTGGCAATTAAGCACAAGTTCAATTAAGAACTCTCCCCCATAAAATGTCATTCCCGAAAGAACAACAAGAGCGACCTTACTTTTACAAGAAAATAAGAATTTCATTGGACATAATAAAATCACATGAAACATGAATTTGTATCCAAAAAATATCAATTGAATTAACCACAAATCTCAACATAAGAAAACTTACGGAGCAAAAAGTACATTCACAAAGATGTGGATCAGGGAAAGACCAGTACTGCGGAATAATCAAAGATTCATTCTATCTTTTAGCACTATTTGCATAGAGACATGTAATAGACTTAATCTTTGTAAACAAAAGTTCATCCTATCTTCCATCAATTATTTGCATAATGACATAATAGGTTTAACTTTTGTTGTCAAAAGTTCATTTTATCTTTTATCAATATTTGCATAATGACATATAATAGACTTGACTTTTGAGCAAATATTGGACAATCATAGTTCACGGACGCAAACACACATATCCCATAACAAGTTCCAATATATAAAACCATAAAGATTAATACTGCAAAAACATCTTCCAAATAAACTTTAGAATTCAAATAAATAAATCTAAAAACATTGCAAGATGAAAATCGTTCGCAATAGCTATGTGTAATCACAATAATTGCTATTCCAAACCCTAGTTATCCTTCTTAAAACATAAGAATAAATTCTCATAAGAAGTTTCCTAGACATTAAGACCTCTGAAAAATTATTTATCGTCCACGAACTCCTTGTCGTCAACAGCCATTGGAACATAAGGTTCATGAAGACAGGAGTCAATTCCAACAAACCTTCTAGACTGATGCCGAACCAGGGCCTTCTGAATTTCAAGAGTCCTTAAAACAATAGCCTTTATTTGCTGAATCTCTTTTCTTGTTTCCTTCAACTCTTTAAGAACACAAGAAAACTTCTGAGAATTTGAAGGAACAGCTCTTGGCTTCCTCACATTCCTTCTTTTTCTTTTCAAAGTTGGAGGTATAAGAGATTTATATTTTTCCTTCATGATTGATGGCTTAACAATCATATTAACATCTTTTCCATCAGAAGACATTAGTTATTAAGGAATATCTTTGAACAATAAAAGATAAGAGTTATTGTTCGTGTTCAAAGTATGTTGACATCTTTTCTTTGTAAATCCTCTTTCATATTTACAATCTTGGAATCGATTATACCACACTTCCAAACAAGTTTAGAATTGGTTCATCTGTATTCCAAGACAACTATGTGATTGATCAAATATCAAATCACTACTCATGGGTTCACGGTTTCACCAAACACAAGGATCGGTTCTACCTCAATATGGTTTGCTTGTGATCAAACAAACAAGTTACCAGGACCGGTTACATCAGTTACTAGGATCGATTACGTAAATAACTAGGACCGGTTACCATATACTCATGGTATTACTTGTGATCGGTTACACAAGTCACTAGGATTGGTTACACCAATTACTAGGACTGGTTACAGTAATTACAAGGATCGAATACACAACTCTTTTGTGATCGGTCACACCAATTACTAGGGCCCGTTACACCAATTAAAAATATCGATCGTACCATCTCAGGTGATTACTTAGGATCGGTTACACTAATAAAAGTCATACCAAATCATAAGTCAGGCACTGTAATTAGTTATACCAAGATACATAACAAGTTATGATCGGTTCTACTAACTCACACATATTGGTAATCCAAAGATATGCAATGAATAACAATACCAATGAGCCTAGCGATTTCCCTTTCGATTTATAAAACAAGTTCATGAATGTACTTCCTTTAAACAAATGTAAACATTGTTTCCTAGGATGAAATCTTCACCTCTACCCATACACATAATCACAATAGCATTCATACGATTATTCGATGTCATATATACGAAGTTCAAAAGATAAGCGTTATACCTCGTATCCTAATTCCTTAACACTATGATCATGTGATCATGTCTCACAACTAGATTATAATCATTCACAGCTTCACAGTTATGTTTTTCAATATAGCACGACTTGAAAGATACGTTAGGAATGAAACAGTTCAAGTCAAATATTACTAACCTTAATAGGAAGGATGATGTCGTCATTGTAGATTGTTACTTCTTCACATTCTTCAGGTCTTCGAGTAATACTTGTATGTCTCATAATCCTAGACTTTCTAGTCTAACCTATATGAAGTTGTCTCTAGTTACATAATCAAGCGACTCTTAGATAAGTTTTGTTTCACTAAAATATGATAACCAAACTTGACATACCAACGCTTGGTGGGTTCAACCGAGCTATGCTCTAACAACTTGAACATTGGTCTTTGGTACCGTTCAAGTTGTTTCTCATAATAATCAGGCTCGCGGATTTTTATCTGTTTGATTTGCTGATTACATTGAGAAACAGAGATATAACTCTTGGATGTATTTTCCTTGATTGAGTCTGACTGTCTAGTTGATTCTCTTGGAAATATATTGGAGTTAGTCCATACAGATTGCCGAAACGAAATATTGGGTGTGGTTGTTAGACCCTCGCTTTTTTAATTGGTATCAGAGCAGGCAAACACGTTTGAGACCTCATAAGTCGGTATTTGTAGCAATCTGACTATATGGACAGTAAAGTCTCTATAAACCCTTCCCCGGAATTAGATCTGCTCAACTTCGAGTATGTTCTAGAAACCATCGATGAGGTTGAGTGCTTTGATCTAGAAAATATCATCAAAAATCTTTGTCGAGAAAAAAACGATTGATAAGGAAAATTGATGGTCTTCATTTCGAAATTCATATCAAAAACTCTGATCTTTGAGAACGTTCTGAAGAGCCAGTTAATCTCCAGAAGAAGTTGGATGAACAAATCCGGATCAATTCTGATCTTGTTGCAGATATTGCAAATTATAAGGATTTGAAGTCTGTCAAAGTTCCTTCGATGAATATGAAAAACTCCTTTAATTCTTCTTTGAAGAATTGTCGAAAGTCAGGAGATAAGCGAGGTTTAGGCTTTGTGAAACCTGATACGACTCAGAACTTCTCAGATGAGTTTAAAGATGTTGGTTTATGTATGTTTTGTGGTTCTCATAATCATTTTCAACATACATGTACGTCTTTCAAGAAAAGTTTAAAGGTTGTTGGTAATCTTCACAATAAAGCTGAACAACTGTTTTCTTTTCTCAAAAAGTGTATAAATCTAACAAGAAAACCCAATCGGGTTAGTAGCGTTAGTATGGGAGCTTTTGCTCTAAAATAAACATCACCCTTTCAGTGGTTCCTTGATAGTGGATGCATCCGACACATGACTGGAGATCTTTCATGGTTTGTGAATTCAAACGATTTTTAAGGTGGAATCTACTCATCTTTGGCATGAACGTTTTGGTCACATCAATTATCGCCTTCTAACTAAGATCATCAATAAAGAACTCATTAGTGGTGTTCCCAAAATCAATGCTAAGATTGAGGGTGTTTGTTGTGCCTGTCAAAAAGGTAAACAAACGAAAGTTCCACATAAATCATCTCGATATATTCTCACTAAAGCTCCACTTGATTTAATTCATATGGATCTCTTCGGGCCTATTCAACAACCTACTGTTGCTGGGAAGAAGTATGATTTAGTTATGGTAGATGATTACACCAGATTCACTTGGGTGGCATTTTTAGCTCATAAGAATGAAACCATTGGTGAATTCAAGATTATTGTTAATAGAATCCAGAATGAACAAGGTCGCAAGCTAAAGAAAATTAGAAGCGACCGTGGAACAGAATTCAAGGACACTAAGGTGTTTGAATTTTATGACAAACTGGGGATTATTCAACAATACTCGCCACCCATTACTCCAAAAACAAATGGAGTTGCAGAAAGGAAGAATATGAACATTCAGTAAATGGCGAGGGTAATGCTCCATAACAAAAACTTACCGTTAAAGTTTTGGGTAAAAGCTGTTTTTACAGCATGCTATTTGATCAACCGTGTCTACCTACGGTCAAAACCCCTAAATACAGTACTCCTTATGAGTTGTGGGACGGTAAGAAGCCCAACCTGCACTATCTCAGAGTGTTTGGAAGTAAGTGCTACATTCTGAAAGATCGAGAACAAAAAGGGAAATTTGATTCTAAAAGCGATAAAGGTATCTTTCTTGGCTATGCATCTGATAGTCATGGTTTTTCGAGTTTTTAATCTCAGAACCCAAGTTATGATGGAACCTGCAAATGTCATCATCGATGATCTAAGCAATTTCCGTCATGATAGCTCTCCTGCTGAATTGCCTCTAACCGAGACCATTGAGAAAGTCAAGGAAATTCCAGAATCAGTAGAAGTTGTTCCAATAGTTGTCGATCCTGACATTTCTAGTGACGAGGAGAAAGGCCCTAATCAGGCTATTCCTGTTGAACAAGAACGTGCTCCTCCACGACACCTTGGGTTCAAAGGAATCATGATACTAACAGTATTATTGGAGGAAAAGATTTTACAGCTAATACAAGAGGACAACTTCAAAATATTTGCAATTTTGGTTGTTATCTATCGCAAGTAGAACCGAGAAATATTGATGAAGATCTTAGCGATCCCTTTTGGATGAATGCAATGAATGAAGAGTTAAATCAATTTCAGAGACAAGATGTATGGGAACTAGTACCTTGTCCCCCCAATATCAATATTGTTGGTACCAAATGGATATTCAAGAACAAGTCTGATGAATTTGACACCATTGTCAGAAACAAAGCCAGACTTTTCGCTCAGGGATTCACAGATTGAAGGTATCGAATTTGACGAAACCTTTGCTCCTGTGGCACGCCTTGAGTCCATTCGTTTGTTATTATCTCATGCTTGTTTTTTTCAGGTTAAGTTGTATCAAATGGACATAAAATCCGCGTTCTTAAACGAAAATATAAAGGAAGAGGTCTATGTCGCTCAACCTAAGGGATTCGAAAATCCCGAATTCCCAGATCATGTCCTTAAGAAAAACTAACTACTTCTCTTCTTAGGAAAGGTTTTTCGAGAGGTGGAGCTGATAAAATGTTGTTTACCAAATAGAGTGTGAAAGATTTTGTCATTGCTCAAGTTTATGTAGATGATATCATCTATGTATCAACATCTGAGAAACTTGCAAAAGATTTTCAAGTCTCTCTTGGTAAGGAGTTTGAAATGAGCAATGTTGGTGAATTAAAATTCTTTTTAGGATTACAAATTCAACAACATAAGGATGGAATTTACTTATCTCAAGAAAAATATTGGAGTTTGTCCATACAGATTGCTAAGAGAAATATTGGGTGTGGTTGTTAGACCCCCGCTTTTTCACAAAGCATTCAATATTCACCGTTAGATGAAAATCTGATTAGACTCAAGCTAATATCTTTCAACTGTTAGATCGAACTTAGCTTGTTACACACAAATGAAATGTACCTTCATTTAGACATGAGTAACCGTACCTAAACGTGTACACCAAGTTGGCTCAACAATAGTTAACCGAAGTTAGCCATATGAACACTTTCATATCAACCTCATTCATCTTAACCATAACTAGTTCAAATGACTCAAATGAAACTAGTTCTAGAGTTCTTCAATTGTTTATATTCTCGTAGAAGTATACAAGACACAATTGAAGCAAAATCGATTTTGATTCACTCAAATCAAGTCATGAACATTATATCCACGGTTTGCAAAAGATTGCATTCCTTAATATATAAATGTATTAGTTCATGAACAAACCGATTTTAGAACATTATCCACTTAGGTATGCATACGGGTACGCGTACCTAAATGGCCAGACTAAGTTTGGGTTTCATCAAGAACGCGAACTGGTACACATACCTTCCAAACTCAGCAGAAATTCCCGGACCTGAACCTTACGCCAGTACGCGTATCGGTATGCATACAAGGTTCCCGGACTTCTCAAACCAACAAGTACGCATACGGGTATGCATACCATGGTTCCCGGACATGGATTACATATATGTAAGTACGCATAATATGCTTATATCCAATTGTTCTAAACTCTCATTTCAACCATTGAAACATTCTTGGAAGACGGGAATAGCTGTCTCACACAAACTATTAGCTTCAAAGCAATTTTCAAGTGATCGAATGATCAATACGAAACATTCCGAGTCTACATCAAATGACTGTCTCACAAAAATCATGTAAGATGTTACCGGGCGATTTTCACATGATCATCTTTTGACTTTCGTCAAGAATATAAGATGAACTTGGTTAAAGTGAAAGCTTACCAACACATATTTCGATAAATATGTAAGCGAGTTAAACTCAGCTCGAAACATCAAATGTCTATTATTGAAGTCTATATAGCTATACGACTTTTGTCTCAAATAGGAGATAGAGTAGATAGACTTTTGAGTGATAGATACGTTCAAGTCTCCGCATACCTTTTGTTGATGAAGTTCCACAATCTCCCCTTAGTAATTCTCCGTCTTCAATCGATGAACGCCGTGAAGTCTAGTGCTCAACTACACTTTCTATCCTAATCCCAGACTTAGTTATAAGTGGACTAGAAATCAAGACTTACAGTTTTGGCAAATAAACTTGAAGAACAAGCTTGAGATAACAACGCTTGCGAGTTCGACCGAGCAGTGCTCTAACACTTTGTTACCAAGGTAACATTGATTGCAAACCCTGATTTGAAGACTATATAAGGGAAAACTCTAGCAACTGGGAAACCTAATCCCCTCACCTCATGTGTGATACTAGTTGCGACTAGAGTAGATTCTCCTTTAACCTAGGTTTTTCTAAAACCATTATAGGTTAACGACTTAAAGACTTCATTGGGATTCTGAAGCCAGACCCAACTATTTTCTCTGAAGTTGCGTTTTCTGATCTTACTTTGTTCTATCGTATTGAGTACTATCTTCTCTAAGATTTGCTCGAGATTCAATCTCCGATAGGTAAGATAAAAAGTAATCACAAACATCTTCGTCTCATCGTTTGTGATTCCACAATATCTTGTTCCGCTTCCATACGGTTCAGATCATTGTGAGGTGATTGATATTACTAGGCTGTTCTTCGGAAATATAAGTCCGGTGTATCAATTGGTTCATGGTCACCTTGATTTATTAAAAGACGGAACAAAAACTCGTTGGTATTTCTATGGGAGACAGATTTATCTATTTAATAGACTTTTCTGTGTGAGACATATTTGTTTATCAAGTCTTCGATTTTGGGTCGTAACAACTCTTTGTTGTGGGTGAGATCACCTAAGGGAATCAAGTGCGTAGAGTCCTACTGGGATTCAGAGGCGTAAGGAACGCGACTGTACCTTAATCAGTGTGAGATTGGTTAGGGATCAACTACATTCCAGTCTGAAGTTCACTTATAGTAGGCTAGAGTCTGTAGCGGCTTATTACAGTGTGGTGTTCAAATCTGGACCAGGTCCCGGGGTTTTTCTGCATTTGCGGTTTCCTCGTTAACAAAATTTCTGGTGTTTGTGTTATTTCTTTTCCGCATTATATTATCTATATAATTAAAATATTACAGGTTGTGCGTAGTTCAATCAATTAGATAATCCAACCTTTGGTTGTTGATATAAATTGATTGACACCTGAACATTGGTCTTTGGTACCGTTCAAGTTGTTTCTCATAATAATCAGGCTCGCGGATTTCTATCTGTTTGATTTGCTGATTACATTGAGAAACAGAGACATAACTGTTGGATGTATTTTCCTTGATTGAGTCTGACTGTCTAGTTGATTCTCTTGGAAATATATTGGAGCTAGTCCATATAGATTGCTGAAACGAAATATTGGGTGTGGTTGTTAGACCCCCGCTTTTTCATAGGTATCTAAGTTGTAGTTGCACCCGTGCACCAAATCCCGGTTGAAACGGTTCCAAAGATTTGCCAAAACCACAACAGTTGCTCATGTCCAAATCTGTTTCCCGTCTATAATAAAGTTTGCATCCAAATAGCCCACGAGCTGCCCTGAATAAATCCCAGTCAAAGTATTTTAACCTATAATAAGCCTGTCAGTTCCTTGGAACTGACCCTGTAATCTCCACCTTCAATTTCCGAAGACAGTCTGGTAATCGTGAAAAACATTTTTTCCTTGGATTTTTCTTTTCTCTCAGTCAGAGTCACAGAGAGATATATGGCCGTGAATTTTTATGTTACGTGATTTTGATTCTTTTCCCGGAAAGTTACGGATACTCATGCCCCAGTGAAAATATTTTCTCCCTGACTTCTCCTTCTCGACCAACTCTCACGGATGCTCCCGTTCTTTCCCAACTGAAACTCAACTCCATAGCTCTCTGCATCACGACCTCCATTCATTCACCATCATTATTGTCATCTCTCGATAAGCACTCAACTTTCTTCAACAGCCACTATTACTGCCGTCTCTCAATGACTGCAACTCCATCAATCCCAAAATACCGATCATCTATCTCCATCTTCCATTTTCTCTAGAATCATCGTCTCTGTCACCGAACTTCCATCATCACTACAAATCACTCTTCCCTTAACATCGACTGCAGTCTCATTCATCATTGGCAGCAGATTCGCAAGTACCAGCAGCATCCATCGTCACCATTGCCAACACCTACAGTGTCATATTAACACTTTAGTCCAACTACCAGTCTTGTAAACTGACAGTTCGGTTCCTTTTCTTGGTTTCCTTGAGTAATTCAGGCGGGTCCCTTATAATTTATGTGCTTCAACACTTCTTACAATTTTGACCCGCTTCGATCGCTTGTAACTTTCTCATACGATGTCGGAATGACTCCATTCTTTCGCCGTTGGCCTAATCTTTTCGTCCTCTTCGAGATGATAACAAGGACTCCTAGATACGAATGAGTTATGCTTAGTATTTGGCTTTTCTCCACTTGTATCTAATTTCTTTTATTGCACAATTAAGTGCCAATTCACTTCTTTTGGATGATTCACCTAATGAAAGACAAATACAAGAAATCAAAAATAATATACAATAATTTGCAAGAATATAAGCAATTATTAGCATGGATTGGACACTAAAAATATATAAAATATGAACTTATCACATAGAAAGGAGGATTTAGCGTTTCCTCCCTTCTAAAGATTGGTAATTAGTGTTTCCTCCCCAAATAAATTTGAATTAGTGTTTCCTCCTATCATCAACAGTAGGTTACTGGAGTTAAATTTATTTGAGGATGAAACATCTCCTATTTCCGTGACAAGTATCGTTCGTGATTCTTCCTTGATTAGTCAGGACACAGGAACAGCGACACTTCCTTTGGGAAGCATCACATCATAATAATATCGCATCATCGTTAGTGCCTCCACTAGTAAGCAATATGGGTAAATGTTGCTTCTCCGAGCAAAAGACAAACTTAATGATGTTATTGCATCATTTATGCTAAGCTGATGCAGTCGTACTCGGATGCATCCCTAAGTAAGCTTCATAAGCTTGAGATGAGGTTTCATCTTGTTCAATAACGCATCTTTGAGTATGTATCATGCGAAAAGTGCGGATACCACAACACTAATATGATACATGTTATTGTTTAATGCATTCGACTTGAATACGCTACGTTGAAAAACATCTAAAAAAAAAATATTTCTCATAAATATATTAAAGCAAGTTTGTACTCGAATTAAGTTTCAAATCCCTTTGGAATTGACCTCGTTCGTTAACACATTAAATTGTACTGCCGATTGTCTCACTGTATACTATCTACACATAGTGCCTTGAGTTTAAAAGCCAACTGCCATTATTCTCTCTCTTGGTCACACATGTGCAACTTTGATGGACATTTTCCTTTCATGTTTTGTTCCCTAGCTGCCTAACCAAAATAAAAATTGTATAAGGTTTCCCTTCAAAAGAGTATCAATCAGAATATTTTGGAACTGTTTTGGTGCCCAAGGATAGGGTATACAAAGAAGATAGAAAGGACTTTCCAAAAGGGCCAAAGGCCATCTCTCAAGTTTTTCGACCAAGAAATTTTAACTGTTTTTATGCTCGACTAATTATGGACAGTCATTTCTAGCAGATAAACTTCAACTACTTAATCTTTACTGCACCGCCAATATTAGAGTAACTCAACAGACATAATTGTCATCTAGGAAGTAAGTTACAAGCAGTTTTGCTTGCATTCTCGCAAACTCATGAAGGTATACTGGATAAAATGGATCTAGAGTCGGGAAGAAATTAAGACTGTTGCAAAGATATATCATACGCTCTAGAATAGAAACTAGAAGAAACATTAGAGGGCAACCTCCCTAAAAGTACCTGATCCATCTAGCATAAATGAGTAAAAAGTTGTTAAGTGTAAAAGTGAGAAAGACTGTTTAATATTTAAACATGACCAACACCCAAAAGCAGGGTGGGCCTAATTAGAGGGGCTAGAATGGATTTCTGACTATGTATATAGAGGAGGTATAGGGTAATAATAGGCTAATAGCCAGAGAGAGAAAGAAACAAAAACGAAAGAAACACAGAACAGAGGGAGGAGGCTGAGAGAGAAAGGAGGTAAACAATATAAAATTACTATACCGTTAGATAGATGCATGTGTGCGAGCAGTAGGTATTAGGGAAGCTCTAGGATTAATTAGTAGGTCTGCCTGGGTTTCCATGACGAAACCTGGCGGTCTGCCACCAAGTGACCCATTCTCCCCACGGTTTCGCACATTTTAATTCATAATTCTTCCACCCCACAAAGGCTGCTATCTAACTTCTTGCTTTTTGATTTTTAAAAATTAAAAAATTGCTTCTGGATATTATCCAAATCTGAATGTTATCCAAACATGCTGTTATAGTACGTTTGGTTACTAGAAGCAGAATTATTTTGCTTCATAAAAAATTGACTTTTCTATTTCTAGAAGTCGTTTTGAAATGATATTGACAAACTAACTTCTGATTTTTCGACATCCAGAAGTCAAAAACAACTTTTAATCTATTTAATTTTATTGTATATGCATTTCCATTATTATATGGGGATTTTGATAAAATACACCTCGTGGGATTAATAATTATAAAAATACACTCATTTCGTCATAATTGTTAAAATACTCCCACTTTCACTTTTCCATTCTGTTTTTTCAATAAAACGGTTAACGACCGTTAATTATCCAACTCAGCTCGAGTTGACAGAGTTGACTAGGCTTTTAAATGTCTAAAATACCCCCGACTGTATCAAATCACCAAGCCATTATATCGGTAGAATGTTTCCAGTTTCAATTAACCTCGGAATCAAATCGAATTCAGTTCCTTCCATATCCATTTTCATGACTACAAAATCTTTCGTCGAAACCGTATTGTTCAACCAATCAACAAAATCAACTTCCTATATTGGATCCAAAACTTCTTGCCCCAACATCAACATCAACATACCTCTATTTGAAATTCATATCAGCCAATGTAGGTAGATACTTAACATTCTCTACTATAACCAATTCTTATGAGCAAGAAATCGAACATTTAGTTCCTTCTCTGGTACCACTATCAGAAACGCCCATTTCATTATCTCCTTGGTACCTGATTTTCTTCATAACAACCTAAATAGAAGGGAACGAGGAATCGTCGGGAATGTTGTCGGTATATTGAGTTCGAATCAGACTGCTCCAATTGAATAAACTTCTAAATGCTTATGACTATCAATACCCTAAAAACCACCATTACCCATGAAAATAATAAAATCAAAGGTATTATAAAATACCAACACAGCACAATCATGATTTGATACAAAATCATGTGAACTACTTTTCTTCTTCTAAATTATAAAATCAGGTACGATGAAACCCCAAAATTTTAAATATATAATGAATCAAATTGAATTCTTAAATTTTAAGTGTCTTTATCGCATCTAAATTTCTTCTTTAATTCTTCTTACTATCTAGTAAATCTTCGGCTTAACAAAATCGACAATTCCTAGTTTCTCAAATCCCATTTCAAACAGAAAGATGCCGAAGATAAATAGAAAGAAGGAAAAAATGTAAAAGCCCTAGTTTCTATCAACCTTTTATTATGCTAAGGTTAAATATGGAATCTCCCATGTATTTTTACATCATAACCGTTGATCTGAATATTATTGATGGACAGTCAGATCTGGTTATGGTGCGCCTTTAGCAGAAATTTGGATAAAGTGTGTATTTTAGTAATTATCAATATAGCGGGAGTACTTTTGTAATTGCTAATCCATAGAGTGTATTTTATTATATTATTTATTATGATTAGCTTCAGTCTATGCTACATGGATATCGGTCACAGTTGCGACACGACATGGCTATGAGACATGCCAAATTTATAAATAAAAAAATAGGTTAATGTGAACACATTATATTTATTTTATACACACCATTAAAATGAGATTTACAATACTCTACTTAACAAAATGATTGTTTATATTTTTAAATACTTGACTACTAATTTCATTAAACTAATAATATGAAATAATGATCAAGTCTTTCATGAACAATGATTGGATTTATCTAAAAAGAGAATAAATTAGTATCAAATTTAATTTATTTTGATTTTCCAAACAAATATAATCATTTATGGCTTGTCCGGAAGGTTTTGATAAGTGTCCAGAAAGTGTCTAATGTCGACTTTTACGGGACACATGATATGGCATGTCCATCGCGTATCGGGAAGTGGAAGACAGACACGTATCGGGAACGATCATGTGTCCAACACGCTTACAACATCCTTCGAGGAGTGTTAGTGCAACATAGATTTCAGTTAATTTGAGACCGCTAACAACATCCTTTTAGGGGCAAATCCAGTTGATCAAGTTTAATTTGCTCATTTGACCGTTCACGTGGATGGAAAATCAATTTTCCCGGAATGGGAAAGTGGGTAAACTTAACTCGTGGACCTAATTTTTATATAAACAATTTTTTTTAACACTGGTGGCTCCCATTTTTGTATAGACAAATACGTCCTTTAGTTAAGTCAGATCGGTTTTTGTTTTAAAATCGGAATATATATATATATATATATATATATATTAAAGTAACTGAAATAACTAATTTGAGTAACTTTTTAAAATACCGGTCATCTCAAGACGAGATGAGGGTCGGTTCACCTTAGGACGACCGTCCCAGGTTGAGACTTTCGGCTCAACTTGAGATGGGATGAGCATACGCATAAACGTTTGGCCATCAAATTTACTTGTATGGCAGTCCCACTGCGGGGTGCAAATGGGAAAATCTGAGCATTTGCCTAACCCACTGTCTTTACCCTAGATATCTAAATTTTCGTCTCAAAACTAATATTTGAAAATCAGCTGTTAAAATGGTCACGACTATGTATATGTGCTTGCGAGGATTAGTGTTACTTCCTCTAAATTAAAATAATAAATATCTTATAGTAGTGTTTTTACATCTGTAATGACTATTTTTCTAGTGATCAATTTTAAAATTTTAATCTCCTCATAAAAAAGTATTTTAACATGAATCTTTTAGCATCGTTTTTATGTGATAAAGGCTTTCATAAATGTGTAGTGGATTTCTTTAAAACCATTTTTTCTTAAAATAAAACAAGGATATTAGATTTATAACTAGAAAAAAGAAAGAAACAAATCTATTCTATTGATGCCTTTAAATTTGCATAGTAGAAAAAAAACGTAATAATGATCGTTACTTAAACTGCTTTTACGTTTTCACGCATGTTATAACAGTTAGATAGGACTTTTTAATCATAATTCTTCTAATTTTTTATTCAACAACTATAACAATTGTTACTTTAAAAAATGCTTTAAAACACGTGTTTTCTCTAAAATACGTTTTTAGCAGGAATATATGCTCATGTCAAGAGTGAAAACTGTTGAAGTTTACAAAGTCTAAAAGTTGAATATTGAGCATTGAATCCAATAAAAACTTGTTTCCGTTAAAAACTGTAGCGACTAAAACATTGAATATAGATCAAGTGAGAAGGTGATCAAATGAGCATTTCCATCCACATTATATGGTTGATTTTCTTTTCTAAGAAATCGTTTGAATTAAAATATAATAATTAAACTTCACTTTTCATTGTTGGTAAGTGTTTATTTCTTTGTTCTTATTTACATACACGAGCGATTTATTTTCATAGTCTATTTTGAGAGATTAACTTGTGATTTATTATCGGGTAGCAATCAAGATTTTGTTTACTCGTAAGCAGAAGATTCACTTATACTAGTTAGACACCTTGCACACACTCTCTTGATGGTTCAGTGGATATGATATTTGTAGTCTTTCTTTTATGATTGTAACTTATTATTATTAGGTGTGAAAAGCTTTATGTCCTTATAGCTTTGAAGATGACTATGACTTTAAGATGTTTGTGATTCAAAATGGATTTTTTTTTAGTATACCTACTGAAAACACTCACGTGACTAACTCGTCCACTAGGGAAATCTAGAGATTTAAAGTATTGTTGCACATGTTAAGCGTAACTGTGATTTCTATGAAAGTGAGTTAGGTTTTGTTAGAGCACTGCTCGGTCGAACTCGCAAGCATTGCTATATCAAGCTTGTTGTCAAGTTTAGTTGCCAAAACTATAAGTCTTGATTTCTAGTCTACTTATAGCTAAGTCTCGGACTAGGATAGAAAGTGTAGTTGAGCTCTAGACTCCACGACGTTCATCATACAAAGACGAAGAACTACTCAAGGAACTGGTGGAACTTCATCGACTAAAAGGTATGTGGAGACTTAACTTATCTATCACTCAAAAAGTCTATCTACTATCTTGAGACAAAAGTCGTATTGCTTTATAGACTTCGATTATACACATTTGCTATTTCGAGCCGAGTTTATCTCGCTTATCTTTTTCTCGAAATATGTGTTGGTAAAATTTCGCTTTGACCAAGTTCATCTTTACAAGTGACGAAAGTCATGTTGATTATTTCAATATCTTGAAAATTGCTTTGATGAAAAATAGTGTGTGAATAACCTCTATTTAACATCCTCTAAGAATGTTTCAATGATTGAAATAAAAAGTTGAGAACATGTAACCATCCTTGGATATAAGCATATAATGTGTTCGCGCATTAGTGTATAAGTCCAAAACTGGGAACCAAATGTATGCATACTTGTGTGTGTACTAAATGGTTGATGGAGACTGGGCAAGTATGCGTACCCATACGCATACTGGCGGAAGTTCACGTCCGTGAATTTCTGCTGAGTTTGGGAATCAAAACCAACTCAATCCGGTTACCTAAGTATGCGTACCCGTACGCATACTTGCGGAAAGTTCACATCTGTGAATTTCTGCTGAGTTTGGAAACAAAAACAAACTCAAATCCGGTTACTTAAGTACGCATACCCGTACGCATACTTAAGTGTGTTACTTTCTAAAATTGGTTTATTCGTGAACTTAAATTTATATAAACTAAGGAATGCATATTTGCAAACCGTGGCTATAAAGTTCATGAATCGATTCAAGTGAATCAAAACCGATTTTGCTTCGATTGTGTCTTGTATACTTCTATGAGATCTAAGCAATTGAACAACTCTCTAACTAGTTCTTTTGAGTCATTTGAACTAGTTATGGTGAAGATGAATATGGTTGATATGAAAGTGCTCATATGGCTAACAATTTGGTTAACTACTGTTGAACCAACGACTTGTACATGTTTAGGTACGGTTACACAAACCTAAATGACATATATTTCATTTGTGTATAACAAGCTAAGTTCGATCTAACGGTTGAAAGATATTAGCTTGAATCTAATCAGGTTTTCATCTAACGGTGAATATTGAATGCTTTGTTACCAAGGTAACTTAGATTGCAAACCCTGATTTGGAGACTATATAAAGGAGAACTCTAGCAACTGGGAAAGTTAATCCCCACACCTCCTGTGTGATACTAGTTGTATAAGCTAGAGTCGATTCTCCTTTAACCTTAGGTTTCTATCGAGACCCTATAGGTTAACGACTTGAAGAATTCATTGGGATTGTGAAGCCAGACCCAAATATTTTCTCTGTAGTTGTGTGATCTGATCTTTCTGTTTCTATCGTATTGAATACAATTGTAAAATTGGCTCGAGAGTAATTTCTCCGATAGGCAAGATAGAAAAGTAGTCACAAACATCTTCGTCTCATCGTTTGTGATTCTGCAATATCTTGTTTTGCTAGTCGATTTAGATTATTGTGAGGTGATTGATAATTCTAGGCTGTTCTTCGGGAATATAAGTCCGGGTTATCGATTGGTTCCTATTCACCTTGATTTATCAAAAGACGAAACAAAACTTATAGGTATTTCTGTGGGAGACAGATTTATCTATTCTTGTAGACTTTTCTGTGTGAGACAGATTTGTTTATTAAAGTATTCGACTTTGGGTCGTAGCAACTCTTAGTTGTGGGTGAGATCAGCTAAGGGAATCAAGTACGTAGTATCCTGCTGGGATCAGAGACGTAAGGAGCGCAACTGTACCTTGGATCAGTGTGAGATTGATTGGGGTTTAACTACAGTCCAGACCGAAGTTAGTTTGTAGTAGGCTAGTGTCTGTAACGGCTTAATACAGTGTGTGTTCAATCTGGACTAGGTCCCGGAGTTTTTCCTGCATTTACGGTTTCCTCGTTAACAAAACTTCTGGTGTCTGTGTTATTTCTTTTTCGTATTATATTTTGTTATATAATTGAAATATCACAGGTTGTGCGTTGAATCAATCAATTGGGAAATCCGACCTTTGGTTGTTGATTGAAATTGATTGATACTTGAACATTGGTCTTTGGTACCGTTCAAGTTAATTTCTCTTATATTCAATTAGACTCGCAGATTTCTATTTGCTTGAGTAAGTATTGAATCGAGAAATTGAGATATAACTCTTTGATATACTTTTTATTAACATTGAGTCTGACTGTCTAGTTGATTCTATTAAAAGTATATTGGAGTTAGTCCATACAGATTGCTAAGCGAATTATTGGGTGAGGTTGTTGTACCCCCACTTTTTCAGGTTTAGGTTAGGACTAGCAATAGTCAACTATGGTAAAGTTTTATAAGTGCATAACTTGCATTATTTGGCTACCACATATCTATGATTTGATATTAGTTTTCATGTTATGATTCTATTATTATGGTTGGTTTTGAGTTTTGTAGGAGTTTTGAAGTTGATTTGATAAATGAATAAGACACTACATACTTTCAGCACAAGGTAGGGATGATAATGAAAAAGAATTGCAAATTGCACCTCAAGGGTACAAAGGGACAGTTAGTTATAAATACATAATATAACAAAATTTCACATGTGTAAAAGGAAAAACTAAGTCCCAAAATCGGTAAGGTGTTAGTCCCCAACCTTGCCCATAGTTGTTTTGTATCTTTTCATAACTTTTGTTTGACAGAATTGATGATATAAAATCGGCAATATTAAGGAAGATGAACATAGCCGAATATGAAACAAAATTTTGTGTTCCAGAATGGGATAGGTTGAAAGCACTTAACCTAACAGGTTCTGGCACATATCTGGGACATTTTCGATAGGCATGTTTTTGACCACTCACTTGAAGAAACATGGTTCAAAAAGGACTTTAAGGCCTAGAATTGTGAGATCTATATAAAATATCTAAGGATCTGGAAAAACACCTCATGCACCTAAGATAAAAAAAAAGGAACAGTGCCAAAGTAGACACAAGCATCTAAGATTTGCATTTAACTTCTTCTTTTTCTTCTTCTATATATTTTCCATCTGTTTTGAGAAACTCACGAGTAATTTTCTTATATAGGTTACAGATGTAACTGAAAAAACGGGGGTCTAATAACCACACTGTTAGAGCACTGCTCGGTCGAACTCGCAAGCGTTGTTATCTCAAGCTTGTTTGTCAAGTTTAGTTGTCAAGACTATAAGTTTTGATTTCTAGTCTACTTATAGCTATGTCTCGGGTTAGGATAGAATGTGTAGTTGAGCTTTAGACTTCACGGCGTTTATTGATTGAAGATGAAGAACTACTAAGGGGAGCTTGTGGAACTTCATCAACAAAAGGTATGTGGAGACTTGAACTCATCTATCACTCATAAGTCTATTTCTATTCTATCTCCTATTGAGACAAAATTCGTATAACTATATAGACTTTACTTTATACACATTTGATATTTCGATCTGAGTTTAACTCGCTTACATATTTCTCGAAATATGTGTTGGTAAACTTTCGATTTAACCAAGTTCATCTTTTATTCTTGAAGAAAGTAAAAAAATGATCATGTGAAAATCGCATGGTAACATCTTACATGATTTGTGTTGGACAGTCATTTGATGTAGACTCGGGATGTTTCGCATTGATCACTTGATCACTTGAAAATTGCTTTGAAGCTAATAGTTTGTGTGAGACAGCTATTCTCGTCTTATAAGAATGTTTCAATGATTGAAATGGGAGTTTAGAACAATTAACCTTTGATTGGATATAACACAGTATGCGTACTTGTATGCTAACTGTTGCAAGTATATTCCAAGTCCGGGAATTGAGTATGCATAACCGTATGCGTACTGATTCAACAGTTGAAGTCCGGGAACTATAGTATGCATACCCGTATGCGTACTGGTTTCAACTGAGTTCGTTATGAACGACAGTATGCGTTCCCGTTTGCATACTGGCAAACAAGACTAAGTCCGGGAACTTAGGTATGCGTACCCGTTTGCATACTTGAGTGGGTTAAGTTCTAAAATCGGTTATAATCATGAACAAATACATTTATATAATAAGGAATGCAATCTTTGCAAACCGTGGCTATAATGTTCATGAATTGATTCGAGTGAATCAAAACCGATTTTGCTTCAATTGTGTCTTGTATACTTCTATGAGAATATAAACAATTGAACAACTCTAGAACTAGTTTCATTTGAGTCATTTGAACTAGTTGTGGTTAAGAACAAGGTTGATATGAAAGTGTTCATATGACTAACTTCGGTTAATCATTGTTGAGCCAACCAAGTGTACACGTTTAGGTACGATTACTCATATCTAAGTATAGGTACATTTCATTTGTGTATAACAAGCTAAGTTCAATCTAACGGTTGAAAGATATTAGCTTGAATCTAATCAGGTTTTCATCTAACGGTGAATATTGAATGCTTTGTTACCAAGGTAACGTTGATTGCAAACCTTTATTTGAAGGCTATATAAGGGAGAACTCTAACAACTGGGAAACCTAATCCCCACACCTACTGTGTGATACTAGTTGCGACTAGAGTCGATTCTCCTTTAACCTAGGTTTTTCTAAAACCATTATAGGTTAACGACTTAAAGACTTCATTGGGATTCTGAAGCCAGACCCAACTATTTTATCTGTAGTTGCGTGTTCTAATCATACTTTGTTCTATCGTATTTAGTACTATCTTCTCTAAGATTTGCTCGAGATTTAATCTCCGATAGGTAAGATATAAAAAGTAATCACAAACTCTTTGTCTCATTCTTTGTGATTCCACAATATCTTGTTCCGCTACCATACGGTTAAGATTATTGTGAGGTGATTGATATTACTAGGTTGTTCTTTGGGATAAGTCCGGTGTATCAATTGGTTCCTGTTCACCTTGATTTATCAAAAGTCGGAACAAAAACTCGTAGGTATTTCCGTGGAAGACATATTTATATATTCAATAGACTTTTCTGTGTGAGGCAGATTTGTTTATCAAGTCTTCGACTTTGGGTCGTAGCAGCTCTTAGTTGTGGGTGAGATCACCTAAGGGAATCAAGTGCGTAGAGTCCTGCTGGGATTCAGAGGCGTAAGGAACGCGATTGTACCTTAATCAGTGTGAGATTGGTTAGGGATCAACTACATTCCTGATGTAATTTTGATAGTGGTAAGAATGAGTTCGTAAGACTTGTGAA